>CM044113.1:700597-844969 GCA_024174645.1 Lemna minuta
TAATTCTCCATTAATCAGCTTTCTGTGGATATCTGATTTGAAATTTTCACTGTAGCTTCCACAAGCAACCGCTTGTCACTAGACGATTTGCCGATTGCAAAATGAAAGTTCGACCATTGGATCTCACTAATGAGATCGGCGGTCGACAATTTTTCATGCGCACTTGATTCGACGCTTCACGAGTGGCCACGTTTCTTGAAAAACATGAATACACATTAGTCCCACACGGAACAACTTGGAGAAGTTCGGCGCCTTTATAAGGAGAATCCCTTATAGCTTTCGCGTTGCCCTATGGGCCTTATGATGCCCCCCTTCTCTCCTATGCGATGTATGGGCCCACTATTCCCATGGGCCCAACCTGCTTAGCCCACTTAGCCCTACTTGCTACGTAGGCGCCACGCAGGTCTGTGTCAGCCTAGCTGGCACTACCACGTGTCTACGTTGCCACGTCAACACTGCACACGTCCCACGTTTGATAAACCCTCTTTTGGTAATATTTTATTTTTTTTTAAAAAAAAAAATCCTAAAAAGTTTAGAAAAAGAGTTAATCTTAAAAAATTTAGAACTTCATTTCAAGAACTCCTTTTTGCATGAAATGTTCTTCATTGGATCAAGAATTTGATCCACTTCAAATCTATGTCCTGAAATAAAACATTAGATATAAAATAAAATTATGAGTGAATTAATTACTAGTTGACTTTCTAGAGTCAACTAGGTTAATTCCCTCTTTTACTCAACCCTTTTTTTTCTTCTTTTCTTCCTCTTCTTAAACCTTCATGTAATCACTTAAATCCTGAAATATTGAAAACCAAGAATTTTGAGATCAAATACAAGTGGTTTGACCCGAGAAAGGATCAAACACACTTAATACACATACGGATGCTCAAATTGATGGAAAATATAGAATTAAGTGATTTGGCTTTAAAATTAATAAAATTCCATAACATGTATCATATAGACTGAAATTATGCATAAAAAGTGTCTATAAGCATGTAAATGCATAACGAGATGCATGTTATCAGTTCTGGCGGAGCGGAGACTATATATAGGCCGTGTCGACCAGTGCTGGACAAGACAATAGCTTAGAATGTCGGTCCTAGATGTGCTGGGGAAGGTTCGTGGGTGTCAGCTTGGGGAGGCATCATCGGCACGAGGCAGGCACGGGCATCACACCCATAGGCGCACAATGCAGGGCCGTTGACACAAGCGGCACGAACGTGACGCGCGAATGGAAAGGGCATGTGGCAGGCGCCAGCTGGGCACGAGCGCGTGTGGACAACGTTAGTTTGCTTGTGCGCACAACAATGCGCATGAGGGCCAATAGCGCGCCTGACATTGTTACAATTGGCCAAAAGCGCAGTGGGTGTAGGAGGGGCCATCGGCGCACGTGTGGGCGCAGGTGCCTACCAAATCGGACTAGTGCGCGCGAAAAGGGCGAGAGTTGCCCTGTTGATTTGATACATGACCCGTGCAAGGTGCAGCACTCAACAGTTGATCAATCACAAGCACCGACTTGAGTGGGCGATGCGAGGATGTGAGGAGGCAATGTTGGATCCTCGGGATGATCAGAAAACACCAGAGGATGGTTAGTCGCTTCTCTTCCATGGGAATGAATTCCAGACGACGCACCTCAAGTGCGAGGAAGGGCAACATGCATGGAAGATGCCTAGGCACCCCCTAGGTCAAGCACGCGCGTGCAGGTTGCACGGTTCTTGGCTGAAGGTCAACCACTAACAATGGCCCACACAAGAGGGGGGGGGGGGGTGCAGGCCGCAAAGCAGGCACATGTGCCACACCACATCGAATGATTTTTCATGACAACGACTCAAGAGTGCTGGAGTGCTGACGAAGCATTTTCTTGTGTCGTTAAAACACAAAAACGTAGGTCAAACAAAATTTATAAAACCGAAATCACAAAGATAAGATATAAAATCAAGGAATGTGTAAGTATCGAGTCGATCCACAAAGAGCAAGGTTAACTTTAATTGCAGAGTTGACATGGTCAAACTTAGGTTTAAAAGGGGTTTAAAGGAAGTAAAAATAAGATGTAATGAGTGTAAATGATATAAATATACTAAATAAGAAGTTTTAAGAATTGAAATCTTGGATTTGATAGAGAAAAGTCAAAAGTCAAAGTCAAAGTGTTGACTTTGACCAATAGTAGGTGTACTGTAAAATCAGAGAATCAAACAGTGTCAGAAGATTACGAAAATTATATATTTAGAAACTAGAGAGAAAATGGAATTTATTGATATATAATTCATGATTTTTGGATAAGAAATGGATTTACTATGAATTATTGAAAATCAAATATCAGAAAATCCCCGAAATGAACACCTCAGAGGAAATCTTCAAATTGACCGTCAAATGAAATCCAAATATTGAAATTTATATTTCAATAGAAATTTAAGAACTAGAGGAATCTATAGAGATCAAAATGATCGCATTCTGATTTGTAAATTGAAATTAATTCACCCCGAAAGTCAACATTTGACTTCTGATGAAAGATGAGCAGTCCTCGGTCAAACGTCGAATTCAAGGGTCAAATGAACTCGGAATTCAATGAATTTGCTATCCAAGGAAATCTGATGAAAAGAGGAATCCAATGAAGCCAAAATCAAGTGAGTTGGCATTATAATCAGAGAGATAGCCTATTTTCAAGATCAGAGACTTTTTGGACTCAAATTTGGGGAAAATGAAGAACACCAAGAACTAATTTGCAAAATTAAACTTCTAAATCTAATAAAAACTCAAATTACCTCGTGATAATCGATCGAATCTCACTACTAACCCGATTGCCGCAAGAATGGGGCTTTAATTCTCGTGGATTGAAGCGAATTTGCTCGGATTCTTCCTCGTGGACGTTCGGAATTGAAGGAGAAAATTCGATGAAATCAAGGAGGAATTCGCGATGAATCTCGCTCCAATTGCTTCGCAATCGAGTCTAAACGCGGGGGGATCACGAAGAACTAGAGATCTCCCTTGAAATTCGCTTAATTCACTTCACGAATCGATCAAAAGTTAAAGAACAAGTAGGGAGAATACATGCTTTTAAAGGGAAATTTGGCCCAAAAATTGTGGCTCATTGATGAAGTCGTGAGAGCGGATTGCAGGGGTCGTGGAAGCAATTTCCTTGGGTGGTGTCGTGGCTCCTGGATTGGCGGTAAATTAGTCTCAATTTCGCTTCAAAGGAACAACGATCCCGCCATGATCGGGCCATGATCTCGCTGTGATCGGGCCACGATCGTGCATCGATCGTGATCTTGGTTCTCAGTCGATCGCCGTCGGATCTAGTGGAGGGATTGTAGCATTGATTCCGCGATGAAGGAGGCCATGATCGCGCGTGATCGTGGCCACGATCACGCAGCGATCGGGCCACGATTGCGTCGCGATCGGACCACGATCGCGTCGCGATGAGGTCTTGACCTTTAAGCCGTCCGATGAAGATCGCTTGGCTAATCTCGACTGCATATTTGATGACGATCGAACGCGCCATCTTCGTCCATGTATCAGTAGGTGAGCCTTCCGAATCGAATCACAATCGTGATCCAATCACGATTGAAATTGGGACAAAGATCAGACGCTTCCAACGCCTCCACGTATCTCACTTGCGTCGCCCGTCCGATGGAGATCGGATTATCCAGTGTGTCCACGCGGTGCTCCCCGATCGCAAAATCGTGAAAGATCGCGACCTTCTGATGAAGCCTGATGAAATCGCGACGAAGATCGGACGCTCCTGGAGCCTCCACGTGTCATCAAGTAAGCCCATTGATTGTCGCCACTAACGTGTCGTTTTCATGCGTCGTTAAAACACAAAGACGATGGTTCACATTGAGGGCATGGCTCGACGATGCTTGCCCTAGGTTCCTAGGGTTGGCTAGAGGTTGGAAAGGTAACTCTATTCGCCTCCCATCCCTCTGATCGGTAGAAGCATCGGAGCATTGGGCCTTAGCCCGTTCGACTCTATCAAGTCGGCCGCTAACCTCAGTCAACTTGCTCATCATTTGTGCTAATGCAATCATGATAGGATCAGCTGAGGTTGTGGAAGGTGGCACTGCTTGTGACAGTAAACTCTCTTGGGGAAAACAAGAGGCGAACTGTGTCTGCCTCGGGTTCCCCATAAATTGCTGCGCGGATCCAAAGGGCTGATGAAATGAAGTGTGCTGCCCGCTCCGCTACTGCACATAAGATGGGTTATTAAAATTAGAATAACCCTCATTTAGGTGGTGATTCCTACCCTCTTGGCTCAAACCTGCATATGGCATAGGGTTTGGCCAAAATGGAACTGGACCTTGAATTGCCATCACAGGGCAATCCAACTCGACGTGCTCAACATTAGAGCAACGTGAATGCGGAGAGACATCACTATGTGATACTGGAGCGAGGTCATCAGAACCGGGTCGGATCTTAAGCGAATGCATGATCAAATTTTGTGCCTCGGTCAGTTTTTCAATTTTATCTAAAAGCATACCTGTCTCCACCTCCTTCGCATCCAACATTCCTCCCTTTGCGAGAGTGCTCCGCCCACTGAAGGATTTAGCTGCATGATGATGGATATTCTCTGCCACCAACTTGATCAATTCGAGGGCTTCATCCTCATATTTGCTCATGAATGTGCCTCCACTAGCGGCATCAAGCAAATATCTATCAGGTGCACCTAAGCCATCATAAAAAATCTGAGTAATCTCATGCTTAGGTATACCATGATATGGGCATTGTCTCAAGAGATCTCTAAGTCTCTCCCATGCCTCATAAAAAACCTCACCCGGCCCTTGTGAGAATTCGCGTATGGCGCATTTCACGGCACTAGTCTTACCTACCGAGTAGTACTTACGCAAAAATGCGTCTTCCATATCTCTCCATGAAGCAAACTCACGACCCAAGGTGAAAAACCACTCCTTTGCCTTTTCCTTAAGCGTGAAGGGGAAGAAGCGCATCTTGGCCGTCTCAGAGGGGACATTGTGGAATTGATTGAATTCGCATACCTGGCTGAATTCGTCCACATGTCTATATGGATCCTCCGATGGTAGTCCATGAAAGATGGGTAAAAGGCCAAGAATATGTGAGTCAATTTTAAAATTGGCACCTCGTTGAAGAGGGGCATTGACTCGCGTAGTCTGCCTTTGGACGACTGGTCTAGCGTAATCGCTGAGGCGTCGTCTCACTCCCTCGGTAGAAGAGGGGCGTCCATAGTTTCTCCTCGCTCTGGTGTGGCGGGGACTGGCATAGAATCAATAGAAACCTCTGATGGAGCTATAGAATGTACGGATGTGTCGAAGAGGTCCTCATACAAGGCGTTGTTCCTTGTATGCCTCGTGGATCGCGGATTATGGTGTCCTTGTTGTCCTCCTCGGTTCCTAGGATGTCTATTCATATCTAAAGCCAAAAATCACAGAATAGAAAGTATATATATACATAGAAAGTCAGAAAAGGGTGAGACAAAACGGATGATGTTCAAATGAAAAATGCTTCACTTAACCCACCAAAAAGATAGATCAAGCTACACACTATCAAAAAGCACACCAATAAAGATAATAATACTAATAAGTCACTGATAACAGAGGATGAATCTCAGATATATCAATATCGACGTCTCGATAAGGTGAAAAACACAAAATAGACTACCAAATTTGCACCAAAAAGTCAAATAATGGCCAAAACTAGGTAGTTTTACCTCAATATACCTTTTTCCACCACTGATAGGTTCTGATAAATTCTCTGCAGGTCAGTAAACAACAGAAGACAGAAACCTAAATATAACCAAGAAATCAAAGCAATCAAATCAATAACGCATGCTCCCCGGCAACGGCGCCATTTTGACGTGTCGTTTTCGTGCGTCGTTAAAACACAAAGACGATGGTCAAAAAAAATTTATAAAACTGAACTCACAAAGATAAGATATAAAAATCAAGTATTGTGTAAGTATCAGGTCGATCCACAGAGAGCAGGGTTGACTTTAATTGCAGAGTTGACTTGGTCAAACTTAGGTTTAAAAGGAGTTTTATAGAAGTAAAAAAAATATTTGATAAGTGAAAATGATATAAATAGACATAATAAGAAATTTTATTAATTGAAATCTCGGATTTGACAGAGAAAAGTCAAAAGTCAAAGTCAAAGCATTGACTTTGACCAATAGTAGGTGTACTGTAAAATCAGATAATCAAAAAGAGTCAGAAGATTACAAAAATTATTTTGGAAACTAGAGAGAAAATGGAATTTATTGGTATATACTTTGTGATTTTTGGATAAGAATTGGATTTACTATGAATTATTAAAAATCAAATATCAGAAAATCCCCGAAATGAACACCTTAGAGGAAATCTTCAAATTGACCAGTCGAATGAAATCCAAATCTTGCAATTTATATGTCAATGGAAAGCTAAGAAAGAGAGGAATCTAAAGAGACCAAATTTATTGAATTCTGATTTGTAAATTGAAAGTAATTGACCCTGAAAGTCAACATTTGACTTCTGATGAAGGATGAACAGTCCTCGGTCAAACGTCAAATTGAAGGGCAAATAAACTCAGAATTTGATGAATTTGCTATCCACGGAAAGCTGATGAAAATAGGAATCCAATGAAACCAAAATGAAGTGATTTGGAATTATAATCAAAGAGATATCTTATTTTCAAAATCAGTGACTTTTCGGACTAAAAATTAGGAAAAATGAAGAACACTATGAACTACTTTGCAAAATTAAAGATCTAAACCTAATAAAAATACAAATTGCCTCTTGATAATCGATCGAATCTCACTAATAACCTGATTGCCGCAAGAATGGGGCCTCAATTCTTGTGGATTGAAGCGAATTTGCTCGGATTCTTCCTCGTGGACGTTCGGAATTCAAGGGGAAAATTCGATGAAATCAAGAGATGAAATCGTGATTATCATACTTCAATGGATGCGTCTCTACACTCTTGGAAGCAGAGGATCACGAGAACTTAAGACCTTCCTCGAAACTCGCTTAATTTCTTCACGAGTCGATCAAAAGTTAAAGAACAAAGAAGGGAAATACATGTTTTTAAAAGAGGGAAATTGGTCCGAAGATCGTTGCCAATTGAAGCGGTCGTGGGGGCGGAATTAATGCGTCGTGGAGGTGGGTTCACTTGGCGAGGACGTAGCTTCCGGATTGGCTTGGAATGAGCCACGACTTTGCTTCAAATTAGCCTCAAAGGAGGCCACGATTTTCGCCACGATCGACCATGATCGCGCCACGATCGGGCTACGATCGGGCGTCGATTGTGCTCCAGATGCTCCATGAAATGTCGTCTGACGATTGTGGATTGATTCCACAATGAATGTTGTGCGATCGCGGCTCGATCGCGGTTCGATCAGACCGCGATCGTGGAGTTCTTCCACGACGTGTTTGCACCGTCCGATGGCGATCCACCGATCGTGATGGCTCCACGTGCGTCGAAAAGGTCGCGAACGATTGCGGCCGTCCGATTAAGCTTTAGTTGAATGGACGGTCCGATCTCGATCGTGCGGTTTCCGCTTTGATGAAGATTTGGCGCTCCTCGTGTTGCCACGTGGCGTCTGGTGAGCCATCCGATCGCGTCACTTAAGCGATCGGACCACGATCGCGTCACGATCTCATCGTGATAGGACCACGATCGCGTCGCGATCAGGTCTTGATCTTTAAGCCGTCCGATGAAGATCGCTTGGCTAATCTCGATTGCATATTTGATGACGATCGAACGTGCCATCTTCGTCCACGTGTCAGCAGATCGGGACGAAGATCTGATGCTTCCAACGCCTCCATGTATCTCACTTGCGTCGCCCGTCTGATGGAGATCGGATGATCCAGTGTGTCCACGCGGTGCTCCCCGATCGCGAAATCGTGAAAGATCGCAACCGTCCGATGAAGCATCGTCCGATGAAGCTTGAGGAAATCGTGACAAAGATCGGAGACTCTTGGCGCCTCCACGTGTCATCAGGTAAGCCCATTGATCATTGCCACTTATCCCCGATTTTGCGCACGTGTTAAGATTAGTGACCGCGTGGACTCGGGTCCACGCGATCAACGAAGCGTGCTTGTGGTCCGACCCGTGCGATGCGGCCACGTCACTTGCAACAGAAAACGTGTGGGAACATAGTCCCACACAGAGAAAATAAAAGAAATCATTAGGTTAAAACGTGGGGCGTGGTAATGCATTTGCGTTATCGCCCCAAATACCTAACCAGGGCCCACTAACCCGTGGGGCCTCCATCTGCCGACTCCTTGCCAAGTGGCACCCCACACGGGCGCCCATGTGGACCCGCGTGGACACGCGTGGCCTGTTGCCACGTGTCCGCGCCCTGTGCGCCACGTACGCGTCGCATGGGCCACCCGCGGCCCTGTCACGTGGCCTCAGAGCCGCGTCGCATCCGCGCGGTAGTCCCGTGTGCCACGTCAGCGTGCCACCTGGCTCTGCTTGCCACGTCATCACCTGCGGGTAAGTAAAAACCCCTTTTTGCGATTTTAAATAAGAAAAACCTAATAAAAATTAATTTAAAAATCAAATAAATATCAGAAAAAGGACATAAACTTCAAAAATTCATAACTTAAAATATACAACTCCTTTTTAATCCAAATTTTCTCCATTGGATCACAAATTCTTTCATTTTTAACATCATGTCATTTAAAATATATTTTCAAAGAAGAAATTATGATGAATTAAAAATTACTTAACTCATTTCTTAATAAATATTCTAAATCATAAATTCATCTTGAAATTATCATTCAAACATTCATTAAAGTCAAAATCATTCAAGAAAAGAGATTAATTTCTGTTAATTTAAACTTAGCAAAAGACTAATCATCTATCAAGCATGAAATTATCCCTAATTTATGCATAAATATTGACTGTAGTGAAATGACATACCAATGGAGAAAATTCCTAAAAAGTATGATTACATGCATCATATTCACATAAAATAAACATGAATATGAGTTAATTAGGATAAGAAATTAAGTTATAAATGTATGTTATCACGTGCATGCGACGATAGTTTGGGAAGCTGATTCTCCGCTTTGGTTGGACATAACCATCCAAGTGCCGCTACGTAGATGCTTGATAAGTCCAAATTTTATGAATTAATTGTGTCATTTTTCCTTTATTCGGACTTTATCAATAAAAGTTTATCTAAAAGGAATTTTCCCTTCAACTCCTAGCTATCTATAGATTAGGCTTAGTAAAAGGGGTCGATCCAAGGGAGGCTATGGCAAAGTCGACCTTTCTTTTTTACTTAATTCAAGACTTCTTCTCATCCAACTAAACTCAGTAGGGGTAGAGACTTATTATTATAGTCAACTCAGTATTGTCTCATAATGAATTTTTTTTATTTCACCTCATACTCTTTTACATCAATTTCAAATTATACTAAAGAAAAATAGACTCGTTTAAGAAAGTTTATTTTTCTTTACTTAAGATGATGGAGAATTATTTTGAAACATGAACACAAGGTTCTAAGTGAACCTATCCTCCTCCTCCTCCTCATCCACCAACTTGAAAAATTATCCATTTATTAAATGGATGAAGAAGACCTCTCTAAATAATTAAAGAGAGTGTAGATCTTAAGGGATTTATTTTCCCTCCTCTTCTTATTTTACACTGATCTAATGATTGACTTGGTCAAAAGAAATTAGCCTATCCTTAGATAATTAGAATTCTTTGAGTGGACCAAGTCAACCACCCTTTTACCCTTGATATAGGTTCCTAATTTCCAAAAACCATATCCATTATATCATAGGTAACCTTGTATAAATTAAATGATCTCAAGAAAGAAACATCAATAGGAACACACTTGTTATCCCATCCCTCTCCCCTTTGAAATCCACCCCTAGTTAGTAGATTAGAGGAGATCTATTTTATGAAATTACATTATCTTCTTGTTCTACTTCAAGACAAAGCCTTGTGCATGAATACACCTATGCATGAATGAAGATCAGCAACATCAGGAGAAGCACCATAATCAAAGGATGAATTAATGTGAAAATCTCCATAGCAACTCAAGTCAAAGCCCATAAGGATAAAGACGACTACATCAAAGCAGTATAGTCATTAAATATCAAAAGAAGCCTCATTATTAAAGAAGCTCAATACCATGAATCATTCAACTAATTATGAGGACAACTCGCAATAAGGAATGGCTTACGGTTTCAAAGACCATGACATCTCCACGGGATACATAAATGGAAATGGAGAAATATAGTTCTACCTCAGAAAAGAAGAAAGCTGAGATGATGGAATTTTATCCATTGGAGGGTGCGAATCAACACAGAGGATAACTCTTCTCCTAAAAAAGTTAAAGAATATGGTCAGAAGGAAAAGTCTGGCGATCCTGATTCCAACAAAGAAGAAGACAAAGTTCCACTGAGGATTCAGCTCCCGAGGATTACAACGAAGAATCCTGCTCCATCAACGCGCGGTCATGTAAACAACATGAAACGTTCCATCGACAAACGTTCCGCAAGCGTTCCATCGACAATATCTCCACTTGGAGCAGAAGCCTCTCTGTCATCCGAGAACAGACTTCACTTCGAGAAGACCCTCCTGTACTCACATCACGCGATCGCGGAAATAGCATAACTAGTTCTGAAGAGACGTTCACGACGAATGTCACGTGAAGATTTGAAGGACAGGAAACAACCCGATGACTCGCCACTGCCTCCTCGGCATCCCACTCCACTAAGAATTGCAGTCACGATGACGAATCCGCAACTTCCCTTCTTCGCCGCGAACCACATTGTCGCCAAGTCGTCCCGACTGACCTCGGCTTTAGACTAGCCTTGCTCGCATTGATTTACTTCCCTTCTTTCCATGTCGCCAGCCGACCAAGCGGAGAATGCAAAGTCAGCATCTCGTCCACTACGGAATCACGATGTGACCGTCTGCTATCGCGACGATTCTCTCCTGCAACTATTTTCAAAATGGACGCCCGCCCGATAAGATGCCAACATAACATCATCTGGGAGATATTTTCGTCTCATCCTCCCTTCGAGTGAAAGTCAAACAACCACCCTGCTCATCACGAGCCAGATTGAGCTATCCTTGGATTCAATCAACACCGCGTCGTCCAGAAATTCTCCCGACTCTCGTGACACTCACCCGCGCGATCGAGATTACACGGCGAGCCTACAGCAAACAACAAATTGTATGACCCCGCCGCGAGAGAGAAGAATGCACTTCTACACGTTGACTTGACGCGTCAAACAACTGCATGTGGATTTTTCGTCTTGCCAGCGCAGAGAAGTTATCCGCGAACAAATTATCCGTAACCGCCTCCACAAATACGACGCGACCGTTCGTCCTAAATCCCTCTCCTCCTACTCTATAAAAGAGAAGCTGTAAGGAAGAAAAATGCATGTTGTTTTTGATAAAATTTCCGGTTACTATTTGGGTTTGTTTAACCCTTGGTGTTCATGTTCTCCTGTGCCTCCTCCGTTCTCCCGCAATCATTTTCTTCTCCGATTCTATCCTCCCCCTCTATTCACCCTCCCGTTCTGTCGCTTTCCACTCTATTCCGTCAAAGACTCATTGAGGATATTTTTATCGTTGAATGTACTAGGCGCATCGTTTCCCGCCTCGAATAGGTAATCACTCCTCTGTCTCTACTAGTAATAATAGTTCTCATTCTATAAACTATAAGTCCAACATTTGATTCCCTCATTCTCTACCCCTTCACTCCGTCCTTCTCTTCCACGTTCCTCTCTCCACTGCTGATCTCTTCTCCTCCTCCATTTCCTTTATTAAATGTATAATATTACCTCCTTATCTGCTCTCATAATTCCCGCTCTTATCATCTCTTTTCTATTATCCGCACTCCGCCATTCCATCTTCGCATTAATACCCACGCATATATTTCTTATCTCTTCTTAAATAATATCCCATTCGGGTTAACTCCTTTCTTTCATCACTTCACATGATTTTCTTACTATCACCTTATCTATTTTATATTATATCTTATATATTCATTAATCCCTATTATTAATAATTCTGGTGATATCATTCATAGGTTCTCCATTTACTTGTAGGGTCATTTCCTTATTAAATCATTATCTTCATACATCTCACTGCATTAACCTGAAATATCCTACATCATAAGATTTGAAAGAGAGATTAAGAACTTTTTACTATAAGAGCTTCTTTTTATTCAATACTAGAATTCAATTTCATTTTTTATCTATTATATTCTATTTTATTCTTATTTAATTTTCTCAATATTTGATATTGTCTTTTTCTGATTTAATGATCTATTTCCTCTACTTGAAGCTACTAGCTACTGACTAGAAAATCAAACTGATTTTAAACCATCTCAAATTGTAGCAGCTCTGATTTTCCTAAAATAGAGAACTCACCTAAATTTTCTAAATGAATTCACACAAAAAAATGGAAATAAGCGACTAAAGATTGAATTTCTTTAATATTCATTTCATTTTCTACTTAAAAGAAAAGGATAACAATGAATGAAATAACAAACTAAGAGTCTGAAACCTAAAATCTCAATTCAATCAAAATTCAAAGGATACTAAAAACTAATTATAATTTCTGTGTGATTTTAAACCTTCTCAACCTATATCAAATCTAATTTGCCTAAAATAGACTCACTTGAATCTTCTAAATGAATTTACATACAATATGAAACAACATAATAGAGAGATTATATTGCTTGAATATTTTCTTGTTTTCTGCCAAAGAAAGAAGAAAGAAAAAGAAATGACAAAACTAACTGAATTAAAGAAGTAACAATATAAACCTAGAATTGAATTAAATCCAATTCAACAAGATATTTAAAAACAAAACAAATGATAATTCCTATATGAAAGAACTTATGTTAGAAAATTCAGTAAAGAAATTCTTAGGTTTGAAGAGAAAAGAAAGATATGAAGAAATTAACAAGCTGAACATATAATTCCTAAAATCGGATTTAAATCGAAATCCAAAAGACACAAAGAAAGAACGACTTACATCTGTTTCTGTAAGAATCTATTTTAGTCGACGAATCTAGAGAAGAATTAATTTGATTCAAGTAGAAAGAAAAAGAAAACAAAACGATTTCCTAAACCTAAATCGATTCTAACAAACCTCGAAGCTTCAAATTGATGTCGTCAACTCGATGAACTTCTTGAAATCTTCAGCAATCTTTGATCCAATCTTATCTCGCTTGTATTCTCTAGGCCAACGATTCGTCGGGAGCGAAAAAGAATCAAGACACCCCCCTCCTCGCTTTCCTCTTCTTCTTAAGATGTTTCAAAATCGCGATGCCCTCCTCTTTTGAAAATTTTTTGTGTCTCTTCGTGCTCATCGCTTCGCACACACGTTTGCGCCACAAGCTGTGATTGGTCGGCACCTCGTCTTCTTCCATGTAATTGGTGGAGGACGATTTGAGTATGTCTTCACCGCATACCCCCAAGATGAGCTAGAATTTGACTGGATACATGTCGGGATGTACACATGCCCTCTCGCTCTTTTCGTGATTGGTTCATACTGGCCACGTGCAAATCCTGTCCAACAATGCTCCGAAAATCATTAGTAACCAATAGGCCCATTAAGGGCATTAATAAAATGAATTGACATAAACATTAAACTTAGGAAGGTACTAATTGCTGTGTAAGAAACAGATTATTTCCTTTATAATAGATGCTATAAAAATAATGAATAATCTTGTCCAACAATGGCTATTAAGGTAGCCATTTCTTAAAGTAATTATTCTTGAAATTTCTCAGAATAGCCCTAATTATTTGTAATTACTCAGGTGCAATGATAAGTGTTAATTCCAGGCATAATATCATGATAATATGCAAAATAATTATTGGTTTAAAACATTCAATGATCAAAATGCAAATAAAATGTATGATTTACAATAAACTTTTGCTTGTTATCAATGCTCAAGAGAATCACAACCCCCGGGATGAGCAGATGGCGCAGGGTGGCAGCCGGAGGTCTGATAACATGCAAATTATACATGAAAATGTATGATTATTAATACAAATTAAGGCATAAAATATTTCATTCTAATACACGTTATCATATTTCTGAGTGTTTAACTATCATTTTATGAAAAAGAAGTTATAATCTTAAAATACATTAATTTAGGGTTAATTATGATAAATTCAGAAGAATATTGATGTGGGACGAAATAGGAGAATCAAAATTTATCAAATAGAAGGGTAAGGGATGGTGTTTTGATAGAGGGATGTTGTGAATTTTTAAGATTGGTGACCTTGAACTCCTTAGGGTTAATCCCACAATTGGAGAGGATAGAGATTGTTTTTAATAAACCTTAAGTGGAGTTTCAATTCAATGAATAAGACAAAATTTCACAACCAATGTGCATGAATACTCAAATATATGAATAGAGGCTATCCTAGGGTTCACAAAAATCCTAAGAGCAAGAGATTTTGGGGGAAAGATGATCTATCACACAAAATGAGAGGAATGAGAGTACCTTGATGGAGATTCTTGACTGATGTGACCTTGTTGGGGCAAAATTCAAAATATCCGTCTTGATTACTCTTTGCTTTAAGAGAAAAGAGAGAAGGGAATGAAGAGGAATGATGGAAAGAGGGAAGGAGGAGAAGAATGAGAAGGGGGAATGAGAAATGAAGGGTGCGTGTTGTGGAGAGGAAGAAGAAGAGGGATGGAGAGGGAAAAGTTGTGGATTGGTGTGTGGATGAGAGAAAATGAGAGAGAGGGGGGGAAATTTGTGGAGGATGATAAAACTTCAAACTTTTTCAAATTTCAAATTATGAGAGAGAGTCCCACAAGATCTACATAAATAGGGGAAGAGAGAGAATTGTTCATCCCTTGAAGGGGTGTGTCTCTTCAAGGGGTGCCACCTTTTGAGGAGAAATTTTGACCCTCTTGAAAGGATGCCTTAAAAAGCCACTTGTCCAGATGTGAAGGTGCCACTTGGAGGGTTTTAATTGGTGGAAATTTTAGGGGTAATTTGGGTATAGTAATATGCCCTAAAATCATGGGTTCGGGTTGACTTGGTCAAAGAAGGATCTATGATGCAAATAACTTGAAATTTGGGAATCTAAAATTGATTTCTATAATTTAGGGAGATGATTTGACTAGGTCAAAGGGGTTTCTAAATTTTAGCAAAGTGGTTTGTGGTGGCGTACGACCCCCGTCGCCACCAAGGCATGACACTACTGGCGCGGAGCCGGCACCTCGCGCGTCCAGCCTCGACAGGGCGAAGGCAGAAGGATGCCCAGTTTCACTATACCAAGTGGGGACCTCATCTCGCCCGACACATTTCATAGGGCTCGCGCGCGTAGTGGAGTTATCTTTTCCGTCTTTTCTTTTATTATGAACTTATGTAGTCGCGACGTGTTTAAGCGGGCCTTTGCATCTCTTCTGCTTCTCTTTTAGCCGTTGGTGGAGTTCTCTCCGTTTCAGGATCCCATGTCTGAGGCCATTTTCCTTTGTGAACCTTTAAATTTCTATGAGTATGTTTTAGGTGTGGGTTGTGGGCCTCAAGTGGGCCCTTTCCTCTCTCGGCCCACTATGGGCTCTATCAGAGAGAAGGACACAAACCTAGCCGTCATTGAAAGAAAAAGGAGTGTTCCTCTCTCAAGTGGCTGCTCAAGGAGGATCAAGGAAGGAGACCAACAGCCGCCACCGCCGCCGCACCACCACGTGCCGCCGCCGTGCCCACCGCCGAGACCGCCGCCTCCCCTTGCCTTGGTCGCTATATACCAGCGTGCTGCCTTCCTGCCGCCACCGCCGCCACCGCCGCCGCCTCAGGCTGCCGCCGTCGCCGCCACCGCCGCCGGAACGCAGCACCGCCATCTCCTCCGATCATCCCCTCCACGGACCTCCCCTTCCCCCCTCATTTTCCCCACGTTCGGTTCCCTTCATCAACCTCGCCTACCTCCACTCTATCCTCCACAGGTTGCGCCCTACCTCCACGATTTCCCGAACCGCATCCCCTTCCCGACTTTCCTCCCCTCCCGATCCAACCGACTTCCCACCTTCCTCCATCCGTGTCCTCAAAAATTCCCGTCTCACCATCGGATCCAGCGCGCCTACGTGGTCGTGCATCCCGATTCCCCACGCCTCTCCTCCATACGCTCGCCGTTTTACTCTCCTTCGACCCTCCCCTTTTCCAGCCCTCTTCTCCTCCCCGATCGAACCCCTACCTTGCTATCGTCCGTCCAACCTCCCGTAAACACCCCTCTTCGCCGACACTTTCCCACCAATTCTCGAACTGCTCCCACGATTCTCCTTTCCCAATTTTTCCAATTCCACGAACCGCTCCCCAACTTCACTTCCGACTTCCGGCGGCTCCCTGTGCGACTATTTCTGTCGCCAGCCTCCGGGATCGGCGCCGATCTACTTTCCTGCGTTAACTACCAACCTCCACTTCGCCATCGCCGCCGCCCACTCTTCCCAGAATCGTCCGGTTCTGTCGTCCGCCTCCTATGATCGTTCGCCAAATCCGTCATCAACCCGCGGCCTCACTACAGCCACGCTATCACCGAACACTCCGGCCTTCCCCGGCGACTCACCTGCCCCATTTCGCATCTTCCTCCCGCTAACGTCCTGTCTCCACGAACGCTAAATTTCTGACTGGATTTCTGATAGGGAGGAGCTCCCTTCAACGGGCGTGTCAACCCCTCCTGACGTGACGTCCGCCGACGCAACGTCAGGTTGCCTCTTCGGAAGTTGACCAGGAATTCGTCCCGGCCTGTCTCACCATTCGTCGCCGCCATTCCTCCCATCCGAAGGCCTATCTCGCCCTTCTCCACTCGGCCCTCACTCTCGCGTCTGGAATCACCCCCAACACTACGTGACTTCACCCGACTCGCTTCTGCCGACCGCTCTCGCCACGCACGAACGACCAACCCCTCGCCACGGCCGACCGGGCTTGCGCCCCGCAGGTTAGGCACACACTCCCCTTTAATTTACGTCAAGTCTATATTTCCTTCAGTATTTCCCGCACCGTCTCCGCCGCCATCGGGATTTAATATCGGCGAGTGCTTAGACGACTTAACAGGGTCTCGCCGTGGTCCAACCCCTCGGGTTGACGGTCGAGCTCCCCTCGACGACCCACGGCCCATCGTCCTCGAGGACGTGGATCGGAAGGCCTCCCGGACGAACCCTACTCGGCACACCCCAGGGACTACAGAGGCGATGCCCAAGACGGTTTTCTGCTTGGTTGCTTCATTAGTATATTTCATTATATTAGATTCTCCTAGTTCATCCCTCATATCACGGTGTTAGATCGGTTTCACACCCGGTCCTGCATCAGTTTGACTTGGTCAAAGGCCCAAAATTAAAGGTTTTAGGTCAAGACTAGGGTTTGGCTAAGTCAAGGGAAGTATTTCGAGGGTTCTAAGGATTAAGGGGTGGCACCCCCATCTTATGGGCTTGCTCCTCTTCATGCCTTAAAAGTCTTTTGATATATAAATGTCTTCTAATGATTGAGTCTTGAACTTCTTCATTAGGATCAACATCTTATTTACTTCATATGGATGACACCAAATCCTTGCATTTTTCCTTAAGTATTAATGCTTCGTTGCCTCATTGGGTGCTTCTCTTGTTAATTAGGTGTCTGATAACATGAATTTATAGCTTAAATTCCTATCTTATTTCACTCATATTCATGCGTATTTTATGTAATTATGATGCATGCTATCTTAATTTTCATGAATTTTCTCCATTGGTATGTCATTTCATTAAAGTTGATATTTATGCATAAATTAGAGATAATTATCTGCTTGATTGATAATGAATCTTCTTGAAAGATTAAATTGATATGAAGTATATACTTTTCCTGCTATATCTCGACTTTAGTAAATGCTTTTTAAAGGTTAATTTTAAGAAGGAATGTATTGGATGATTAAAAGAGAGAGATATCAATGAATGCTTTTAGGTTCTTTTTAATTTATCCTATGTTCATCTTTTTAATTATATTCTTTTATGACATAACTAGTGTCTACCCGATCTGAAACAGATCGGGAGATGAAGAATGGAAAGATTCTGTTCCGGAGAGAAGCACAGCTGTTTTCTCTCGCTTGCGACGAAAAAATCCTCAATTGCAATATAAATCAAAAGGAAACTAACAGAGAAAATTATAATACCTGTAATTACAATACAGTGATTTGCTGATCGGAACGTGTAGGCTCCGTTCCTTTTAAAATAGATGAAACAGATCCACACAAATATTCTTCTCCCACTTGTCTTTTCCAAGCTTATTAAAAGGAACACAAATCACTACCGTTGGATCTGGACATTATAGAGCAAAGATTAAAGAAACATGAGGGAGTACAGATAACTTTGCTTGATAAAAAACGAAAATCGGAAAAATAGGAAAATAGGATACAGTGATTATGAAATCGGGACCGCCTCTATCCATCATCTCCGCCGTGTGAGTCAACTCATACCATGAAATAAGTTCATCACCCAGGAAATCGGATGAAAGAGATTTCGAGAAAAATGAACAACGAAAATCAATCAGAGAAATGAAAATCAATAAAACAAAATAGGAGATATCAGAAATTGGAAAAGAGATAATCAATACAACGAAATAGCAAAATCTTAAAATGATATAAACGGAAATCATAGAATGATAAATGAAATACACAAAATCGGAGAAACGGATAATAAAAAAATGGAAATGAATAAAACGCGGAAGAAGGAAAGTCCCTGATGTACCATTCCGGGGTGGCTGTAGGCATAGAGAAGGATGAGGAAGACATCTTCGTCGGGCCGCAGTCTCGCTTCCATCATTCGGTTGAAGAAGCAGAGCACCTCTTTCCCTCGACCTTGAGCACCGTAGCCTGACATCAACGACGCCCAGGTAACGGTGAAAATTGTTAACGGGAAATAGATTAATGAAAACAGAATTTATAAAGCCGAAATGTTGAGAACGAAAGAAAATTAGAAAAGGAATTGAAACCAACATAATTGAAAATCTAGCAGGAAATTTTCAAACCAATTAGAGCAAAAATATAGGGCGAGGAACTAATCAAAATGCGCAGGAACAATAGTCTTAGCAGCAAAAAATGAAGGACGCAAGAAATAAGTGATGTTTTAGGTCAATAAAGTAGAATACTCGATGATTACATGAAGTCAATAAAGTAGAATAAGCTAAAAAAAAACTTGAGAATGTATATCTTAATAACAAAATTCACCGTTTCTTTGCGAGGTCACCGAGCAACAGTTAATAACAAAAGAACTAACACAAATCTTGGGAATGTATATCTTAAAAACAAAATTCACCGTTCCTTTGCGAGGTCAGCAAGAAGCAATTAATAATAACAAATAAAATGAAAATTAATAACAAAAAAATTTAATACCTAAATTTGCAGGTTAGCTCCGAGGTCAGCGGTCAAATGGAGGCAGCAGACGCGAAGAGTTCAAATACGCGCACGTCGGAGAACTTGGAGAAGAAGCTGGCCGTGGAATAGAGAAGTTTTCCTATTCTTTCATTCTCCTCTCTCCGTGTTTGTTTTCTCCGATACCTCAATAATTCGGAAGAGAAATGAGGGGGGTAAACTCACCTAAATTTGAAGGTTAGCTCCGAGGTCAGCGGTCAAATGGAGGCAGCAGACGCGGAGAGGTCAAATACGCCTGAATCCAAGGTCTCTCAGCAGACGCGTCGATTCAGAAAATAAATTGAAACTACAGATTTATAAAAACGAAAAGAAATTAGAACGAAATTGATGAAAACGAAAAGCAAGGCAGATTTAAAAAAATAACGAAAAATGAAAATTGGAATGTAGGAAATAGATTAATGAAAACAGAATTTATAAAACCAAAATGTTGAGAACGAAAAAAAATCAGAAAACAGAAATTGGAAATTGAAAAACCTAAATCGGATATGAAATCAGAAATTGGAAAAGCGATAATCAATCCAAAGAAATGGGAAATTCTTAAAATGATATCAACAGAAATCATAGAATGAGAAATGAAATACACAAAATCAGAGAAACGGATAATAAGAAATGAAAATGAATAAAATAAAAAACGGATACAAAGCATACGCCAAATGTAAAAAGCTTCAGTCATCATTGAGCCAAAAGAGCAACCTCATATAATTTTTTCGAGATTAGATACCGTTCATCTGTTGAAATTGAAGAGCATGGCCAATCATCAGTCGCTTCCGCTGGGCAGAGCATGCAAAATTTTCATCCCCAATATCTTAACCTAGTTCCTAATCAAATCAATTGCACGTAAGAATAGAAAGATATAAATCAGATATCAATGTGCGTGTTATTTCAATGAAATATTTATCGAGCTAAACATGGCCATGAAATATCAGGACAACGGGAGAGAATACCGATGCAGTGAAATCTTCGATGAGAAGGAGGATGTCTTGGCAAGAGCTATAAAAAATTAATTCCTAATGAAAAACTGCAAGTTTTCTCCAAGGCTTCATCCATATTGTCCTTCATTCATATCCTACAATCATGAAACTCATGAAAAGTATGATTAATTTGCCTTTTATCTTAAAAAGGGTCAAATATCAATATTATATATAATTAACCACAGTTTAATGTAAGTTTAACTTATGAATGATATAATATGATGAATGAGAAAATTTTAGCAAAACATGATGTCATGTGTAATAATAACTTGAATGATAATATACAATCATCAAGAATAATGCACTAATGTAAAAAAAAGCATGCTATCAATGTTCTTAAGTGTGAGACTAATTTCATGGTGTACATATTGGTGTAATGGCCAAGGATGATGCTGATGTCTCGTGATGAGTGGCACATGAAATAATGTTAGGGCACATGAGATGAGACCTAAATTATAACTCATTGAATACAATTCTTACTTGCATAAGAAAATATTTATCTCATCACAATGATGATACAAAAATAGTGTGACGAGTCAAAAATAAGTTAGGATGGATTTTGAGCATTGGTGAATATGGGTTCAATTTAGATAAATTTAAAGAATGAAATTAACTTAGAATTTTAAAAAAATAAAGGATGCGAGTTTGGGATAAAATATGATAGGGTTGGAAAAATACTAAAATCAAATAAAATATACACTACAAATTAACCTCCCAAGCGTCCATTAACCAGATCGAGTAGTGATTTTCAAAGGCTGGCCATTAACCTCCCAAGCGTCCATTGGTCTAAGCTTTTACTTAGTCCTCAAGGTCTGCAAGCAGCCATCGCCAGCTGACAAAAAGTTCAAGATTCCTTCGTCTGCATCCTGATTTGATTCCCACGGAACCCTAGATGTCCTCCCCTTCAGTTCAAAAATTGGTTGTCCCCGGCGTGAAGCCATTCAATGTTGTTCATATTGAGTTGCTTCTTCTGTCCTTCCTGATTTTGCTCGAACCCATATCGCTTTCCTGGATTTCCACAGAACCCCAGATGTTCTTGAATAAAGATTCCTTCTTTATCTAGTTCACGAAACAGCTGCTCTTCCGATAAATCCATGGATTGTACTACGCTCTTTCTATTCCCAGCAGAAACCCTAAATATGATCAGTATCACTTTGTCTTCCTGAATTCTGCTGCTCCTAGATCGTTTTGTCGACAAAATTTTTCCTATCCATTTCACGAAATCGACATTTACTGTCATTTTTTTATCTCTCACTAGAATTCCTGCATCATATCATTATCATTTTATCCTCCGAAGTATTCAGAGGTTCGCCATGCAGACATCTGCAGCTTTTCCTTTATTGGGCTCTAAAAAACTCTAAAAGAATTGACGGTGCGGCGAAAACCCTAGAACTATGGGCGAGAAGGGCAGAAGATTTGACCGACTTCGAATAAATCAAAACTCTAATAGAATGAGTCGCGGTTAAAAATCTCCCTCTCCTGTCTCTCTCCCTCGCGGGGGAAGAAATTCTATCTCGCGCTGGGAAAAAAATAGTCAAACCGAAATCAGCCACGAGAAAGAGAGAGAGAGAGCTTCGTAGGGAGGAGATTCCGTAGGGAGTTGCGAAAAAAACCTACCTTCTTCTTCAGCAAATGGAGGCCGTCGGTGAGAGCGAGCGACAGCTGGAGGTTGCGAGGCCGTCGGAGAGAAAAAGAGAGTCGGGGAGAGAGAAAAAAGAGAGTCGAGGAGAGAGAAAAAAATTGAGGCGGGGAGAGAGACAGTTACTAATATAACCTATATCACAATACAAATATCATCTAAATATCATAAAATTGACGTAGTAATGTAGGGATTCAGAGGGGTAAAGTGGGAAGAAAAAAGAGCTTCGCCGGACACCTATTCTGTTATGTAATATAAGATATTAAAAAGAAAAAGAATTTGTGATCTAATGGAGAAAATTTGGATTAAAAAGGAGTTGTATATTTAAAGTTATGAATTTCTAAAATTTCTATCCTTTTTTAGATTTTAATTTGGATTTATACTGAATTTCTAATGAGTTTTGTTAATAAAATAATCGGAAAAAGGGGGTGAACTTATCGCAGGACCGGGGAGCTAACGTAGGCGCGCGAGCAAGGGCGACGTGGTGCGCGGGGACCCGCAGCGAGATGCGATGTGGCCCCGAGGCCACGTGGCGAGGCCGCGCCCGGCCACGCAAGGAGCAGGCGCGGACACGTGGCGAGGCCACGTGTGTCCCACGTGAGTCCACACGGACGCCGTGTGGGGGGCACCACATGGCGAGTGGGGTTGGCGGGTGAAGGGCCCACGGGTTAGCGGGCCACAGTAAAGATGATTGGGGGCGATGCATGCAGCGTTACACGCCTAATTTAACCTTGATTGCTTTCATATTTTCTTCCATGTGGGACTATGTCCCACATGTTTCTTACCTTGCATGACACGTGGTGACACGACAGGCGTTGGATGCAGTCAGGACGACGAAGATCACGTGGACCCGAGTCCACACGATCATTCATCAACGCACGTGCTAAAAATAGGAGTTAAGTGACGGTGATCGAAAGGCTTACCTGGTGACACGGGGAGGCATCGGGATCGTGCGATTCTTTGCAATTGAGGCATCGGGATCATCACGATTGAGGCTGTTATTGGGACGCACTGCGCCCCGACTAATCCATTCTACTCCAGGAAGGCGACGTGGACTCGTCTCTGGAGCGTTGATCCTCATCAGACGGATGACGGAAGGCAGCTTGATCGTGCGATCGGAGATCGCTCAACCTACTGATAGGCTCAAAGTCATCGTGTGTTTAAGCCCGACAAACTTACTATTTATATTCAAGAAAACTAAGTCCGGGTAGAGAGGATAAAGACGTATAGCTTTCTAGGTCGATCCACAAGGATTCTAAGGCATGATAATATCAATAATAAGAAATTGAGAGAGGGCAAAAATGGGTGAGAGAGAAAATTTTTGTGAGAGAGAAAAGTAGCGGAAAAACCGGGATGAGAATGAAAGGACGATCGGAAGAAAACGAAAGAGCGAGCGTGAGAGAGAAATAAAATCAACAGACGAGAGAGTTTGTCAACAAGCGCGCGAAAGAGAGAGAGAGAAAGAGATATATCGCGCGGAAACGCGAGAGGGGAGGAGAGAAAGAAAGGAAGATGGAGAAGAGGAAATGCCGGTAGTCAACGCGAAGGGAAGACGGGAATCAAGAGAGAGAAAGAGGGAAATTAGGAGAGGAATTGGATGCGACGGAGAGAGAGATGAATCGGAAGAGAGAGAAAAAAACTGAGGGAGCGAGACGGGATTAACGGCGACTCAGAATGGGGAGATGAGGAGAGGGAAGCGAGAGAGATAGAAAACGGAAATTCAGGGGAGATGGATTTCGAGATGAAGAAGAGGGAGAGAAAAGCGAGATAACTAAAAAAAACGGAATAATAAGCGACGATTTCGGAGGAAAATAAAATGAAGACGGGGATCGAAGCAGAATAGATGAGAGAAGATGAGAGAAGAAATGGGGTGGAGGAGAGATTACGAAAACAGAAATGGAAGGAGGAGGGAGAGAACCGAAAAGAGTGGAGAGGGTATCAAAAACAGAAGAGTGATAGAGAGTGAAAAAGGCGGAAAACCGGAGAGGCTATCGGAGAAAGAAAATGTGCAGGCGAGGCTGATCGTAAGACTGTTCGGAGAGAGATAGGATGATCGTAAGGGAGAGGAAGAAAGAACTTCCTTGAGGGAAAGAAAAACGAGGTCAAAACGAGGAAAATCGGATTAGAATGAGAGGGTAAACGAGAGAGAGATCGGGAGAAAGGAGAGAAAGCTGGGTTAGTGCGAAGAGACAAAAAATAATAAGAGAAGGATAGGACAGGAAAACGGGAAAAAAACGGGAAGGAGAGAGAGCGAACTGTAGAAGATGAGCACGAGGGGGCGAGGGCACAATGTGAGAAAGAAAAAGAATACCGAGAGAAAAATTTCGGGAGAGTAGGAGAGGAGAGGCGAAGAAAGGAAACTCAAATTAGATAGAACGATAGAACGAGAGAGAAAAGATTGATTGAGAAGAAGAGAAGGAAGAAAGAGGGAAAGAGAAATGGCGAGAGGGATATGAAATGCGGGAAGTAAATTCGGGAGAGGGAGACTAAATCGGGGAAAGAGGTGATTCCGGAAGAATGAAAAAGAAAGGAAAGATCGAAGGAAAAGACTTTACGAGAGAGGAATAACAGATTGAGGCGGGGAGAAAGAGAAGATTACCTACGAGAGATTAACAAAGCAATAATAGCAAATCCATAGATTTTTCTTAACAAATGTTTCTAACTCTGAATCTTAAACTACATTTCGATGGGGAGGATGCTGAAGAAGTTCTAAACCTAGGAGATAGAAAGAACAGCCGAAAAAGAAGGGATCAGCAGCAGCTACGGGAAGAAGCTAAAAACAGGAAGGAGAAGACGAGGCCAAACGGAAGCCCCCCTTTAAAAGTGCTTTTCCCCCCTTTTTGTGGGCTTTCCGAGAAGGGATTTTTTGAGATTTCTCCATCACAGCCCACTAAGTCATTGCTTTTGGAGGAGTTGCTCTTCTTCTCTTGTTCCTGAAATAAAATAAAATAAAATTAATATAGAGGACTTATATTTGATGTGCTTATATTATAAAACTATTAACTCATGAGATAGTAGATTTAATGATATGTTCAACAGTTAATAGGATTAAATAAAAGCAACTCCCAAGTGTTTATTACTACTTTTAATGCTTTTATCACCTACCTGATCTTCATCGGACAGCAGTCAAGACCTGATCGCGACGCGATCATGGCTTCCTTTGAAGCAAAATTTAGGCCACGATCACCGCAGCGATCGTGGCCATCAATTGCACTACTTGACCGCATCAAATGGCCCTCAAAATCGGGCGGGAATTCCCCTTTAAAAGACAATGTATTTCTCTCTTGTTCTTAGGGTTGGGCGGTCCCGGTCACGGTCCGGTTTTTGGCACACCATTCGGTCCAAGTCTTAGTCTCGGTCTCGGTCCGGTCTCGGTCCACCTCGGTCACGGTTCGGTTCGGTCTTAACTTCAGTCTCTCTTGACCATGAATATGTATACCTGAAAAGAGATAAATATATCAACGTCCATTAATAAATATTAACTTCGGTTCGGACTTTTAGCCTTGATTCCCACGGTATCTGAGCTCTGTCTATAGATAAGGACAATGCCCCGAAGGTAGCTTTCTCCCTTTTTCTTTCTCAGCTCTCTTTCTATCTATCTATAACTACCTATCACTCTTTCTCTTTCTCTATCTCTATATATCTATATATCACTCTCTATATATCTACCTATCCCCCTTCTCACTCCTCTCTCTCTTTCTCTATCTCTCCCTGACTCCCTCTCTCTCTTTCTCCCTCCTCTCTCTCCCTCTCTCCCTTTCTCTATCTATCTATATCTGCCTATCACTCTCTCTCTCCTCTCTCTTTGTTTCTCTCTGCCCGTCATCTCCATCTCTCCCTCTCCCTCTTACTCTTCATCATCCCTATCTTTCTTTCCTCATTATTTTTCTTGATCTTCTCTATCTCTCTTATTTCTCTCTTTCCTCTACCTCACTGACTAGACGACGAAGATGATATAGATGAAAAGAGGATGACGAAGATAAGATAGTTAGATGAAGAGAGAGAAAGAGCGGTGAGCGCAACCTCACTGACTGGACGTGAAGTTTACTCCCACTCATAGTCACGCCCTTTATTTCTCTCTCAAGCCTGTAGGAATCTCTTAAGCACGCTGGGACACTCATGTGAGTGAAAAAAGGATGCCATATATAACTCGGTAGAGAGAGAGAGAGAGAGATGATGCTGATGATGAACACTATAGTTGGACGTGAATTATGAAAGAAGAGAAACTGGAAGAGAGAGAGAGAGCACGCCTTGTAAACAGGGAAAGGTCCGTCATTCTGTCGAGCACTTGATGGATGAGCAACTATTTCAGGTTTTGAGTTGCTGTTTTTATAAGGAACGATTCCCGTCTCCAAATTATTCTCTTCAGTCTAGACTCTCGGGGAAAAAGATGAGATACATTCGGCAGAGAGAGAGAGAGAGAGAGAGAGAGAGAGAGAGAGAGAGAGAGAGAGAGAGAGAGAGAGAGTCAAACCTTGAAGCTGTTCATGATTAAGACTCAATGAGAGCCGTAAGGAGCTTGAGAGAGAAGTAAAAGAGCGAGAGTTAAATTCAAGTCCCGAGGCCGATGCGAGAGCGCGAACAACAAGATATGCTTTAAAATATCGTTAATCAGGGAAGGGCGGACTTTGACCTTCGGTCCAAGACCGAAGGCCTGAAGCGGACCGGACCAAAGTTAGACCGAGACCGGTCCAGCCCATTTTGTGGGACCGACAGTCTCGGTTCGGTCCGGTCGACCGACCTTCGGTCGGTCTTTGGACTTCCCTACTTGTTCTTCAACCTTTGATCAATTCGTGAAGTGAATTAAGCGAATTTCGAGGAAGATCTCTAGTTCTTTGTGATCCCCCCACGTTGAAACTCGATTGCAAATCAATTGGAGTGGGATTGATCGCAAATTCCTCCTTGATTTCATCGAATTTTCCCCTTGAATTACGAACATCCACGAGGAAGAATCTGAGCAAATTCACTTCAATACACGAGAATTGAAGCCCCCACTCTTGCGGCAATTGGGTTAGTAGTAAGATTCGATCAATTATCAGGAGGTAATTTGAGTTTTTATTAGATTTAGAAGTTTATTTTGCAAATTAGTTCTTAGTGTTCTTCATTTTTCCCAAATTTGAGTGTGAAAAGTCGTTGATATTGAGAATATGATATCTCTCTGATTATAATTACAAATCCCTTGATTTTGATTTCATTGGATTCCTCTTTTCATCAGCTTTCCGTAGATAGCAAATTCATCAAATTCTGAGTTCATTTGACCCTCGAATTTGACGTTTGACCAAGGACTGTTCATCTATCATCAGAAGTCAAACGTTGACTTTCGGGGTCAATTACTTTTAATTTACAAATTAGAATTCGATCATTTTGGTCTTGTTTGATTCCTCTGGTTCCTAGCTTTCTATTGACATATAAATTTCAAGATTTGGATTCTATTTGACCAGTCAATTTGAGGATTTCCTCTAAGGTGTTCATGTCGGGGATTTTCTGATATTTGATTTTCAATAATTCATAGTAAATCCATTTCTTATCCAAAAATCACGAATTATATATCAATAAATTCCATTTTCTCTCTAGTTTCGAAATATATAATTTTAGTAATCTTTTGACTCGGTTTGATTCTCTAATTTCACAGAACACCTACTGTTGGTCAAAGTCAATGCTTTGACTTTGACTCTTGAGTTTTCTTTGTCAAACCCGAGAATTAAATTCTCAAAACTTCTTATTTCGCTTATTTATATCATTGCCTCTCATTACTTCTTATTTTTACTTATGTAAAACCCCTTTTAAACCTAAGTTTGACCAAGTCAACACTGCAATTAAAGTGATGTAGGATATTTCTTAAATTGATAATATTCCTACAAGTTAGGGAGAACCTATGAATTGATATCACTATGAAAATAAATTAGGAAATCAGGGGGAATATAGTGTGAAATATATTATTCAGGAGTATAAAGGCATATAATGCTTTAGTAGGGATGATGAGATGATTAATATTTCAAAGAGAGTTAGTCGAATAAGGTTTTAGTAAGGAGAGTAGTGATAATAGATAATTTAATGGTAATGAAGAAGTAGAAGATTGTGAAAAGAAAGGATAGAATATAGTGATTATATGAGAGAGAGAAAGGTGATGAATATGGGGAAGATGATGGTGATTGGGGATAATTTAAGAGTGATGTTTTCGGATAAGAGAGAATAGAGAGAAAGATGAATCTAACAGTGAAGATGATAGAAGAGAAATGGATTAAATGATGACGATTACGGATAATAAGTTGGAGATTAATAGAGAAATAGTACGGAGAGAGGAGAGAGTGGTGTTGACGGCGAGGAGAGAAGAATACATAAAATAGTGGGAAATGGATACTTTAACAAATAGATTAGATAGGAAAATGCACTTAAAGTGGACTTACAGATTTTGTATTGGAACTATTATCCACCGTGAAGAGTAAGGGAGGATGATACCTGAAATGGTGGGAAGTGATACTTTTGGATTTCTGACACGATCCATATTAATCTCGAGATGCTTCAGACACGTTGACTGAAAGAGGACAGAAAGGGAGGGAGAAAAGGAAAGGAAGATAGAATCTCGGAGAGGAGATTTACGGGAGAAGCACGAAGAAGACACACGAACCATAAGTTTCCAAGGAAACAAATTTTATCATAAAACAACTGTCTCATTTTCCTCTACATTGACGCTCTTATAGGAGAAAAGAGTTTTGATAATAGAAGAGGCAGTTAAATGGGAGGTTTCACGTCTATTCGTGGATCGTCTGGCATTTTCCCCGTTTTCGATTCGCGTATGAAGGTTGACCATGGAGTTGTCTCCATCTCGTGTAGACACGTGGTAAGTGGCGGTTACCTTCGTGGTAGAAAGGCTTCAGAGTGACCGCTTCGATTGTCATCATCGTTTTAATTTCTGTACAAAGAGATATGCATGTACTTCTCGTTGAAACTGCTTTTGTGATGTTGCAGAGTGATTCCGTGGTAATTTCTTATTGCGCGGGCATCCGATAACTGTATGCCGATAGCTGATGGTAGTTGTAGGGAGTTGACGTCGGTTGAGGCGACGTGAAAATATATATCAGAACATAGCTGGCGGAATCCACTTCGTTCAGAGTCTTTGCGTAAAGATTTCTCGCTTCTGCGTGCGTTGGACTTTGGGAGATTAGATATTTTCCCGATGTATTCTATGCTTCACGCGTCCGTCTCTTTGTGGGAGGTTTCTTGTTTCATCAACGTATCCAGCTCCTCTCTTTGTTTTCATGTTCCACAGTAGAAGTTTTCTATTCTGTATGAGACGCTCGCGGGGACGTTTCATGCTATAATTTCTTTTACTCCCTCGCCTACGGGTTGTAGTCGCGAAGATATATATGGACTTCATAGGGTAGTTGCAGGTTGATGGGATGCTTGGCATTCCTTTATTAAGCCTAGCATTTAATTGCCGCTTTCTTTGTCATTCTCGTCGACACTTTTCTATCTCGTGAAGGTAGATGGAAATTCTCCAATCCCGTGTTGACTTTTCTCTCGCGACGGGCAGAGCCAAAATTGTTTTGCACGTAATCTCGAAGGTGGCATACCCAAGGTGAAGCATCTTTTCTTCTTCCACCGTGTAGGCTAACTGTCTCTTCCATATCCTCTTGATATATAGGAGTAGATTGTAATCCTCGTTGATTCTGAAACAACCTTGAAAATCTTGAACTGTTAGGAGGCCGTGTCTTGGACTATCTTCCTTGATGGTGGCTTCATTCAGTATGATTATCACTATAGTATGCCCTCATTTTGAATTGTCTTCATAATAGTCTTGGAAAGTTGGGAGAAAGAACTTTGATGACTGTCTTCTTTAAGGGAAGATCCTCTATGTTGAGTATCACAAATAGATGCATAATATCTTCATGCAAAGCTTTGTCCAAAGTGGAACAAAAGGTAAGTAAGATGTAGATCTCTCCTATGATTCTAAATATAGGTGGTTTCAAAAGAAAAGGGATGTAATTCAAAAAGGTTTCCTACTGATTTTCTCTTGAGATCATTAATTATAACTATACAAGGTACCTAAGATATGGTGGATATGGTTTGGAAAATAGGAACCTATATCAACGGTAAAAAGGGTGGTTGACTTGGTCCATTCAAAGAATTCTAGGTTTCTAAAGATAAGGGCTAAATTCTTTGACCAAGTCAATCTTTAGATCAGTATAAAATAGAGGAAGGAGGGAAAATAATTCCCTTAAGATCTACACTCTCTTTCAAGTATTTAGAGAGGTCTTCTTCATCCATTTAATAAATGGATAATTTTTCAAGTTGGTAGATAAGGAGGAGGAGGAGGAGGAGGAGGATAGGTTCACTTAGAACCCTTGTGTTCATGTTTCAAAATAATTCTCCATCATAAAGTCAACCCTGCTCTCTGTGGATCGACTCGATACTTACAGATTACTTGATTTTATATCTTATCTTTGTGATGTAGGATAATTTAGAAGATGTATCTAAATCCTACAATATGAGGGAGGATCTATGAATGATATCACTAGGAAATGACTTTATAAATCAGTGAGAATAAATTAGAGAATAATTCAGAAATATGAAGAGATATTATAAAATATATAGGATAGAATATGATAAGGATACTAAGAATAATGAGTGGCTTAGTAATGATAAGGAGAGAAATTTTATTATTAATGATATAATGATATGTAAGTAGATATTAGTGAGTATGAGGGAGAGGAAATCTCAGATAGTAATGAGGTTGAGAATAGATAGAGGAAAGAGAGAAGACGACGTGATGGGTAATATTTTAGGAATGATATTAATATGGATAAGATAGATAATAGATGAGGGAAAGAGGTGGAGAGAGATGACCGTGTGAATGATATATCAAAGATGATGGATAGGATAAGGAGGATGATAGTGATAATAAGGAATAATAATGATAAGAGGAATGAAGAGGAGAGGAAGGCGTTGGACTTATGATGTTTTATATGAACTATTAATCACGACGATATGATGGAGGATGATACCTGAAATGGAGCGCGAGAAGAGGATGCTTCGGAATACCGATTGATCTCAACTTTCCGTCGTTTGCGTCTTGACATAAAGTGGTTTAAAGAAGACAGAACCGGAGGGAGAAAAGAGAGGGAGGTAGAATCAGAGAAGAAGGTCACGGGAGAAGCACGAAACACACGAACCAAAGGTTTCAACAGAAACGTTTTTTCATCAATAACAACTGCCTTTTCTCTCACTTACATCTGTCTTTTAAAGAGGGAGAGAAGATACGAAAGTGAAGGGATGCGTCGTGACGGTTACACGCGAATAAGAAGTGTGATTTCGCGATACTTTCCTCCTTCCGTACGTGGGTTTGTAGATGGCCGTTTGATGAAGACGATCGCGAGAGTATCTCGGTGCGTACGTGGGATGGTTGACCGGGCCACGTAAAGACTCATCTTCTTTGAGAGAGCTCCCCACTTTCCTTATTCTCATGCGTAGGACGTTATCTTTGAACACGATCGCGATCATAGTTGATTTTCTGGGGAGTTCTTGGTCAAAGACGCGAAACGTAGTGACGTCGTCCCGCGTTTCTTGGTGACAGGGCGGTCCGCTCATATTGATCAATGCACGATGGTGAATCTAAATCGCATGACGCTTGATTCTTTGTGGTTCATAGTACTTGCGATAGTCCTAGAAGCTGCTGATCAGAAATCTGTTGTGGAGGGTCTCAGTAGAGAGAGGATGTCGGTTTGGATCTTTGACGTGGAATGACTCGATAAGAGGAGGAGGCTTCCTTCTTTTTTATGGAGGGGTATCCCCGTAATACTGCTGACGATCTTGCTTGTAGTCAAGTGGCCGATGGAATAATTGTGGCCGATGAGTCAGTAGTTGATGCGGCTGCAACCTGAGAGGATAGTGAGGTTTTAAGTACCGTCCGGGGGTGTTATCTCCATACTTTCACGAAGACTACTGTGGGAAATGACATATGAGTGATTCTTCTTCTTATCCATCAGCCATAGACTTTGATTTAAAGAAGGATAATTTCTTCTCTCAATAATCTTCTTTCATGCTTTTTGTAGTTGAATTGTTTCTTTGAGAGGCTTCATGACTGTCTTCATGTGAGTGTATCTCTATGCTTTCATGGGTTTATCCTTGCACAAGGCTTTGTCTTGAAGTAGGTAAAGAAGATAGCTGTCTTCCATAAGTTATCATATATAGATCTCTTCTAAACTTCTACTTATAGGTGGTCTGCAAAGAAAGAGGGAATTGGAATTCAAGGATGTTCCTACTATTGTTTCTTGAGATCATTACTTACAACTATACAAGGTACCTATGATATGGTGGTTGTGGCTTGGAAAGTAAGGAACCTATATCAAGGTAAAAGGGTGGTTGACTTGGTCCATTCAAGGAATTATAAGTATCTAAGGTTAAGGCTAATTTCTTTTGACCAAGTCAATCATTAAATCAGTATAAAATAGGGAAAAGACGAAAGATAGTTTCCTTAAGATCTACACTCTCTTTAATTATTTAGAGAGGTCTTCTTCATCCATTTAATAAATGGATAATTTCTCAAGTTGGTGGATAAGAAAGAGGAGGAGGAGGAGAATAGGTTCACTTAGAACCCTTGTGTTCATGTTTATAAAATAATTGTCCATCACTTTGTGAGTTCAGTTTTATAAATTTTTTTTGACTTACGTTTTGTGTTTAAACGACGCACAAAAATGCTTCGTTAGTGTCCTCACCAAATATTTTTTACAGATTAGACTATCCCATCTTTACTTGAGATTATAATTAGTTTTTAATGCTAAATAATAAGAAAAATCACTTTATATACTCTCATTTATTTTTCTAAGTTTTTAATTCTAAAGGAAATGAGTGTATTTTTGAAATAGAAATTTATTCTCTTGTTATTTATTAAATTTGACTTTTAGAATGATAGACAATTTAACTTATGATCAAATGAAACACATTTAGATTAATTTAGCGTTATATTTTTAAATATGTGAATTTTCTAATTTTTAGGGATTTTTCTAGATTTTGTTTTGAATTATTATGAATTTAGTTCACTTTATTTTGAATTAAATTCATTAATATATATATATAATATCACGTGCTGATGTGGTAGGTGACATGGCATAGATGAAAAAGCGTGTTGCCACGTGGAGGCGTATGGACACGTCACGTGGCATCATGTGTGTGTACACACGTGTGTATGTGCGTGTGTGTGTGCATGTGTGCGCACGTGTGACGAGAGAGATAAGCTTCTCTCCATAATGCGCATATCTTATATACGCCTCCCATTTCTTTGATTTTTATCAAGTGAGACTTTTTTGTTTTAAAACGCGTGCAAGTGACGTGACGTCACGAGGAGCATCCAATTCACACAATAAATGAAGATTGTTGATCTTCACTTAAGTCAGGGGGTACACAACGCTATCACATTCGTTGGCGAATCAGTTTTAAAATGATTTAATATCATCCGTCGATCTGAGGAGTTATGATGGCTGAGATTAAAACGATGAAACACATGTAGAGTGTCAGATCAAGATCAAACAACGAGAATTTCATGTATTACTTGTTTGCGCGCGACGTGGCGAGATCTCGACAATCTATCTACGATCCAATGGCCACAACTTAACCTTAACAATTCTGATGGAGAATTCTCCCAAGACATGAACTCTAGGGTTCCTATTGAACCAAGGTATACATTAAGGAAGAGAACCCACCCTTAGTTACAACAACATGCCATTCTTTTCCTCATCCAAAAATTTGAGAAACTCACTATCCATGAAGTGAGTGAAAAGGACCTTTCTAAATCTTTAAAAGAGAGTGAAGATCCAATGGGGATTACTGTCCCTCCTCTCCCATTTATAAACTGATCTAAAGATTGACTTGGTCAAAAGAAATAAACTTTTATCCTTAGATACTTAGAATTCTTTGAATGGACCAAGTCAACCACCCTTTTACCTTTGATATAGGTTCCCTATTTTCCAAACCATATCATAGGTACCTTGGGTGAATAAATGATCTCAAAGGAAAAGAAAATTAGGAACATTTTTGTTATTCCAACTCCTTTCTTTGAATACCACCTCTAGTTAGAATTTAAGGAGAGATCTATATGTGATATCTAATGAAAGAAGCTATCTTTTATTAAACCTCAAGACAAAACATTGCATGAGTAAAACCATGCAGTCATCAACAAAAGAACCTCTCAGCAAAGAAGATTATGACGAAGGTAATTGACATGAAGGCCACTTAAGATGACAACTCAGTATGAAGGGAATCAGATTGAAGAAAGCTACATCAAGAATCAATCTCCAATTTGTCCAAGATTTCCAAGAAAATATCGAGACCTGTAGTTCAACACCTTTCAACCATTACGACAGCAATGATAATTAAAATCCTTCATGAAGATATAATCAAAGCTTCAATGAGGAGATACAATACAACCTCCTCGACGATGAAGATCAGAAGAGAAAGATTTCCATCGGACTAATGATCACGTCATGAGCACCTCCAATAAACGCGATAGTCAGCTTCTTTGAATTCAAGAATTTATATATGTCTTTTTTTTTAAGGCTTAACTGGACAACAAGCTCGGTAGTCAACTCCTTTGAAATCGAAGAATATCTACCTTTGTTTCGACGGCTTAATCGGATGAGAAGAGCGTCTCCGACTCCTAATGAAAATGAAGTGTTGTTGACCGATCAACTTCAACCGGGATTCCAAGGCTTACCATGACGTCGGGTTCACCAATGAGAGACATTTTGGTTACGTCCAAAGCGAAGAAAGACTTTAACATCTCGACACTTGAATAATTACAAGACAAACTGGAGATTCGCGATGCCGGAATAACTATTTGTTCGCGAAAACATCCTCCGCAAGATGTCTTCTCTCCGTCAAGCATCAACTTAATAGAGCTTACTCAAGAAGCAAAACCGAATTCTCATATCTTCCCTGCTCACGTGGAGTATTAAAAGCGATCCGACGTCACGAAGAGACCCCCACGACCACCGGCGCGACACTGTCTCACGTCTCTTCGGTTTTCTCCATCCCTCTCTATAAAATGACGATTGTAACAGAGATACAAACAGTATATTTTAAATGAAAATTTGGTTACCTTTGGTTACGATTACCCCTTTGTGTTCATCGCTCGTTCCCGTGTCTCCATCAACACCTTCCGCCTCTTCTTCTTCTCCGAGTTCTATCCTTCCCCTCTTTTCTCCCTCCATTTTCTGTCGCTTTCATCAATCTTCAGTCAGAAATTCGCCGAGGACAATACCTATCGTGAGACGCAAATCCGAAGACATCGTCTTCATTTTTCCACTCAGGTAATCATCGTCGAACTCTCTCCATTCTGTGAGCAGTAGTTCGTAACTTAGTATCTTAAGTCCAGGATCTGACTCTTTCCCGATCTCTCTTCCATCTTAAACCTACTACCGTCACTCTTTCTCTATTTCTTTAGTATATTATATCACATATTCACTGGTTACATCTCCTATTCGCTCTATATATTCTCTGTATTTATATCTTATCCTCAAGTCATTACTATCAAATCTCCTTCCTATCTCCGTCGTGTATCCACTTCTCATATAATCACTTTTTTATATTAATATCAATACTCCTGTTGCTGTCCACATTTTCACCACCATATCCATAGTCTTCCCTCACCGTATTTCCCTTCTTTACATCATAATTATACAAAGAAATAATTTTCCTCAAGGTTTCCCTCCTTATTCATATTCTTCTTTACAAAATCCACATTATCATCTGCATTATACATTCATTCCATTGATATCAATCATAGATCCTTCAATTATTTGTAGGATTATTTCTTAAATTATATCATCATATTCATATATATATTCATCAGGAATATCCTACATCAAATTCACACTTCTGTGTTTCATCAGGGCCATTGATCGAAGATCAAACGCTTCACTGAGAAAAACCCTGTTTTTCTGTATCAATCATAGGGTCCTCAGACGGGTTCCCCCCCAAGTCCCGTCGGCCAGCCAGACATCTTCCATGTCAGTGGCGGCGAGCAAACCAGAAAAGAAGAAGAAGATGAAGGACAAGACGAGAGGCAAGCGGAAAATCACTGTGGAAGCCATTGTGGCAGGAATTTGTGAAAGTCTGGTCTGGATTTTATCAGCTCTCCGGGGCAGGTAGAAGTCGAAAAGGACAGCGCACGACGCCGTGCATAAGTCGACGGAAATAAGCATGTTCTGGTAGAGCTGAGATCATCGTCATCCTGCTGCAGTGGGAGTTGCTTCTGGGAGTGCACCACAAAATGACCAGTTACTTTCCTGCATACGAGGTTTGCTGGAGTCAGCGAGCTCGAACAGTCTGTCAAGGTCGACTGTTCGATGGCGGATTCACATGGCACTGGGGACCTTGGCCAATAATCTCTTTCAAGAGAGAGGATATCCTTTTCTTCTGATGCGCGAGGCCGTTGATATTTTCCAGTGCTGGAGTAAGCAAGCTACCGCCAGCTGCAGCGTAGCGTATTTTATTCAAGCTCAAGTCATGATGAAAAGGACTTTGTTCCGATCGCCAACGATTCTTTACAAATTTCCAGTATTCTCTGTAACGTGCACATCAATGCATCACGAAATCCTTAGAATATTTTTCTCCGAAGAACGCTTATTGATGGAGAATTATTTAAAAAAAAAACATGAACACAAGGGTTCTAAGTGAACCTATCCTCCTCCTCCTCCTCCTTATCTACCAATTTGAAAAATTATCCATTCATTAATGGATGAAGAAGACCTCTCTAAATAAATAAAGAGAGTGTAGATCTTAAGGGAACTATCTTCCCTCCTTTTCTTATTTTATACATATCTAAAGATTGACTTGGTCAAAGAATTTAATCCTTATATTTAGAAACCTAGAATTCCTTGAAGGAACCAAGTCAACCACCTTCTACCTTGATATAGGTTCCCTATTTCCCAAACCATATCCACTATATCATAGGTACCTTATATAATTATAATTAATGATCTCAAGAAAGAAAAATCAGTAGGAATCCATTTGTATTTTCCTTCTCTCTTTGAAAACCACCCTTAGTTAGAATTTTAAGAGAGATCTAGTTATTAATTATCTATGGAAGACATTATTTTCTTGCTTTACTTCAAGACAATTTATATGAAGATCATCATCATGAAGAGCGCAAAGGGAAGCCTTATAAATGAAGATTATCTCAAGATCCACATGTCTACATATCTTGTCCTTCAGCCATCATGAGAGCAAAGAGCATGATTAGAATCAGTCATGAAGAAGCTTCAAGATTATATTATATTCAAGACAAAACCCCTGCATTTATGTCTTGATCATCGACATGAAGAAAGATTATCACAAGCCCTATTGATTATCACCCCCATTTCATATTGAATCAAGCTTTATGAAGTTAGGATATCAAGACATGGTTATTCAAGGCTTCATCAAGATAAATCCAACGAGTTCCACTTGCAATTATGACTTCTAAATGAACTACAAGAAGAGCAAAATAATCTCCTATGGAGAACACATGGATATCTATCATCTATGGAAGCTGAAGTATTAGCTGCCCAGGATGTGGGTGACGGTGAACACTACAGGCCATTAGAAGACAACAGAAAATCTCCCCGACGAAAGACCACAACCAACTCTACCTGAAGAGAAGATAACTACGGCCTTATATCTGATGACGACAGCTAGGACACGAAACCATGTCACTAAGCTCCCCGTGAAATCATGACGCTATCGGCGAAGCTTATCACGCGTATGGGATAGCGGGACTGCTTGGGATCTACGTGATCGTGGGTCTTGGAGAATAAACCGCTACCAGAAGAGTATGAAGATCACCATCTCCACCAAACGCTGCCTACAAAGCCGCAAAGTCATCACGCGGTCGCGGAAATAGAGTACCAGTAAGTTACGTATTGACTTCTCTCCACATCGCCGCAGCTATCCAACAACCCCAACAAAAAAATGTATCGAAACGACTAGTTCTGAAGAAACGATATGAAGAGTATCCCGTGGAAACTGAATGACAGGAAACATCCCGACTATCGCTTCTACCACCTCGACACCCCGTCCGGGAGCACCATTTGAGACGACAGGACATCTCATATCCGCGAGAAAAGGACGACAACCGGTTGCTGACTCAGAGCGATTCAAAACCCGTTGACTTTTGAAGAAAGAAAAGAAAGTGATGCAGACGATATTTCCGGAACTCCCGACAACAACTATCAGCGATGTTCTCATCAACGAAGTTCCACGATCGCACGCCAGCCCGACTGACCTCCGAAGGAAGCCCAGACAACCCCATCTACTCCACAACTGACAACCTCCTCATCGAACGAAAAGAATCACCTTATACCCCTATCACTAAAGCTCAGTCCAAGATATATTTGAAAATCCGAAACTTCCTCCAACGCCTCGCTTTAACGACAGAGTCTGAAGGAACTTCCCCGACGCGAACAGGCCACAAGCCACGCACATCTCAGACGAAGGAGACCTGTCTGACGGAGAGCTTCAAACGGAGCTCCACTTAACCCGTCAATTTATTCCCAAGGTTGCCGACGCATAACTCTCGCAGAGGCTTCAACATCCACGCGGATACCGATCACACTGAAAGTCTCGACGGCAATCAAACTCCACATATGCCTTGTCATCGACGTCACCCAAGCCAAGAGGCCATCTGATGGACGTCACGGATTCATTAAAAGGAAAGAACAGATAAAACTTTCGAAGCGTGAAACCGGCATACGCGGAAACGATGGCGACGCGACGCTTCACCGTAATGACTCTCTCACTTCTATAAAACGGGAATTGTAAGAGATGAAGAACAGTTTTTTATTGATAAAAGTTTGGTTACTTGGTTACCTTTGGGTATGCTTACCCTTCGTGTTCTTCGTGCCTCCCCGTATCTCCATTTTCCTCTCCCGCATCTTCTTCATTCCGAGATTCTATCCCTCTATCTTATCTCCCCCATTTCTGTCGTCTTTCACCACTTCAAGCCTGAAGCTTACCGAGGAGATCCTGGATCATTCTGGTGATTCGATGAGCATCCACTTCACGAAATATCAAGGTAACATCCTCTCTCATTTTCGTGATTAACAGTTCAGTCGATATCTTTAAGTCCAACACGAGACTATTCGTTATCTTCATATCTCTCTATCTTCGCTTCTCTTACCCTCCTTTCTCTCTTCCCACATCCGTTATCTTCTATCATATAATATAGTATTCTCACCCAGTTCTTCTCTTTTTTCGCTCTTATCATCTCTTCTCTCATCCACTTTTTCTATATCCCGACACTTTATTCGTTATTCCATCTTTATATTCTCTGATATATATATATATCTATATATATATTAATCACTAGTGCTATCTCTTCTAAAACCTCTTCATCATTCCAGAATTATATTAGTATTGTTCTTCTTTTCTATATAATTTATAATTCATCCTTCTTTCTCCTCACATCCATCATCCTCATCATTCTTCTCATATATTCATTAATCCATAGTACTAATAATCCCTAGTGATATCATTCATAGATCCTCCCTCATATTGTAGGATTTAGATGCATTTTCTAAATATCCTACATCACTTATTCTTGATGAATGCATAACACCTCGGGCTCATGTTCTCCACCGCAAATAATGCATTCTCATATAGCTACTCTATAGTGATCATTTCTTTCTACCAAGTAAATGGCCAACAATTGAAGAAAATAATCCACATACTTGGTAAGATGTACTACTTTTCGAGGCTCTAGGAAAATTCTCAAATAAAACTTTCATGAGTCTTCGAAAATCGTTGAATTTTCTTTGATTCGATCGAAGGAGGATGATTTTCTTGGGCGTAATCCAAGTGGGCATCAAGGTCTCAAAAATCTTGTGTAACTTCAAGAATGGGTCTTTTAACTTTTGGTGACTGATCAAAACAAGCGATTTACCCAAACATCTCTTGTGCTATCCATCACATGACCTCCAGATATCTCCGGATCTTGCTGGACCTGTGAATGTCATGGTAAGAAAGTAACTTTTTGTTCCAAGAGCAATCCAATCCTACATTTTGGGAGCCGTGAAGCTCAAGGAAGCCTGCTCCTCTTTGCCCTAGTCTCTCGTTCTCTTCCCTATTCTTCTCCCTCTCTTTGTCTGTCTTTGTCCCCCCTCATTCTCTCTTCCTTTCTTCTTCGTGTTCTTCCCTCTCACTTATCTTTCCTTAATCCTTTCTTGTCTTTTCTTCTCTTCTAGACATTATTTCTGTTCCTCCCCCTCCATCACCTAAGTTTGTAGCTGCAGATGATATGGTTTTTATTTAATTCTATGGTATAATTTTGGAGAATTTGGATCGAGATATATTCCAGTGAAAAGTTTGAATCAAAATATTGGAGAACGTCATCTAGATAAATTGGAAGTCTCAAATCTATGTCAAGGTTGAAAATAATAGTCAAACTAAAGAGATCTGAATATGAATATCTTTAGTTATATATCTATATATGTATGGACAACTCTACTTGACCAGGATAAATTGGACTTCTTATGCACTATTTTGAGTCAACTCATTGTCAACATCTTGTTGCACATTTCCCAAAAACTCAGTGGTCTAGATGATGGGTGCTAGATGATAAGTCCAAAAATAGTGTAAAATAAGTCGTTGATTAGGGCTTTTTAGACTTATGCCAAAACATTTATAATTCACCTTAAACACTAAACACGATGTATAGAGCGAGTAAGGGGTCGAACCACAGAGAGTAAGGTTATTGATCTAAAATTCACTTTTAGTAAAAGAGGGAAGAAATAGGGTAGAAACAAGGAGCGAAATAGATGAGATAGTAAGAGAGAAAATAGAAAGTGGATGTTGGGGTTTTCAACCTTCTCGCAAAGACTGAAATCCTCAATATTAGAGAAGATATTTAATTAATAGATTGATATAAAAGGAAGGAAATGTCGTAAGATTAACACATAAACCCTAAGTATGAGTCAATCCGTCTAATCAGGACACAATCATCATCATTCTACCGGAGCTTGAATTAGCGCCCAAGCTTGGCATCTATCACGGTAAAACAATGAGCTGAATAAACAACTAGAACTCGCATAGTAGCAACCCTGCCCCCTATCCTCAGTCCTCACAGGCCTAGGACCCTCGCCCTAGCCTTGAGCGGGATTCAACCTAAGAGGTGGGTGAATTAGGTTTATGTGTTAATTTTAATTGTTAATCTCTACTTTTTATGAAAGAAGAAAGAAAGAACACCAGAGATAGTTGTCTTCTTGATCACTCGTAACCGAGAATCGCTTTTGCCCCTTTTTCTCCAACCCCTTTTCGTTTCACGTAATTTCAACTTCAATCTTGCAAGAAAGACATTAGATGATGGAGAATTATTCCCAAACATGAACACAAGGGTTCCAAGTGAACCTATACTCCTCCTTACTTATGAGTTTGAGAAACTCACCATCCATTAAATGGATGAAGAAGACCTCTCTAAATAATTAAAAGAGAGTGTAGATCTTAAGGGAATTATCTTCCCTCCTTCCCTTATTTTACACTGATCCAAAGATTGACTTGGTCAAAGAAAATAAACCTTGTATCTTAAGAAACCTAGAATTCCTTGAGTAGACCAAGTCAACCACCTTCTACCTTGATATAGGTTCCCTTTTTTCCAAACCATACCCACTATTTCATAGGTACCTTGATGGGGACCATCTGGCACAGAAGGCCGGAAGCAGACCCTCCCGGAGAGCTCGGGCTGATCTCAAGACCCCAGAATTCCGGTACACGCCGTAACCAGCGCGGCTTCAGAAAAGGTTGGTCTTATCATCATTAGAACTTATTAGTGGCCCACTTGGTTTAGGGGCCTTGAATAGACTATTTTTATCTCTATTTCCCAGTGGCCTATTGTTAGGAGGCCTTACGTGATGTACGGAATTAAGGGGAAAGGATTTCCCCTTAATCTCCCCTTTTATTTTCCATTTGGGCCCCTTGGTGGGCCCTCTAGGCTCATTTGGGCCCATAGGGCCCATAGGGGCTATTCCCCCCCTTTTTTAACCTACCTATAAAAGGTAGGTAGGGGGCGTCTTTAGAAGACGACAAAAATGAAGAATCAGAAGTGAAATTTTCTCACCCGATTGGATTCCCGCATGCAGCCGCCGCAGCGGCCTCCCTCTCCCTCCTCTACCCTGATCGCTCTCCCACTCTCGTCCCCTCTCCACGGTCCCCATTCCCTCTCCATGAATCCACCATGGATTCCCCTCTCTATCCTCTTCCTCCTCAACCATCAACCCTAGTGACACATTAGGGTCTTCGTCCACCCTCCTCTCGACCTCCACCGTGGGGATCACCGCCTCATCATCCCACAGAATTCGTCGGCATCTTCCCTCCGTCTTCCGCAGGTTTAGTGACTACCACCGTGCCCGGTGGAGTATTCTCCTGGAAGGGCCGTCCTCCCCTCCTAACTCACATATCTCGACCTTGAGGGTTCCTAAGGGTGTGTCCTCTCCTCTCGACGCTCACCACGGAATCTCCGCGCCCCCGCTCTATGGAAGTCACCTGCAGCTCCCCTCCCTCCTCAGCGAGTGTGCGGACTATCGCTGCATCCACTAGAGAGCCTATGACGAGACTAAATTGTATGTTCGTTGAATACACACGATTGAGTGTCATAACAAAGTCCTAAACTTAGCAATTTATGATTAATCAATTAAATTAATTAGTATAACGGTAATTAAGGGTCGAATCCATGGAGAATTAGGGAAATTTGAGATATATCTTTGAAATTCAGTCAAATTGGACGACGAATTGAGATTAGAAAATGAGTGTTTTAGTATATTAAGAAAGATAACTCAATTTTGATTCCAAAGAATAAAAAATTAGGTGATTTGGATTAGAATTTGCAGAGTAATCAAAGTTTGAAGTTAGCAGAAAAATTCATATCACGAAATGATTTAAAACAGAATTTAAAATGAAATTAAACTTAATCTACGATTCAAAATATAAAATTAACACTAAATGATGAAAGATTAAGATGAAAACACGCAATCTAACCCAAATTAGCCTTCGAAATGATCCAATTAATCGCCGGATGCATGGCTTTTCATTCTGAGTTTCCGAAGACGAAAATTGAAGTTCAAGTTGTGAACTCTTCCTTCTCTATCAATCAAAGTTTGATTTCAAGCATTCAATGGATGCGGAAATGCATCAAGAACTCTAGGAAACAAACGTCATGTGAATCGGGTATCTGGACAAGTCGAATTGCTCAAAAATTCACAGGATGTTCTCTCCGTCGCGAAAAACTGCTTTTAAATAAGTGATTTTTGGGTGCAGCCGTTGGATGAAGGGGTCCATCGCAATCTACGGCTGAGGTGAAGCGTCCATCAATCGAAACAATGCGAACATATCGCATCCGTTTGATTGAAAATCAAAGGTCGAGATTACTCCACGTAATGTGTGTGAAGAGATGCTTTGTTTGATCACATCCACTGGATCTTCATCGTGCGGTCAGGATGTGTCGAGAATTCCACCGATCGCGAGTGATTTCAGCCATTATAACTCGCGATTAACGACTGAGATCATTTCACTTATTCCCCATTTGATGCACGTGCTTGATTTCTAATCAGGTGGATCTCGCGTCCACCACATCGACGCGCTCTATTCACTTTGATCTCCATCCGACGATCCACGTTACTTCACACGGCCTACAATCAAATGACATAGAGGAGAATAATCCCACACGGAAGAAATTCTTGGAATTGATCGGGTATAGAAGGTATAAAAGTTATAGCGGTTAGCTTAAATTCCTCTATGGAATGCTTATAAGTACTATAACCTAAATAATATATGTAAATATAAATATGACGTCACCCGTGTCACTCAAGCACTCGCGCGTCCACGTGGCAGAGCCACGTGGCCTTGTGTGCCATGTCGCATCCACGTGGACTCGCGCAATAAATGCACCCATTTTTTGCATTTTTTTGAATTATTTTAAATCATTTAAAAATCGAAATAAATTCATATAAATTCCATAAAAATTCCTATAAATTGTAAAAATCATAACTTTCAAAATACAACTCCAAATTAGTTCAAATTTGTTTTGTTGGATCAAAAATTGAATAATCTATCATTATGAAAAGTAAAATTATTAAAATAGTAAGGATTGGATGCAGGTGACATGGACATTAGCCGTAGTTGTTGACTTTAAGGAGGAATGAGAGAGCGACGTGGCGCTCTCTCATTCGCTCGTTTAGCCCTGTGCCTTTGTCGTTTTGTCCATCTGCGCTTTTGTCATTTTGTCGAATCACCTCTTCGCCATTTAAATTCCTAACCTGCAGGTGACGTGGCGATTCCTGACTCACGCGTCCGATTTAACCGGGACGCACTTTTTGTCCGTCTTGTCGTTTTGCCGATTCACTTTTGTCGTTTTGTCGAATCAAAGTTTATATTATATTATATTTTATTTCAACCTTAGGAATTCGCTGTTTTATCATTTCTTCTCACGATTTTGTCGTTTTCTCTAATTAAAATACTGATTTAAATTCTAACTTACCTGCGCAGGTGAGGTGGAAGACGCGCGCCGTCATCTTTGACCGCGATGCGAGAATAAGAGAGCGACGTGGCGCTCTCTTATTCGCGCGAAGAAGAAACACTTGCTTACCTATTATTTTGTCGTTTAGTCACTAACCTGTGCAGGTGACGTGGCGAGCACCCGACGGTCAGCTTCCAGTTGATGTGGCACGATCGCATGGGCTCATCGGTTAGAGACTATATTAAGAAGATTAGACCATCAGATCGACGGCCAAGAATGCTCCAACGTGGAAGGCTGATATCTTCTCATCGAGCCGTCTGATTGAGCTGAATTTTTGGTGGGATACCAACCTCGCCGTGCTCTTTCCATCCGCACGGTCGGATTTTCCGCTGGACTCCTGGACACACCGGGAATTGATTTCGTCCGTCAATTTGTTGGAAACCCTAACTCCTAAAAGCACTCCTCCTTCCATTCCGAAATTCTTGTCTTTTGGCTCTCTTTTGACACCAGGTCACCAGCAGGAAAGGGGGAGAAGCTTAGGCCCAAGCTAGGCATCATCGGATGCTCGAGTTTGTTCTGGAGAAGGAGAACAAGAGGAGATCGACGTCGTAGCGAATCAAGCAGCACCCGGCCTAGGATTGGCACCAACACGGGGTTTGTGGTAAGATTCTGAGGAGCGATTCTCTTGTAAGCCTTTTCCATGGATAATGTAGGACCTTTTCTTCTATTTTAATCGTAGGTTATTGCATTTGTTGCCACAAATCATACCCAAACCATCTCATTCATCTCTTTTCTCCCCTTCATCACTTTCTTCACCTTCCATTAATCTCTACCCTTCTAATTCTCATCTCTTCTCCTCTAATTAGAATTACATAAACATAATCTAACCAATTACATCTATTATCTCTACAAAATTCCTCTTTTAACTTCTTATATTCTCCACTATAGGAATTCATCCCTTCTTCTACTTTCGTCTCACTAATCTCATTACCTAGGCTCCTTGAGGATTCAACCCTTACTTTACCATTATACAAAGTGAGGAATTATAAATATTGTTGCATGAAATCGATTTAAAACAACGACTAAAAATACCCCCAAATCGAGTTCATCAGATGCTCATCAGGAAAAGAATCACTAATATCTCCCGTACCTAAAACGTGGAGACCAGATAGGTGATCCGCCACCGAGTTTTCGCTGCCCTTCTTATCTCTAATCTCCAAGTCAAACTCTTGAAGAAGCAGTACCCATCGTATCAATCGTGGCTTTGCCTCCTTCTTGGAAAACAAGTACTTTAATGCTACATGATCTGTATAAATTACGATCTTGCTTCCCAAGATATAAGGCCTGAACTTCTTTAACACATAGACCACCACTAACAGCTCCTTTTTCGTCGTCGTGTAGTTCATCTGAGCTTCAGAAAGGGTCTTACTCGCATACCAAATGGTGGTTGGCTTCTTATCTATCCGCTGCCCCAACACCGCTCCAATTGCATAGTCTGAAGCGTTGTACATGATCTTGAAAGGTAAGTCCCAATTAGGACTTTCAAGAATTGGTGCTTCGATCAAGGCGAGCTTCCACATCTCGAATGCGCGCTCCCCTTCTTTGACTATAAAAAAGTCTTTATCCTTGCAAAGAAGAGTGGTTAGCAAAGTCTTGTATAAACCTGCGGTAAAAGCCAACGTGTCCTAGAAAACTTTGTAAATCTCGTAATGTAGTGGGGAGAGGAAGGTTTTGAATGACCCCACTCTTGGCCTTATCAACCTCCAAACCTTTGCCCGAGACGAGATGCCCGAGCACTACTCCCTCTCGCACCATAAAATGGGATTTCTCCCAACTCAATACCAGTCGTTTGTTGATGTAGACCTCGAGGATCTTTGTCAGGTGAGCTAGACAGCTGTCGAAATCATCTCCAAAGATACAGAAATCGTCCATGAAGGCCTCGAGACTATCGCCAAGGAAATCGGAAAATATCGCCGTCATACATCTCTAGAATGTTGCAGGGGCGTTGATAAGAACTTAAAATATAGTTATAAGTACCTATGAATTGCTCTTATGTAACTCTATTAAACCCTTTAACAAAGCATCTCCTCTATTATCTCACAACTTGAAGTTTCTAGAATATTAGGTATTAAGAGGAATTTATTTTACATGAATTCTGCCTTTCCATTTTCAGGAAGTTCACAAGAGGAATGGCAGCAAGATCCTCTAATAGAAGTGTTTAAAGGGCTTAGTGGGCTGTCCAAGACAAGTAATTGCAAGCCCAGTCAAACAATAGGAGCCCAGCCAAAGTGGAGATTGGGGAGAATAAAAAGGAAAAAGTTGTTTCGGGAGACCTCTCTCCTTCTTCTTTCTTCTTTTTTTCTGTTGTCCCTTCTCCCCCGGTTGTTCTCTCTCTCTCCTAGGTTTAGTTTTCCTCCAACGTTCTTCCCGTCGGATTGTAATGTAAGGTTTAGAATCAGAAATAGTGCTTCAAGGAGATTTTAGTTGTTTGTATCATTTTTGGAATTCGATCCCTCGTCGTCTTCCCTCTCCTCTTCCCGAATTTCTTTTTCTCGTCTTCGTTCCTTCTTCTTCTCGTCTTTTTTTTTGGTATCTGCTCTCTCCCTCTCCCGAATTTCTTGTCTCTATATTTTTGAGCTCTCCTGAATTTCCGGAAATTTCCCCTTCTCTCTCTCGTTCTATCGCTCTCTCTCGCATTCATTTCTTTCCCTCTTTCTCCGTCTTCCTGTTAACTCTCCTATTTCACCCTCTTAATTTCTTGCTCTTCCTCATTTTCTTCTTTCCCTCTCCCTTTCTCTCTTCCATTTCTTCGTAGATATCTTTCCCGTTCTCCGTTAAACTTAATCGTCATTTCTTTACTTCCAAATTTTCTTCATTCCCCCGTCCATCCTCTCATCTCCGTCCCGGTATTCCGCTAAATAACTTTCCCATAATCACCCTTCTTTCTTCTCTCTCCTCACGCCCTCCTTTCTTCAATTTCTAGTGTTCCGCTCCTTCCCTTGTAGTTTTTCAGTAAACTCTCTTCTCCTATTTATCTTCCTGTTTCACTCTACCGAATCACCTCTTCCATTCTCACCTCCTCTCGTAATCCCGTGCTCTCTTTCTCTCTCTAATGTTGTCTCCGATCGCTCTTTCTCTTTCTTTCTAGCATGTCTCTAATCTCCATCCCTCTTCCCTCTTTCTTCCGCATCTCTCTCTCCCCAGTATCTCTGAATTTTTGGTCCTCTCTTTTCTCCGACGTCGTCTCGTATTTTCTTTATTCTCAGTATTTTTTTCTCCTGTCGATTTGTAGTCTTCTTTTCTTAATCACGACTGTCCCCTGAATTTTTTTCTTATCTCGATCTCAATCGCGTTCTTTCTCTTTCTCCTCTCGTCGTCTCCCCCTTTATCGCGTTCTTTTTTCTTTCTCTCTCTTTCGATTACTTTCCCCACCCCATTTTCTCTCTCTCACCTTCTCTCGTCTATTCTGTTTCAATCCCCGTTCTTCAATTTATCTTCCTCCGAATTCCTCTCTTGTTATTCCGCCTTCCCTCCTCCACTTCCTCTTTCATTTCCGTCTTCCGTGCATTCATTTTCTCTCTCTCTCAACTTCGTCTCCTTCCGCCTAACTCTCCTTCACGGTCAAACCCTTCTTTTTTTCTCTGTCAACAACTCTCGCCCGCGCCTTATTCTCTCTCCCCTATCTCTACTTTCTCTCTCCTCTTCTACGCTCTATCCCCCTCTCTCGTTTCTTCTTCTCATATTTTTATTTCGTCTCGCTCTTCCCTGTGCGTTTACATTTCCTCTCATTCTTTCTCCCTTTCTCTCCATCTCCCCGAAATTTCTTCTTCCGCCGTTGTTCTCTCCCATCATCGCACGCTCTCTCTCTAATTTCTTCTCTCTCTACTTTCTTTCCCGTGACCGCACGCTACCCTCTCTTATTTCTCTCTCATCCTTTCTCTCTCCCCGTCTCTTGTTTTCCCTCTCTCTCCTTTACACTCGATTCTCTTCCCCTTTTCTTGCTCTTTTCGAACCTCTCACTCACACTATTCCTTCTCTACTTTCCTTTCCCTTTCTCTTCCCTTTTTCTTCTACGGTTATTATATTTCTTATTACATCACTCTTCATAAAATTTATCCTAGTTTTAATATCCTTTAATTTGCATATATTCTAATTACTCTTCCAATTAATATATCCAAGTAATCTTTGTCATTCTCCCTTCTTCCCACCTACATTGATGTTTTTCTCGCCTTAAAGTCCCTGTGGATCGACCTAGGAAACCTATACATCCTAATTCTCCCATTTGCATCATAGCTTCCTAGTTGTAAATATTAAATTTGATGGGCTTAAAAACACGACGACTTTGAGCTTATCAAGCGTTACACAACCCGAATGGCATTGGCCTAAAAGCAAACGTGCCAAAGGGACATGTGAACGTCGTCTTTTCTTGATGGTCTAGATGAATCGTAATCTAGTTATACCCTGAATAACCATCTAAGAAACAAAATTAAGTCTGACCTGCTAGTCGATCAAGGATTTGATCGATGAACGGCAACGGGAAGTGATCCTTCTTCGTTGCGGCGTTCAACTTCCGGTAGTCGATACAAACTCGCCACTTCATCGGAAGGCGCGTTTGGATCTCCTCGCCCTTGTCGTTCACGGTCACTGTAACTCCTGTGATGGAGGACCATGCACACGATCAGGCGACAGCACGTGCCGAGCCGGACGGCGCGCGAGTACTACCGCGCCGGAGCACCCGAGCCGATGCACGAGACCCCGGCTTCAAGTACACCGCGTGATGCGCCCTCCCGACGGGTTTTTCCCCATTTCTTGCTTTATTTGTTTCATGAGAACTATTTGTGTGTGTGTGGGAGGGTTTTTCCCATGTTTGGGCCCTCCCTAGTGCTTATGGGCCGGTCCTAGGCCCCTTTAGAGGGGTTTAGCCCATTCTTTTGGGCCAAACCCCTTGAATTACGGGACTGCCCTTAGGGCAAACCCCTCTCTTTCTCTCTCCTATATAAGGGAGGGAGGAAGAGTATCGCGGATGATGCCTTTTGAAATGAAGAATATTGCTTGGTGATGTGATGTTTCCATGTCCGCGATAGAGAGAGAGAGGGGAAACCCCGAACTGGGGTATCCCGTGAAGGAGAGAGGATAGGGGAAGAGGAGACGTGCCCCGGTTGCCGCCTCCTGCCGAGTCACCGCCGCCGTCTCCCCGCCTTGCAGAACCGCCGCCGTCGTTTTCGCCTTCCTGTGGAGCCGCCGCCGCCGATTCCGCCGCCAGCGCGCCAGTCGACCGCGTCCGCGAACAGATCTCCTCGCCGGGAGCTCCACTGAGACGTGCCCGGTTGCGCCTCTCGCTGAGTCACCGCCGCCGTCTCCCGCCTTGCAGAACCGCCGCTGCTGTTTCGCCTTCTGTGGAGCCGCCGCCGCCGATTCCGCGCGCGGCGCGCTGGGTCGACCGCGTCCGCGAGCAGATCTCCTCAGCCGGGATAGGAAGGACGGGACACGCCCAGTCCGCCGCCGTCCTGCAGAGCCGCCTCCGCCGTTCCGCCTTCTGTAGAATCACGGCCACCACTTCGCCATCCCGCAGTGCCGCGGTTATTTCCGCTGCTTCGCAGCGTCGCCGCTGCTGTTTCCGTTGATCACGCGTCCGACAGCCCGACGCCGCGACACGCACTCCCCAGCCGGGAATAGGGGGAGAGGGAACGCGACTCGACCACCGCCAGTACGTCTCGCCAACGCCGTCGGGTCCGTGAGAAATCGGCCGCCCGCCTACTTGCCATCGCAACGGATCGTTTACGCTACCGCCGGCGTGGTCCCTCGCCCAGATCCGCTGCCGCGGAGTCCGCCTGCTCGGCGTACTCGCGAACGCTCGCCACGACGACCGTGGGTTCGCCGCTTGACTCGACGGCCGCACGCCGTTGACGCCGGGACATCTAGACGGCCGCCCGCCTTTTCCGCCGTTGCGAACGATCGTTGCGCCGCCGCCAACGTGGTTTCGCCTCGAGCCGTCCTCGCCGAGCCCGCCACCTAGGCGTACTTGCGACTATCGCCGCGTACCCTGCTGGGTTCGCCGCCCTGCTGGGCGACCGTCCCCGCCCGTGACGCCCTGGGACGCCCTCTCGCGACCGCCTCGGCTTCCTCTTGGTCCCGCTAGACCCACCGGGCGGATCTTTCCCCCTGTCGACCGTGCAGGTCGCCGCTGACCGTGTGCCCGTCACCTACCGCCCTGTCGCCTCCGCCCGCGGATGGAACCGCCGGCGGACTGGTCCGTCACTGGCCGGGCCGCTGACGCCTGCGCGATCGCGCCACCTCCCTGCTACTACGTGCCAACGCAGCGGAATCTATCTCCGCCGCTGCCCGTCGAGCTGCCGCTAGGTTAACTGCTATTTGTCTTCAGGTTCCTCAGTCGACACGAGCTGCCGACGTCCGGACCGTGACGTCGCTCGCTGTCAAGCTGTCCGATCGCTTGCGATCCATGCGTTCTTAGCGTCGATTACAGTGTCGACACTTCGGTCTGATATTCGGACCGCCTGACGCCTCAGCTGATCGAGGAATCCGCTGCCAGGATTCCCCTCACCCTCTAGATAGTGCCGTGATATTCTCGTGCCTCTTCTCACGACGGATAGCCTTTCCTACTTGCAGGTTGGTGCTGCCCGCGCGCGAGGGTGCTTCGGACCACTGCGATCTTCGGATCACGACGCCGTCCTCGATCGAGTATTATCACCTTTCCCAGTGCCGTCCGCGCTCGCTCCACCGCCGGGGGCTAGCTTTCTAGGTACCTCTCTATTGCCTGGGGCGGGTTGGGATTGTTTCTTGGTTTCGTTCGAGTTTCCACAGTCGTCGTAAGGGTGCGGATCTCCCCGGTCGTGGACTTCCGCCGTGGTCGTTAGTAGTCGATCTAACGGAACGTGGGAAGGTCGATCCATCGGGCATCGCTTGGAGAGCTTCCCGGACGTCACCCTAGGTCAGCTGCCGTTTCTTGTGCTTCTCGTTATTTCGAAAACTCGCATCATTACATTTTCGTGCATCGTAGTTGTTAGTTAGGCTAGATCCTTGTGTTGTAACACGTGCCGACGATCCCGGCATCTGTCGTGTTACATCATATTGGTATCAGAGCCGGTCGTGATATCTTCCCTGATATCACTATCGGTTAGCATATGATTTAGAGTGATTAGGTATTAGAGTCTGATCGTGCTAACCTCTGTGCTTAGCACCACAGGTTGACTTTTCTTTTCTCGTCCCGCATTTTATTTCATACCTTTTAGCATATTTTGAAATTCATGGCACTTCATTTGCATTCATATTGATGTCATGACATTACTAGGATTTACCCTGAGTTACTGATTATCCGACCTTAGATATGGCTCGAAGGAGATCTTGTTATCAGGCAGCCCGTAGGGATGATCCCTACTACTCGGGTCGTGGAGTTGATCCTTACTGTGGATACCCGCCTGGCCATGGAGCGCCAGCCTATCCTACACCCCCTTTAGGATATTACCCGGCGACCACCACCCGATCGCCACTACTATGGCGATGTTAGAGACCAGCGACGACCACCGCCCGATCATCGGTCACTATGCCGAGTGATAGGGACCGTCGATCACCGTTACCTCAGCGCTACTACCACGACGAGGATCGATATCGTCAGCCCGAGCCAGCTCCTTACTACTCTGACGACTACGACACAGATCGACGTCAGTTTCCTACTCCTAGCTACTATGATGATCATGATAGCGGCGGACAACCGTCCCCGCCTTATCATTATTATGATGAGGTTGATGCAGGTTACCGACCACAGCCAGCTTGGCCACCACCACCGGTTGCGCCCGCATCTTATGCGTCCTTCGCGCCACCGCCATCCTATGAGCACTATTTCCCCCCAGGACCGCAGGTCCCTTGGCCTCCGCACCAGCATACTCATGACCCCGCGACATACTATGATGATGACTATGATGATGGCTCGCTATCCCATGAGTATGGCTATGAGGATCACACAATATCTTGTGAGGATCACTGTGATGATCCCCCGCAGTATTGTGGGGACTACTATGGTCCACCGGATGACGATTACTATCCACATCCATCCCATGATGAGTCTTACGATGATACTAGAGTTTACCCTAGATCTTCTCATCATGATGAGACTAGTGTGGAGACTAGAGACCGTGCTCGTAACGCACCTGATGCGCGCACGACTCCGATTTCTACGGATGCTCCACCAGTGGCCATGCTCACTTCACAGGCCACGTTGATAGACCAGGACCCGACCTATTTCTCTGCACCTACTACTTGCCTTAGATGCCAGGGCTACGGCCATGATATCACCATATGTCCTACACCTAGTAGTTACTTTAGTGACTTAGATGTTCAGGCAGACGACGAGCCTACACCCGAGATCTCAGTTGATGAGTGTGATCAGATTGAGGACAATGTTGAAGTAACCATGGTTACTCAGGTTGTCCCTCTTGTTCCCGCAGCACCTGAGCTGCCTGAGCCCCAGATTGCTAGTAGGTACGTCTTCCCGGAAGAGATTCCGGCCGAGACCCCGCCGCTACAGGCCCGCTCGAGTAGTTTGTTGACTGATTTGGAACTAGTAGAGCTCAAGGACACGACACGTTATGATTTCCCGGAAGACTGTCCGGAAGAGTTTCCTCTAGTTGGGAAACTTCAGCTTACCTCTCTCGATACGCCCGATCTAACTGAACGTGTGGTTCAGTCTAGCGATAGATTCCTGATAGAGCCTCTGCCGCTGCAGATGCTACAGTTTACTGTTCCCGTAGTTATAGAGTTAGTTGGTTCCTTGGTCACCTTTGGATTCCCGGAGGAGTCTCCGGAAGAGCGCCCGCCACAGGCGATGTTGCAGCTTAGTCCTCCTATTGACCTAGACTTAGACCTATGTTTAGTTGTGCTTGGTGACGATATCTTGAGAGAGGTTATCGATGATCTCCGACCATCGCGGAAGTTTCCGCGCATGACCGACCGCATGGCTGAGATGGTGATAGCCATGCACACCGGGCCGAGGCCCTGTCCCTTACACCGCGTCACTAGGGACGCGAATCACGCTCCCGAGAGGAGGTCCTATGTATCTCCGTATTTCCTTTCGGATCGCGATGTTCTATTCGCGAAGTACTTTTGGAGGCCGATGTGGCTACTCCTTGATAGACGAGTTACATTGATGATGACTTATCGCCCTCCCGTAGACGGATGGATTGAGGTGCATACCTATATCACGATAGGTTTTTCGGCACACTTTCCTACTATTGAGGGTCGTATGATATGGGAATGGATTATTCCGTCGTTAGAGCTAGTAGACTATGTGTTTGATTTACTCCGGTTTGATGCCATGTACGGTCGGATACCCTGTATGCCTTTCGACCTCACACCCGTAGATCCGCATACTAGGACTTCAGCTGAGGGCATTTCATTTGCACAGTACATGAGCGACATGCATCACGACATTCATTCTCGCATTGTTTCCCAAAACGAGAAGTACAAAGCTAACGCTGATGTAGGTCGTCGATCCGTGAGTTTTTCCGTGGGTGAGCTTGTTATGGTTAGATTGCGGCCTGAGAGGAATCTCCCTGGGGTCGCTGCGAAGCTCCATGCTCGCAGTGCCGGGCCCTTTCCTATTGTCCGGGTGATCAACGAGAACGCTTACGTAGTGGGTATTCCATCTGATTGGGGCATGAGTTCCACCTTCAACGTTTGTGATCTCGTACGATACCTACCCATGTCGGATCCTATTAGCGATTTAGAGCCTCACACACCCTCAGGCCAGATGAGTGATGTGATTGAGCGACCTTCCCCTTCCCCACCACTCTCGTCCCCACCGAGGCATGAGCGAGTAGAGTCGGTACTGAGGGAGGTGATTAACGCTGCCGAGGGAAGAGTGGGCCGCAAGTTCCTCGTCCGCCGGGCGGGACCGACCAGCGACCGAAGATGCATGGATCTCAGAGGAAGACTTGCAGTGACTACGCCCGGAGCTTATCGAGCCCTTGGACGAGATATTCGGCTTTAACTCGTCGGAGTCGAGTTCTTCCCACCCGGGGAGGATGATGGAGGACCATGCACACGATCAGGCGACAGCACGTGCCGAGCCGGACGGCGCGCGAGTACTACTCGCGCCGGAGCACCCGAGCCGATGCACGAGACCCCGGCTTCAAGTACACCGCGTGATGCGCCCTCCCGACGGGTTTTTCCCCATTTCTTGCTTTATTTGTTTCATGAGAACTATTTGTGTGTGTGTGGGAGGGTTTTTTTCCCATGTTTGGGCCCTCCCTAGTGCTTATGGGCCGGTCCTAGGCTCCCTTTTAGAGGGGTTTAGCCCATTCTTTGGGCCAAACCCCTTGAATTACTGGGACTGCCCTTAGGGCAAACCCCTCTCTTTCTCTCTCCTATATAAGGGAGGGAGGAAGAGTATCACGAGATGATGCCTTTTGAAATGAAGAATATTGCTTGGTGATGTGATGTTTCCATGTCCGCGATAGAGAGAGAGAGGGGAAACCCCGAACTGGGGTATCCCGTGAAGGAGAGAGGATAGGGGAAGAGGAGACGTGCCCCGGTTGCCGCCTCCTGCCGAGTCACCGCCGCCGTCTCCCCGCCTTGCAGAACCGCCGCCGTCGTTTTCGCCTTCCTGTGGAGCCGCCGCCGCCGATTCCGCCGCCAGCGCGCCAGTCGACCGCGTCCGCGAACAGATCTCCTCGCCGGGAGCTCCACTGAGACGTGCCCCGGTTGCCGCCTCCTGCCGAGTCACCGCCGCCGTCTCCCCGCCTTGCAGAACCGCCGCCGTCGTTTTCGCCTTCCTGTGGAGCCGCCGCCGCCGATTCCGCGCCAGGCGCACGGTCGACTCGCGTCCAGCGAGCAGATCTCTCAGCCGGGATAGGAAGGACGGGACACGCCCTGTCCGCGCGCCCGTCTGCGAGCCGCCTCCGCCGTTCCGCCTTACGTAGAATCACGGCCACCACTTCGCCATCCCGCAGTGCCGCCGGGTTATTTCGCTGCTTCTGCAGCGCCGCCATGCTGCTTTCCGTTGATCACGCTGCTCGACGGCCGACGCTCGCGACACGCACTCCCTCAGCAGGAATAGGGGAGAGGGAACGCGACTTCGACCACCGCTGTACGTCTCGCTAACGCTGCCGGGTCCGTGAGAAACGGTCGCCCGCCTACTTGCCATCGCAACGGACTGTTTACGTACCGCTGGGCGTAGGGTCCCTCGCTCAGATCCGTCGCCGCTGAGTCCGCTCGTCGGCGTACTCGCAACGTCGCCACGACGACCGTGGTTCGCCGCTTGATCGACGGCCGCACGCCGTTGACGCCGGGACATCTAGACGGTCGCCGCCTTTTCCGCCGTTGCGAACGACCGCTGCGCCGCCGCCAACGTGGTTTCTGCCCGAGCCGTCCTCGCTGAGCCCGCCACCTAGGCGTACTTGCGACATCGCCGCGTACCCTCGCTGGTTCGCCGCTGCTGGGCGACCGTCCCGCCCGTGACGCCCGGACGCCCTCGCTCGGACCGCCTCAGCTTCCTCTTGGTCCCCTGCTAGACCCACCGGCGGATCTTTCCCCCGTCGAATCGTGCGGGTCGCGCTGACCAGTGCCCGTCACCTACCGCCCGTCGCCTCCGCCCCGCGGATGGAACCGCTCGGGCGGGACCCGGGCCGCCACCGGCCAGGCCGCGACGCCCTGGCCGATCGCGCCACCTCGCTACTACGTGCCAACGCAGCGGAATCTATCTCCGCGCTGCCCGCTCGAGTGCCGCTAGGTTAACTGCTATTTGTCTTCGGGTTCCTCGGTCGACACGAGCTGCCGACGCTCGGACCGTGACGTCGCTCGCCGTCAAGCTGTCCGATCGCTTGCGATCACTGCGTTCTTAGCGTCGACGTCAGGTCGGACACTTCGGTCGATATTCGGACCGCCCGACGCTCAGCTGATCGAGGGAATCAGCTGCCGGGATTCCCCTCACCCTCTAGATAGTGCCGTGATATTCTCGTGCCTCTTCTCACGACGGATAGCCTTTCCTACTTGCAGGTTGGTGCTGCCCGCGCGCGAGGGTGCTTCGGACCACTGCGATCTTCGGATCACGACGCCGTCCTCGATCGAGTCATTATCACCTTTCCCAGTGCCGTCCGCGTCGCTCCATCGCCGGGGGCTAGCTTTCTAGGTACCTCTCTATTGCCTGGGGCGGGTTGGGATTGTTTCTTGGTTTCGTTCGAGTTTCCACAGTCGTCGTAAGGGTGCGGATCTCCCCGGTCGTGGACTTCCGCCGTGGTCGTTAGTAGTCGATCTAACGGAACGTGGGAAGGTCGATCCATCGGGCATCGCTTGGAGAGCTTCCCGGACGTCACCCTAGGTCAGCTGCCGTTTCTTGTGCTTCTCGTTATTTCGAAAACTCGCATCATTACATTTTCGTGCATTGTAGTTGTTAGTTAGGCTAGATCCTTGTGTTGTAACACGTGCCGACGATCCCGGCATCTGTCGTGTTACATCATCCTGCCTTCTTGGGAACCACGTGCACGGGACTAACCCACTGGCTATCTGATATGGGATAGATGATCTCTGCATTAAGCCACTGAAGAATCTCTTCCTTCACGACTTCCCATACCTTAGGGTTAAGTCGGCGATGGGCTTCCCTCACGGTTCTGGACTCGTCCTCCAAAAATATACGATGAGTGCACAATGAAGGGTCTAATCCCCTCAAATCGGCTAGAGTCCATCCGATTGCTTGCTCATTCCGTCCTAGTACGTCGAGTAATTGTTTCTCCTGCTCCTCATTGAGCTGGGAAGATATCATCACCGGTTTAACCTGCTGAGAGTCAAGAAAAGCATAATTGAGTGTAGATGGAAGAGGCTTGATCTCCCTTGTCGGCTCGTCCAACGGTAGCTCCTCGAAATCAACTCCCTCGTTGACCATCATGACTTCTTTGACGCAAGTCTCTATGTCTTGGTCATCAATTAGGTCGATGGCGCCCACATCCTCGAAAGCTTGTGAAGGATACTTCATAAACTTGTTGATGTTGACCTTCACCATGTGCTCTCCGACCTTAAGAATCACTTCTCCTTTTTCCCAATCTGTAACGGCTTTTGCGGTAGCTAAGAAAGGTCTTCCTAGGATAATTGGGGCTTGACTAAGCTCCTTAGTGATCTTCATATCTACAACTAGGAAGTCTACCGAAAAATAACATCCTTCGATTCTAACAATCACATCTTCTACTATGCCATGAGGCTTCCTTATCGATCCATCTGCTAAACATAACTCTATAAGGAAAGGATGCAACTCCCCTACATGATGACGGTCATATACGGCTTTAGGGAGGATATTGATACTAGCTCTGGTATCTAACAAGGATCTAGTAAAAGTCATTCCTCCAATCTCACTTGTAATCATGGGAGCTCCTGGATCTCTCTTTTTAATCGGAAGAGAATTCATCATAATTGAACTACTATTCTCACTCTCAATTGGATCCTCTTGGGGCTTCTATGGGGTGTGCATATGCCTTTAAGAAATTTAGCACAAGAAGGTATATGTCTAATTGCATATACTAAAGGGATGGTAATGGTCACCTTTTGGAAGGCTTCTAATAAATGATCATCAGATTCACTAACCATAGCTTTAGGCTTAATGCTTGAGGATATGGCACAGGTGGTTTGTATGTGTTGGGATTTGGCTCAACTTGCACCCGTTCTTCCTCATCATTAGAACTACTGTCTGGCTCTACTACGACTGTTAGTGTCTCATCATCTATCAAGCTCTTATGTAAAGGATGATCCTTATAAGGATCAGGTAAATCTTTGCCGCTCCTAAGGCTCGATATCGCTAATGCCGCTTCCACTGCCTCCTCGTCAACATGCACATGACTCAAGTTGTGCATTTGACTCGATGAGGACACTTGATTCCTAGGGTTGATAGTGGCCTGAGATGGTAGTTGGTTAGAAAACGAAACTTGCTTACTGATAACATGCATTTATAACCTGAATTCTTACCCTAATTAACTCATATTCATGCTTATTTTATGTGAATATGATGCATGTTATCATACTTTTTAGGAATTTTCTCCATTGGCATGTCATTTCACTAAAGTTGATATTTATGCATAAATTAGAGATAATTTCATGCTTAAGAGATGATTAATCTTTTGTTTAGATTAATAGGAGTTAATCTCTATTATTAAATGAGTTTTAACTTTAGTAAATGTTTGGAAGGATGATTTTAGGATGAATTTATAATTTAGAATGTTTAATTAGAACTTATTTTATGAAATTTTAATTCATCCTTATTTCCTTCTTGAAAAACATATTTTAAAATGACATGATATTAAAAAAAGAAAAGAATTTGTGATCCAATGGAGAAAATTTTGGATTAAAAAGGAGTTGTATTTTTGAGAAATATGAATTTCTAAAGTTTTTATACGATTTTTCGATTTTTTTATTTTTATTTTTTTAATTGAATTTTTTTAAGTATTTTTAGTTAGAAAAAAATCGCGAAAAAGGAAAACGTACCTGTGGAGCTGACGTGGCGCGCGCTGGCTGACGTGGCGAGCGGGCCCACGTGGCGCGCGGGTCCACCGCGCGCGTCGGCACGCGGCAGCGAGGCCATGTGGCAGGGACGCGTGTGGCCCACGCGGGCGCTGGCGTGTGGCCGGATGCCACGTGGGACAGGCCACGCGACGCCCGTGAGGGGCGCCACGTGGCGAGGGGGCTGAGTCGCTGGAGGGCCCACGGGTTAGTGGGCCCTGGTAAGTATTTTGGGGCGGTAACGCAATAGGCGTTTACCGCCCCCTAATTTATAGGGGCGAAATTATTTTTTGTCTTCCGTGTGGGACTATGTTCCCACACGGTTCTTACCTTGCGGGACACATGGCGGCTTGGCGGGCGTCAGATCCAGCTGGGTCTGATCGAGGGGCGTCGATCGCGTGGACCAGAGTCCACGCGATCACCAGATCAAACACGTGCCTAAATTATATCTTAAGTGAAATGATCGCAGGTCTCACCTTTCGCCACATGGACACGTCGTGAGCGTCCGATCTTCACCAAATGAAGATCGCGTGATCGCGATCTGACGGCCTCCGTTGAAGCCACGTGGAACGCTTTGGCGCGTCGGATTTTCATCAGAGAACGATCTTCATCGGACGGCCCTGAGGATGCGTGGAAGAACTCCGCGATCGTGGCTCGATCGAGCCGCGATCGAGGCGAAGATGGCGCGGGATTGGCGCGGATTGGTCGCCCATCGATCGCCAAGCGATCGGCGAAGCCCTAACACCACAGTTGACGCCCGATCGCGACCTTATCGTGGCGTGATCGTGGCGAAAATCGAGGCGAAAACGTAGCAAATCCGAAGCGAAATTGAAGCTAAACATGAGCCGATTCGTCGCGGAATTGAAGCCACGACTCAGGCCGAAGGAATCGCCTCCACGACGACAGCAAACCGCCTCCACGATCGCCTCCATCATCCACAATTTCGGGCCAATTTCTTCTTTAAAAACCCATGTATTCCTTCTTTTGTTCTTTAACTTTTGATCGACTCGTGAAGAAATTAAGCGAGTTTCGAGGAAGATCTCTAGTTCATCGTGTTCCCCCCACGTTTAGACTTGATTGCGAAGCAATTGGATCGGGATTGATCACGAATTTCTCCTTGATTTCATCGAATTTTCCCCTTGAATTCCGAACGTCCACGAGGAAGAATCCGAGCAAATTCGCTTCAATCCACGAGAATTGGAGCCCTATCCTTGCGGCAATTGGGTTAGTAGTGAGATTTGATCGATTATCAGGAGGTAATTTGAGTTTTTATTAGATTTAGAAGTTTAATTTTGCAAATTAGTTCATAGTGTTCTTCATTTTCCCCAATTTTAGGTCCGAAAAGTTGCTGATTTTGAAAATAGGATATCTCTCCGATTCTAATTCTAAATCACTTGATTTTGGTTTCATTGGATTCCTCTTTTCATCAGCTTTCCGTGGATCGCAAATTCATCAAATTCTGAGTTCATTTGACCCTTCAATTTAACGTTTGACTACGGACTGTTCATCTTTTATCAGAAGTCAAATGTTGACTTTCGGGGTCAATTACTTTTTATTGACAAATCAAAAATTTGATAATTTTGGTCTTGTTGGATTCCTCTAGTTCTTAGCTTTCTATTGACATATAAATTTCAAGATTTGGATGACATTTGGGCATTCAATTTGAAGATTTCCTCTGAGGTGTTCATTTCGGGGATTTTCTGATCATTGATTTTCAATAATTCATAATAAATCCATTTCTTATCCAAAAATTAGAAAATTTATATCAATAAATTCCATTTTCTCTCTAGTTTCCAAATATTTACTTTTCGTAATCTTCTGACTCTGTTTGATTCTCTGATTTTGCAGAACACCTACTGATGGTCAGAGTCAACGCTTTGACTTTGACTTTTGACTTTTCTCTGTCAAATCCGAGATTTCAAATCTTAAAACTTCTTATTTACCTTATTTATATCATTTTCATATCTTAAATCTTATATTCTCTTATTTAAAACTCTTTTTAAACCTAAGTTTGACCAAGGCAACTCTGCTATTAAAGTCAACCCTGCTCTGTGTGGATCGACCCGATACTTACCAAGTACTTGATTATTTTATCTTGTCTTTGTGAGTTCGGATTTATAAATTTTGTTTGACCATCGTCTTTGTGTTTAACAACGCACGAAAATGACACGTCACTTACCCTTCTTGTTGTCGGTCGAGGGAGGGATGTTCGTCTTAACAAAATCTTGTATATCGTCCACACGCGAGTTCATCCCGTTCATTTGCTCCATCAACTGAGAGATCGCACCCAGAATAGGATCCGCAGATGGTGCGGTCAGTCGTGGAGCTTGATTGTACAATTGTTGTGGCGGGATATATGTCGGCTGTCTTGCATTTGCGCAGGGTTGCTGTTACGAGTTTTGTTGCTGACCGGTGCTATATGGAGGATACATCTGATCCGTGTTCCTCCTAAATCCTTGCTGCTGCAGCATATGATTATGATAAAGAGGGTTCTTAAAATAAGTTGGATGTGTACCTTGATAGCTCGGTCGTCCCTGTTGACTTTGCCCTCCCGGTGGGCCTTGTCTATACATGCCCTGCCCTTGAATTGCCATGATCGGAGAATCCATCTCGACGTGGTCGAGGCGTGAGCAATGGGCGCATGGCGACGCTTCTTGTAGAGCGACGGGTGCAAGTCCTTCAGATCCATTGCGGATGTGGAACCGATCTAATAAAAGATTATGAACCTCCGCCATCTTGTCGATCTTCTCTAGGAGCATGCCCGTCTCTACCGACTTTGCGTCGATTAATCCTCCCTTCGGCGTAGCAACTCTTCCGAATGGTTTTTCCACGTTGTGGTGGCTATTTTCCGCCACAGTCTTGATCAATTCCATTGCTTTGTCTTCAAACTTGCTCATGAAGGTGCCGCCGCTAGCTGCATCCAAAAGATATCTATCTTGCGAGCCTAACCCGTCATAAAATATCTGTGTAAGCTCATGGTTAGACACTCCATGGTGAGGGCACTCTTTAGTGCGGTCTCTAAGTCTCTCCCAAGCTTTGTAAAATGTTTCACTCGGTCCTTGGGTAAACTCACGCATCGCCTTCCTAACAGAGGTGGTCTTTCCTACGGAATAGTACTTCCTAAGAAATTCCTACTCCATCTCGGTCCAAGAAGTGAACTCCTTTCCTAGCTTAAGAAACCAATCCTTAGCTCTATCTCTAAGGGTGGCGAGAAAGAGTTTCATCTTCATTACATCTGCCGACACATTATGAATCTGATTGATCTCACATACTTGACTAAGCTCGTCAACATGTCTATAAGGATCCTCGGGAGGTTTACCATGGAAAATAGGTAACATACTCGTCACATGCGAATCTATCCTAAAATTCACATTTCTAGCTAAAGGTGCATGAATACGAGTAACGCGTCTTTGAAGAACAGGCCTAGCATAGTCACTAAGGCGTCTCCTAACATTTCCCTCATCATTCAAGGCCATATCTAAGGTCAATGATGATGTAGAAGATGAAAGTGATTGCGAGGAACGTTAAAAAAGATCTAAGTGTAAATGATTATCCCTCGTTCTCCAATCAAACTCTCGTCTCATAAATATGCACTAATATACTAATATATATAATAACAATAAGAGATACTATAAAACTATTCAACAATGACAAATTAATCGTACCTAATTGATGCTACTGGTGAGAGTTACGCTCTCCCAATTCGAGTGTGACGCGATGATCGTCCGTCGTCCATAGAGAGGGACTAATCACTTAATCTCATCGAAATTGAGTATCTAAACGATGTATTTCTGCTACAAATAGCTTAATGTAGGATCAATTTGAATTAAAATTACAGAAGAACTAGAAAAATTAGAGTTGATCGAGTCAAAATCGATGATTTTTCTCAAAAATATGCCTTAATTCCCCGGCAATGGCGCCATTTGACGAGACTAAATCATATGGTCATTGAATACACACGATTGAGTGTCATAATAAAGTTCTAAACTTACCAATTTATGATTAATCAATTAAATTAATTAGTATAATGGTAATTAAGGGTCGAATCCACAGAGAATTAGGGAAATTTGAGATATATCTTTGAAATTCGGTCAAATCGCACGATGAACTGAGATTAGAAATTGGGCGTTTTAGTATATTAAGAAAGATAACTCAATTGCGATTCCACGGAATCAAAAGTCAGGTGATTTGGATTAAAATTCGCAGAGTAATCGAAGTTTGAAGTTAGGACAAAAATTCGTATCACGAAATGATTTAAAACAGAAATTAAAACGAAATTAAACTTAATCTATGATTCAAAATGTTAAATAAACACTAAATGATGCAAGATTAAGATAAAATCACGCAATCTAACCCAAATTAGCCTTCGAAATGATCCAATTCATCGCCGGATGCATGGCTTTTCATTCCGAGTTTTCGAAGACAAAAATTGAAGTTCAAGATGTGAATTCTTCCTTCTCTATTGATCAAAGTTTGACTTCAAGCATTCAATGGATGCGGAAATGTATCAAGAACACCAGGAAACAAACAGCATATGAATGAGGTGTCTTGACAAGTCAAATTGCTCGAAAATTCACTGGTTGTTCTCTCCGTCGCGAAGAACTGCTTTTAAATAAGTATTTTTGGGCGCAGCCGTTGGATGAAGGGGTCCATCGCGATCTACGGCTCAAGTGAAGCGTCCATCGATCAAAACGATGCGAACATATTGCATCCTTTTGATTGACGATCAAAGGTCGAGATTACTCCAAGTAATGTGTGCGAAGAGACGCTTCGTTTGATCACATCGACTGGATCTTCATCGTGCGGTCAGGATGTGTCGAGAATTCCACCGATCGCGAGTGATTTCAGCCATTATAACTCGCGATTAACGGCTGAGATCATTTCACTTATTCCCCATTTGATGCACGTGCTTGATTTCTAATGAGGTGGATCTCGCGTCCACCACATCGACGCGCTCTATTCACTTTGATCTCCATCCGACGATCCACGTTACTTCACGCGGCCTGCGATCAAATGACATAGAGGAGAATAATCCCACACGGAAGAAATTCTTGGAATTGATCGGGTATAGAAGGTATAAAAGTTATAGCGGTTAGCTTAAATTCCTCTATGGAATGCTTATAAGTAATATAACCTAAATAATCTATGTAAATATAAATATGACGTCACCCGTGTCACTCAAGCACTCGCGCGTCCACGTGGCAGAGCCACGTGGCCTTGTGTGCCATGTCGCATCCACATGGGCTCGCGCAATAAATGCACCCATTTTTTGCATGTTTTTGAATGATTTTAAATCATTTAAAAATCGAAATAAATTCATATAAACTCCAGAAAAATTCCTATATATTGTAGAAATCATAACTTTCAAAATACAACTCCAAATTAGTTCAAATTTGTTTTGTTGGATCAGAAATTGAATAGTCTATCATTATGAAAAGTAAAATTATTAAAATAATAAGAGAATGAATTTTAATTAATTTAATACATTTCTGTATCTTATAAAATAATTTTATAAAAATACATAAATGTCAATTAAGGTCTTATCTCTTATATTTTCATTCTCCAGACATGATTATGATCTCAATTATAATTAGGATTAAAGATTATAATTTTTAATTATGTAGAGTAATCCATAAATTAGTGTATATTTAGATCATAACATGAAATAATACAAAATGATAGAAATATACTTAAAATATGATAACATGCATATATTTTGAATAATTAATGCCTTTAATTGCATTAATAATCATGTAATTTCATGTATAAATAGGATGTTATCAGCCTACCAGGTCACTACCTGGAGAGTCAATCGGGTTCGCCCGTCAGCGCGTCCACCTCTCGGCAACTTGCCGAACTATCCACCCACGTCGGATGGTCTGCCTGGACTTCGCGCGTCAGCTCGCACGCGTCAGTATGCCTGCTTAAATCACGCATCCCTTGGCTAACATTTCAACAGTATGTTTGTGCTTGGAGTTAATCGTGGATTACCTCTCTTCGATGCCGGGACTGATAAGATGCATTTATAACTTAAATTCTTATCCTAATTAACTCATTGATGGAGAATTATTTTAAAAACATGAACACAAGGGTTCTAAGTGAACCTATCCTCCTCCTCCTCCTCCTCCTCTTCCTCCTCTTTACTCATCAACTTGAAAAATTATCCATTTATTAAATGGATGAAGAAGACCTCTCTAAATAATTAAAGAGAGAGTAGATCTTAAGGGAATTATCTTCCCTCTTTTTTATTTTATACTGATCTAAAGATTGACTTGGTCAAACATTTAATCCTTATCTTTAGAAACCTAGAATTCCTTGAATGGATCAAGTCAACCACCTTCTACCTTGATATAGGTTCCTAAATTCCAAACCTTATCCACTATATCATAGGTACCTTGTATAGTTCTAAGTAATGATCTCAAAATTAATAGGAACATCTTTGTGACTATCCTTCTCTCTTTAAAACCACCCTTAGTTAGAATTTAGGTGAGATCTAAAGGAGGAATTTACCTTCTTAATTCACAAAATGAAGACAATATTACTAAAGAAATCAGTCATCAAAGGTTTGGCATGAAGTAAACCATGCATCTACAAGGACAATTTATATGAAGGATCAACCTCCTAATTAACCAAGACTAATATGAAGACCATTCAACATGAAGACATCTACATCAAGGACTCAATGGTTTCTAAAGACCATGAAGAACGTTCATATATTTGACAGCTATTCGGAAGGAAGCTACCACGAAAAGATGTCACACGGAGAACTATTTCCCCAGTGAAACAAGGCTTCTATGCTTGAAGAAACTCAACGCCTGCATGAACAACCAGAAAGAGAAGCTGCGGCCTATGCTGCAGAAGCTGCACATGACGATGAAGTCTGAGAAGAAGGAGCTGATGTGGAAGCCTTTAATGAAGCGCGTGATGCAGACATGGCCGTCGCGAGCGACGCGTTTCTTCAGATGATGATCTTCCATCGGCCGTCGCCGGCTAAAGCACAGAAGTACCGTGTTGAAATTTTGTTTGAGGGTCTGCGGGACGACTTCGAGGAGAATGCCATCAGGAATTACGATTCCGAATAACCTCGGATGCTATACGTGTCGAAAATGACTCCAGCGTCTGACAAGGATCGACTATTAGCTTACGGACGGTGAACTGGATGGGAAGAAGCAGGAGTCAGTTGAGGACGTGCCTTGCGGGAACATGACTCACCTGCACGAGTCTTCCTTTGCCACCTTCTCAACGATAATCCGGAGCTCCCAAAGGACGACTACTCCGAGTGGAGAACGCAGTGATGACGGAGGTGCAAGATTTAAAGACGGAACACCACCCTTTCCGTCAACCTACAACAACCGAATTATCGTCACCAACCATTCCCTACTCACTCTACACCCTACATTAGAGACCCGCAAGGAAACTAGCAGCAAAGCAACACGAGGACATCGGAACATCTTCAAAGCGATTAAAATTCCGTGGCATCCTATCTAAGTTTCCGTCAGCATGATACTCCAACGGCGTCATTTCGGAATCTCTCACCTGATTCACACCTCAGTGGTCTCTGAGGATACGAAGACGTGGTCGGATTTATCCCTCAAATGTCTACCCTGCTGACATGGAATACTGGAAAACCGATCCGTCGTCACGAAGAGACCTCACGACTCTCCGGACGCGAAACTTCCGTTTCGACGCAATTCGTCGCGTCCCGTCGGTTCTCTTCCTCATTTTCTCTTCTATAAAGAGAGGTTGTAAGAGAAGAAAAGGAGATGTTTTTTGATAAAATTTGTTTCCTTGGAAACGTTTGTGTTCGTGTATTTTCGTGCTTCTCCCGTATCCTTCCTCCGACTTCTATCTTCCTTTCCTTTTCTCCCTCCCTTTCTGTCCTCTTTCAATCATCATGTCTGAAGCATCTCGAGAGTAATCCGGATCGTTTTGGAAATCTAAAGGTATCACTTCCCGCCATGTCAGGTATCATCCTCCCTTACTCTTCACGGTGGATAATAGTTCCAATACAAAATCTATAAGTCCACGTTAAGTGCATTTTCCTATCTATTCTCCCTTATCTGAAACCATCACTCTTAAATTATCCCCAATCACCATCGTCTTCCCCATCATCATCACCTTTCTCTCTCTCATCTAATCAGTATATTCTCCCTGATTTCCTACTATCATTTCATAGTGATATCACTTCATAGGTCCTCCCTTGTTTGTAGGATTATTAATATTTCTAAAATATCCTACATCACTCATATTCATGCTTATTTTATGAGAATATGAGTATCATACTTTTCAGGAATTTTCTCCATTGGTATGTCATTTCACTAAAGTCGATGTTTATGCATAAATTAGGGATAATTTCATGCTTGATAGATGATTAGTCCTTTGTTAAGTTTAAATTAATAGAAGTTAATCTCTTTTCTTGAATGATTTTGACTTTAGTGCATGTTTTGAAGGATAATTTCAAGATGAATTTATGATTTAGAATATGTATTAAGAAATGAGTTGAGTAATTTTTAATTCATCTTAATTTCTTCTTTGAAAATATATTTTAAATGACATGATGCTAAAAAGAAAGAAATGTGTGATCCAATGGAGAAAATTTGGATTAAAAAGGTGTTGTATATTTAAAGTTATGAATTTATGAAGTTTATCCCTTTTTCTGATTTTTATTTTATTTTTAAATTGATTTTTTCTATTTAAAATTGCAAAAAAAGGGGGTATTTTGGTCCACAGACCCCGTAGCTAACGTGGCGAGGAGCTGACATGGTGCGGAGTTGATGTGGCACGCGAGACCCGCGCGAATGCGACGCGGCACGCAAGGCCACGTGGCAGGGCCACGCGTGGCCCACGTGAGGTGCAGGTGGCGCGGACACGTGGCAGGAGGCCACACGGACGGGTCCATGCGGATGCCCATGAGGGGCGCCACAGGGCAGGTGTCTAGCAGGTGAAAGGCCCACGGGTTAGTGGGCCCTGGTAAGTATATTGGGGCGGTAACGCAAATGCGTACCGCCCCTCTAGCTTTTATAGTGGACAATCTCTATTTTTTATTCCGTGTGGGACTATGTCCCCACGGAAACTTACCTTTGCAAGACCCGTGGCTGCATCAGAGCCGTCGGAGAAGATCGCAAGCCGTCGATCGCGTGGACCTGAGTCCACGAGATCATCAATCAACACACGTGCTTAAAAATCACGAGTAAGTGGGGCGATCAGCGAGTTAGCGGGCAACACGTAGACGCTCAACTTTGAAGATGCACCACTGCTATTCATCAGATCGTGTGATCTTCATGGAACGCAATCAGACAGTCGCGATTGGGCTCATCGTGGACACATCTTCCTCTCACCTGGCGACGCGTGGATGATGTAGGATATTTCTAAAATTGATAACATTCCTACAAATTAGGGAGGATCTATGAATGATATAACTAGGAAATGACTTTATAAATGAGTGAGAATAAATTGGAATTATAATAATAAGAGTAGTGATACTGGAGATGATTATGGAGATGAAATAAATGGTAGAGAAGAGGGAATGATTTAGCTAATGAGTAAGAGTGTTGATAATTATAGATTTATAATGAGGAAGGAATTTAAGACTGATAATATGAAGAAGAGAAGGATGGAAGAGTAATAGATAATTTAAATATTGATAAGAGAAGAGATATTATAAAATGGAGATAATATAGAATATATGAAATAATAATAGGGGAGATAGCGGGGATGACAGTGAATGAGAGTACGGATATGAAGAGAAGAGAGTGGTGTGGACGACGAGGAGAGAATAATATGGAAAATAGTCGGAAATAGAAGAAAGGAGGAGAGAATAAGGTAGACCAGAATGGCGGAACGGATATGTGAGAGATAGAACGACTAGAAATGAAGTGGCGAATGCTAACGTGGACTTATGATTTTGTGATAGAACTATCATCCACGAAATGAGGGAGGATGATACCTGAGGAAGCCGAGAAGATGACGCTCGTTGAACTATTAAAATAATCTGATGTTTCCGCCGCTTGCACTTGACGCGAGATGGAAGAAAGACTGAGAGAAAGGAGGGAGAAAAGATAGGAAGGTAGAACTCGGAAGACAAGAAGATGCGGGAGAGGAAAGATGGAGATACGGGGAGGCACGAAGAACACGAAGGGTAAGCATACCCAAAGGTAACCAAGTAACCAAACTTTTATCAATAATCAACTACTTTTTTGTTTACAATGTTCTCTTTTATAGACTTAAAGGTCTAGAGAGAGAGAGAGGAAAGAATCGTGGCTCGTTCGTCGTGGAATGTAACCGCAATTGGTGAAGCGGTTACCGGTAGGAAAGCGTCTCGTCGTGGATTCTTCCATCTCTTCTTCACGGTCTCGACCGTTGACCCACGTGGATTTCGTGACGTGAGTTCAGTTTCATTTGATGATGTCAGGATCGTTGTTGGAATTCTCGGATGTTGCGCTTCATGTTGGCTATCATAGAGCGTCGGAGTCGGTCTTGCCGTAACGTGGACAGGTTGGAAAAGTCAACCTCATCCGTTTTAAACTCTTTCCTGATGGCTCTTTAGCGATATCTTCCTCAGTCAGGACGTTTGCTCATCAGTGATATCTTCCTTCATCAGGATGTCCGAGGTTTATGTTTCTTTAGTCTCCTGATTTGTAAGAGATCTGTCGGTGGAGCCGTAGAATCTCCGCTCTCGTGACGGATAGTCTGCCTTCTTCTATTTTGTGTTCGGCTTTTGGATTTCTGTCAGAAGGAGCACTGCTTGTGAATGATCTGGAGGATTGCCGGACGTTCGTGCTTCACCTTCTAGCTAATAGTATTAAATAAAACTCGTATTGTTGAGTGACTTGATCCGCGATGGTATCTTGGCACCGAGGGAAGACCGAGAGCAGCCCATGAGTTTGATCTCACGAATGCTTTTGATATACTTTCTTTGTGTTCGTATTGGCTGACGACGTGGAGACCATCTGGATGTTGTTGTCGTGGAGGAGAGTAATCGAGGTGACAGCTCCTTTTAATCTATTATAGACGGCTATGTGTCTGTAGAAATCATGTTTTCCAAATGCTCCAAGGTTGATGGAAAGAAGTCCGTTCGGGTCTTGACATCTTTCAGGGCCGTGGAGTTGGTGCATCATGGGGATAATCACGGATTGAACCAAGCGTGAAATCGGTGGCCATGAGCTTTCTTTATACTCCAATTTCTCAGTCTTAGAGGGGTGATCTCATGGGAGTTAATCCGTCTTGCACAACGCTTCAATCCCGTGAAGGTCATGGTAGCAGTGACAATTGTCTTGAAGAGTCTTCAATGTCTTTAGAGATCATGGCTATATTATCTCATATGGGTGGCTTTCAATATATCTTCTCTGATGGTAGCTCTATAATGCTTGTTTATGTTGAGTTGTCTTCCTAATAGTCTTGGACAATTAGGAAAGAGACCTTTGATGACCGTCTTCATTTGGATAGCTCTCTTCATGATAATTTTGAAATATAAATGCTTGATTGGTTGCTGAAACTCAGTCTAAGACTTCACAACTTTCATAAGAGCTTGAATAGGATATAGTAGGGAGGATGATCTTCTTGACTAGCTTCTTTAATGTTCAATCCTCATACATGCATGGGTTATTCACGCAAATAGGCTTTGTCTTGAATTGACATTGAGATTAGTCTCTTCCAACAGTAGTAAATAATAGATCTCTCCTAAAATTCTAACTAAGGGTGGTTTTCAATGAAAGAAGGAATATATCACAATGGTGTTCCTATTGATGTTTCTTGAGATCATTATTTTATAAGTATACAAGGTTCCTATGATATAGTGGATAAGGTTTGGAAAATAAGGACCCTATATCAAGGTAAAATGGTGGTTGACTTGGTCCACTCAAGGAATTCTAGGTTTCTAAAGATAAGGATTAAATGCTTTGACCAAGTCAATCTTTAGATCAGTATAAAATAGGGAAAAGAGGGAAGATAATTCCCTTAGAATCTACACTCTCTTTAATTATTTAGAGAGGTCTTCTTCATCCATCTAATAAATGGATAACTTTTCAAGTTGGTGGATAAGGAGGAGGAGGATAGGTTCACTTAGAACCCTTGTGTTCATGTTTCAAAAATAATTCTCCATCAGTGGAGCTTCCAGAGAGCGTCAGATCTCCATTGGACGGCTAGGAAGACTCGTGGAAGAAATTCACGATCGTGGTGTGATCGAACCGCGATCGAGGTACGATCGAGCTGCGATCGTGGCCCATTCATCGCAGAATCAAGGCCAGGATCCTTCCAACTGATGGCGCACGATCGAATGGCGGTCGTTTTAGAACCAAGATCACGATCGACGCGCGATCGTGGCCCGATCGCGGTGCGATCGTGGCTCCTTTGAAGCGAAATCAAGGCTAATTCACCGCCAAATCGGGAGCCACAACGCCATCAATTGAAACCGCTCCCATCACGCCATCAATCCGCTCCCACGACCGCATCAAACGGCCCAAATTTTTGGGCCAAAATTCCCTTTAAAAGCGATGTATTCTCCCTTCTTATTCTTCAACTTTTGATCAATTCGTGAAGATAATTAAGCAAATTTCGAGGAAGATCTTAAGTTCTTCGTGATCCCCCCATCTTTAGACTCGATTGCAAAGGAATTGGAGCGTGATTGATCGCGAATTCTCCCTTGATTTCATCAAATTTTCCCCTTGAATTCTGAACGTCCACAAAGAAGAATCTGAGCAAATTCGTTTCAATCCACGAGAATTGAAGCCCCATTCTTGCGGCAATCGGGTTAGTAGCACTCACGGTTCCAAGGGTGAAAAGGAATCTTGAAGAAAATCCATGATTGATGCTTAGATTTCATTGGACATGAATTTTTTTCTTTTCAAAATATGACCATAGCAATGCTCGACATGAAATGCTCCCTCCGCCTACTAATATATGCATGGTCCTCAATGCATGAATATTACAATAAAAGCATTTCAAGGGAGAGAATTGCAAACCGAGGGGAAATTTCTTTAAGAGTTTCATGGCTTGCTATGGGCTTTGTGATTAGCATCGATCGATCATTGTTTCTGGAAAGGTACCCAAAAAGAAAAGAAAATAAAATAAAACACACATTAAAGCATGAAAGCAATAAAGAAACAAAAGAAAGTACAACAAAAGATAAAGACAAATATAGCTATGAGGTGGGCAGTTGGTCTTGTGATGCTTCCGGCGGCTCTCCAAGAACAATAGATGTGGGGGGTTGAAGCAAGGATGCATCTACATAGGGTTTAAGTCTTTGACCATTGACTTTGAATTGCATACCTGATTTTTGGTCAAGGATTAAAACAGCACCATTAGAAAAGATTTCTCTAATAATGTATGGGCCATCCCAACGCGACTTGAGCTTCCCTGGAAAGAGTTTTAAATGAGAATTTTAAAGCCAAACCTTTTGATTCACCTGAAAGTCCCTACAATTTAGATTTTTATCATGAAAGTGCTTCATCTTGGATTTATAAATCAAAGAATTTTCGTATGCCTCATTCCTCAATTCTTGAAGCTCGTGCATCTGTAATAAACGCTTCTTTCCAGCTGCATCTAAAGACAAGTTAAGACATTTAATAGCCCAAAATGCTTTATGCTCAATTTCTACAGGAAGATGACAAGCTTTCCCAAAAACTAATCTATAAGGTGACATCCCTAAGGGTGTTTTATATGCTGTCCTATAAGCCCACAAAGCATCATACAATCGACTCGACCAATCCTTCCCATCCGGCTTAATGATTTTCTTCATTATCTTCTTAATTTCTCTATTAGAGACTTCTACTTGCCCATTAGCTTGAGGATGATAAGGAGTGGTAACTCTATGATGGACTCCATATTTTTTTAGAAGGCAATGAAAGTGATAATTATTAAAATGTTGTCCCCCATCGCTAATTATTGCCCTAGGACATCCAAACCTACAGAAGATATTTTTCTCAATGAACTTAAGGACTATTTTATGATCATTAGTTCTTGTAGGAATAGCTTCTACCCACTTAGACTCATAATCTACAGCCATAAGGATATACTCATAACCATTAGAGATAGGAAATGGACCCATAAAATCAATACCCCATAAATAAAAAATTTTTACCTCAATGATGGGTTGGAGTGGTATGCGGTCTTTCATCTTAATGTTCAAGGCTGCTTGGCATTTCACACAACTAGAACAATACTCATAAGCATCTTTAAACAATTTTGGCCAATAGAATCCAGATTGTAAAACTTTTAACGCCGTTATTCTAGGGGCATAATGCCCTCCACAAAAAGAAGAATGACAAAGGTTTTAAATACTCCATTGTTCCTCCTCCGGTACACAACGTCTATAAACATGATCTACTCCCCTATGGAATAACTCCGGCTCATCATAAAAATAGAATGAGAGATCTTTAAAAAACTTTTTCCTATCATTAAAATCCTAACCATCCGGTAATTTCTCTGTAACAAGATAATTAACTATATGTGCATACCATGGCAAAGATTGGGTTTTAATTTTCAAAATGTGCTCATCCGGAAAAGTGTCAAAAATAGGCATGGAAACATGAGTAGATAAACGAGAAAGATGATCCGCTACTACATTCTCTACACCACGCCTATCTCTAATCTCTATATCAAACTCTTGCATCAATAAAATCCACCTCATAAGCCTAGGTTTTGTTTCTATTTTACTAAGAAGAAATTTTAAAGCAGCATGATCAGTGAACACGATGACTTTGCTACCTAAAAAATAAGAACGAAATTTTTCTAATGCAAAAATGATAGCTAGAAGTTCCTTTTCAGTTGTAGTATAATTTACCTGAGCTTCTCCTAATGTTTTGCTAGCATAGTAAATGGCAACTGGCTTCTTATCAATCCTTTGACCCAACACGGCTCCTACTGCAAAATCATAAGCATCACACATTAACTCAAAGGGTGAATCCCAATTAGGGGTTTGCAAAACAGGAGAATTGATGAGTGCTTCTTTAATTGTAAGAAACGAATTTTTTGCATTTTCATCTAAAACAAAATCAACATCTTTAGAAAGTAAATGAGTCAAAGGTTTAGAAATCGTGGCGAAGTCTTTGATGAATTGCTGATAGAAGCCAGCATGCCCTAGGAATCCTCTAAGTTGCTTGAGTGTGGTGGGAAGAGGAAGGTTCTTGATCACTTCGACCTTTGCCTTGTCCACCTCTAACCCACTCTTGCTGATGTGATGACCCAAAACTATTCCCTCCTCCACCATGAAATGGGATTTTTCCCAACTTAGCACTAGCTTGTTCTCCACACAAATCTGCAAAACTCTTGCCAAGTTAGTCAAACATAAATTAAAGGAGGATCCAAAAACAGAAAAATCATCCATGAATATCTCTAAACAATCTCCTACTAAGGCTGAAAACATAGCAGTCATACATCTTTGAAAAGTAGCCGGTGCATTACATAATCCAAACGACATACGTTTAAAAGCAAATGTACCAACGGGGCAAGTGAAAGTCGTTTTCTCTTGATCATGCTCATGGATTTCAATTTGATTATAACCCGAATATCCATCAAGAAAGCAATAAAAGTTTTGGCATGAGATCTTTTCAAGAATTTGATGAATAAAAGGTAAGGGATAATGATCTTTCTTAGTAACGGAGTTAAGCTTTCGATAATCAATACATACTCTCCAACTTGATGCCACTCGGGTTTGCACTTCTTCACCTTTTTCATTTTTCTTTACTGTTATACCTGATTTCTTAGGCACCACATGAATGGGGCTCACCCAAGGACTATCCGAAATAGCATAGATAAAATCAGCTTTAAGCCATTTCATGATTTCTTTCTATACTATTTCAAGCATATGAGGGTTAAGTCTTCTTTGAGGTTGTCTAGATGACCTGGAGTCCTCTACAAGAAATACTCTATGCTCACAAGTTTTTGGGCTAATCCCTTTAATATCATCAATACTCCAAGCTATAGCTGATTTATGGGAAGATAAAACATCAAGTAAAGCATGCTCTTGTTCAAGTGATAAAAGAGATGAAATGATAATGGGCTGAATTTTATTAGGTCCTAAAAATGAATACTTAAGATGAGAAGGTAGAGGTTTTAATTCAATAGTGGAAGGAGGAAGAAAATTAGGTATATCTTTAAAAGGATCATTTTCAGCTTCTTCGACATCAAGAGAAAACAAGTCATGTTGATATAAATCAACACCAAAATCATCTTCTTCCACTAAGCTCAACAAACACAAATCCTCACTAGCATCCTCAGGATATTTCATCAAACGAGAGATGGGCAATTCAATTCTTTCTGAACTGACTTTTAACTCTACTGTCCCCTTATCCCAATCGGTGATAGCTTTCGCTGTAGCTAGGAATGGTCTCCCTAAGATGATAGGTGCATGACTCAAATTTCCTGAAATTTTCATATCTACTACAATAAAATCTACTGGAAATTTGCACTTCTCTACCTTTACTGTCACATCCTCTAATTTTCCATATGGCTCTCTAATCGATCCATCAGCTAGCTGCAATTCTAACATAATAGGCTCTAAATCTCTGAATTTAAATTCATCATAAAGAGCTTTAGGCATAACATTAACATTAGCCCCTGAATCTAAAAGAGACCTATTAAAGATCATTCCTCCTATTTCACATGTAATTATAGGTGCTCTAGGATCTCTCCTTTTCCTACGGATGTCATCTAACAAAATAGAACTCACGCTTTCGAAGAGATGGACTCGCTTAGGTTTCCTAGAGGGCGTGCAAAGGTCCTTTACAAATTTAGAATAAGAAGGACTGTTTTGAATAGCATCAATTAAAGGAATCGTAATAGTAGCTTCCTTAAATATTTCTAGGAGACGAGGGTCACTAGGTTTCTCTTTAGTCGATTTTAAGGCACTCGGGAAAGGAATTGGCGGTGTGTAATCCTTAGGGTTTGGGGATGCTCTATTCAGTTCCTTCTCACTTTCTAGGGCTATCTCACCCTCTAAATCATCCTCTACTCCCTTTTTAGCATCTTTATCTATTCTAGACTCATAAGGATCACTCAAATTCTTACCATTCCTAAGTTTGGAAATGGCATTCATATCTTCCCTTCTCTTATCCTTATCATCATCAAGTGGAATATCACTCTCTACTACATTGTGATCATCTAAAAAAAAAGGCATGCTACTGTCTATAGAACATAAATTCTTAGGATTCACAAGAGGTTGAGTTGGGAGTTGACCTGCTTGGCGATCATATTGACCGGTTTCATCTAATTTACCTTTCATCTTCTCATTCCTTGAGTTTTGATGGTGCTCTTGCATTCCTTGACCTCTCTTGAGCATCTCCATCTCCATCCTCATCTCTCTCATGAAGTTTTGTTGCTGCTCTATGATCAGTTGTTGATTTTTCTTGTCTTCCTTCAACTCCCTAACAAATTCCATGAGAGTTGCATTAGTTTGATCATTATGAGAATTATGAGCAACAAAAGGTTTGGAAAATTGAGAAAAGGGTTGAGGTTGTTGTGGTATGAAAGGTTTTGGCTGAAAATTGCTTCCTCCTCCTCTGTTCCAATTCTGTCCTCCGAAATTGCCTTTAGTGTTCCAATTACGTTGAGCATCGTCGGTTCTTCGAAAGGCGTTGACCTGTTCGCTTATGGGACAAAATTTGAAGTGATCATTAGATGAGAAAATAGAACAAAAAGAGTTAGAAATATTTCTAGCCTCATGGATTGGTGGTTTGGCTTGCGATCCATGCATAAAAGATTTAAAGTTTTCTGTCAACTCCTCCATTGCTTGTCCTAATTTCCCCATGTCTCTTTCCACATGATCCATGCGATACTCTTGCTCTACGGACCTCACGTCGATGAGTCCTCCCCTTTTAGGTGCTGAATTCCTGCCATTGTTAGAAAAACTTTGCTGATAGGCCCAATTTTCAACTAACCTTTCCATAAATTGCATGGACTCGTCGACATATGTCTCCACAAAAGTGCCGCTGCTAGCAATATCTACCATATTTCGCTCATTATCATTTAAACCCCCATAGAATGTTTGAACCAACTCCCAAGATGGAATTCCATGATGAGGACATCTCCTAGTTAAGGCCATAAATCTCTCCCAAGCCTCACTAAGGTTATCATTACCTTGGGTGAATTCCCTAATTGCTCTCCTAAGGGCATTTGTTTTGCCAAATGAGTAGAATTTTCTTAAGAAACATTTCTCCATCTCACTCCATGAGGTAAAATCTTGTCCTACTGACTTAAACCATTCTTTAGCTTTATCTTTTAATGCTAGAGGAAATATTCTCATCTTACGAAGCTCTTGGGACACTCCGGGATAGTTATAGGTCATACATATATCAGTAAACTCCTCAAGAAACTCATAAGGTTCCTCATTGAATTTCCCATAAAAATTAGGCAATAATTGAAGCATATGAGGATTGATCCTAAAGGACACATTATCAGCTAGAGGGGCTGATATCCTAGTATAGCTTTGGCTCTCAGTAGGATCGGAATATTCTCTTAGCTTCATTCTTCTAACAACTTGATCTACATGGCAGTTTTGGTTTTGATTAGGAATTTCCTCCATTATATCCTCCAAAGATTGATCTTCTACTTCAAAGGTACTAAATTTAGGCTCTGATGTGGATGAGGTATCACCAAGGGTAATTTCCATAACACGAGAATGGAGGGAACGTCTTCCGTTCATGCAAAACAACTCAAATTCACCTTTAGATCAAGGTTAGTCTAAAAATCACATAACAAAATCAAAGGAAACAAATCTAATTTAATACGAAATTAGAAAATCAGAGAACAGAAATTAAAAGACTTCAATCTAATAGACACCTACCTCCCCAGCAACGGCGCCATTTTGATAGGCGTAAAAATGTGGTCGTTGAATGCGCGATTTTACGTATCAAACAAAATTTGTACTCAACTCTTCAAAACTGATTTTTAAATTAGAACAGTGGCAAGTCGAGGTCGAATCCACAGAGAGAAAGGTTAAAAGATTGAAATCAGAAACTATTTTTTTGGTATTTTAGATTTAGAAACCGAAAATGATCGATGGAATGTAGAAAATGAGCACGGAGATGAAATGAACCGAACAAGTGCTTCCAAACTCCTTGCGAAGATTGAAAACCCTTGATCGATGGTGGAAATATCGTTTTTAGAGTTTGAAAATGTGGAAATGTGGATGAACATATGAGGAAAATAGATGAAATGAATAGGAGATAGTTCTAATCTAAGATTCGTGATGAAAATACTATGCAGTGATGCTCCCTAATCAAAACATACCTTTGAGAGCCGTATATTTCGCCCGGACTTGGCGTCTTGCATCCAACACGAAGAATGAATAGAAGAGGGAAGAAACTCACTGAGAATGAAGTTCAACACATGATGAATGATCCATCGTTGCTTTCTTTCCTTCTAGCTAGCCAATGCTAGAAGCATACAACAAAAACATTCATAACCCTAACTTTTTCGTTTCAGAACTTAAATCAGCCACAAAAGACTCGTGAAGCTTGAAATGACAATCATGCCCACGAAATTTTATCCCGTAACTCCATCAGGATCGGGAGATATCACGATTTTAGTCTGGAGCATGTCTGCCCGTTGATCTGATGTCCTCTCTCTTTAAGTATCCCGGTCAAACCGCTACGGTCAAAATCGGTCCGGTCAACGCGCGGGTCAGACCTGCAAAACTTGCAAAATAAAGACATTATCTCTCCTCTCTCCTCTCCTCTCTTTCCTCTCGTCTCTTCTCTCTCGATGGTGAAAAACAAACGCGGTGAAATGGCGGGCGTGAGAGAGAACTCCTCTCGCCACGGAAATTATTTCCGTCGCGAGAGAGGGAGAAGAGAGAGAGAAAGAAGGAAGAAGAGGGAGAGAGAAGAACTCCTCTCGCGCGCACGAAAGGGAGAGGAGAGGCACGTGCCTCTCCTCCCAATTCTCCTTGCGAGGAGAGATAAGGATAGAGAGAAAGTGAGAGGAGAGAGGGAAAACGTGGGGAGAGAGGGAGAGAGAAGGCAATAATCTCCGAAAAAGACAGAGAAGAGAGAAAAAGAAATCACGAGAGAGAGGCTTTTCCTCTCGCCTCTCCTCGCGATGGAATTTCCGTCGCGAGAGAGAGAGAGAGCGAGGGGAAGAGAGAGACCGCTCGCGAGAGAGAGAGATATAACTCCTCTCCTGAGGGAAATTATTTTCGTCGCGAGAAGAGAAGAAAGCGGAAGAAGGAGACTGGGAAAGAGGAAAGGAGGAGAGGAGAAAAGAGAGGAGAAAGGAAAGGAGATGGGGGAGAAATCTCCCCCTCCTCCTGTTACGCACGCGTGCGTGCGGGTGAGCAAAGGGGAGAGATCGTGGAAGGGAGGAAGAGAGAAGAGAGAGGAAAGAAGAGGAGAGAGAAAATGGGGAGAGAGGGAGAGAAGTCCTCCTCGTGACGGAAATTCTCCGTCGTGAGAGAGACGGGGAGAGAGAGAGAGAGAGAGAGAGAATGATTTTCCGGGGAAAGAGAGTGCAGAGAGAGAAGGAGAAAGAGAGGGAGATAAAGAAAGAGAGGGAGGAATTTCCGTCGAGAGAGAGAGAGCGAGGGGAAGAGAGAGAAATGGGAGAGAAGAAAGAGGAGAAACGGAATCCGGAGGGAGAGAGGAGAGAGGGAGAAAAAGCGAAAGAGAGGGAGAGATAGAGAGAGAGAGAGAGAGAGAGAGAGAGAGAGAGAGAAACTCCGGAGGGAGAGAGAAGGAGAAGAGGGAGAAAGAAGAAGAAGAGAGGAAAGAGAGAAGAGAAGGAGAGACGCGGGAGAGAGAGAAGAGCGCGGATGAGAGAGGAGCAGGAATTTCTTTAGAAAAGAGAAAGAAGAGAGAGAGGAAGAAAAGAGTAAGAGATCGAGGGAGAACGAGGGAAAAGAAGAGAGAACGAGGGAGGGAGAGAGAATGGTTCTCTCTCCTCTCTATTTCTTTTTTCCTATTTTCCATTTCTTTTAATACTTTATTTTCTTTAAAAAAAGAAATTCATTTTAAAGGATTTTAATTTCTAAAAATTGTCAAAAAGATTCTAAAAAAAATCCAGAAAATGTTGAAAAGTAATAATATATTCTTGATGAATTGATGTCATTAAAAGCTCATAAAATGCTACTAATTTATGAAAAATCAAGAATATCCTTTAAAACATAGAAATTATCAATTTAATCATTTTAAATCATGATAACATGCATTTATGATTATATTTCAAAGAATAAATACATAAAATGCATAATATTAATGCATGAAATTGCATGTTATCAGAGCCACATCGCCGTCAATTGAAACCGCTCCCATCACGCCATCAATCCGCTCCCACGACCGCATCAAACGGCCCGAATTTTCGGGCCAAAATTCCCTTTAAAAGTAATGTATTCTCCCTTCTTGTTCTTCAACTTTTGATCAATTCATGAAGGTAATTAAGTGAATTTCGAGGAAGATCTTAATTTCTTTGTGATCCCCCCATCTTTAGACTCGATTGCGAATCAATTGGAGCGTGATTGATCGCGAATTCCCCCTTGATTTCATCAAATTTTCCCCTTGAATTTCGATCGTCCACAAGCAAGAATCCGAGAAAATTCGCTTCAATCTACGAGAATTGAAGCCCCATTCTCACGGCAATCGGGTTAGCAGCAAGATTCGATCGATTATCAAGAGGTAATTTGAGTTTTTATTAGATTTAGAAGTTTAATTTTGCAAATTAGTTCTTAGTGTTCTTCATTTTCCCCAAATTTAAGTCCAAAAAATCACTGATTTTGAAAATAGGATATCTCTTTGATTATAATTCCAAATCCCTTGATTTTACTTTCATTAGATTCCTCTTTTCATCAACTTTCTGTGGATAGCAAAAGAATTCCGAGTTCATTTGGCCCTTAAATTTGACGTTTGACCGAGCACTGTTCATCTTTGATCAGAAGTCAAATGTTGACTCTCAGGGTCAATTAATTTTGATTTAAAGATCAAAATTTGATTATTTTGGTCTCTTTAGATTCCTCTCGTTCTTAGCTTTCCATTAACATATAAATTGCAAGATTTGGATTTCATTCGACCGGTCAATTTGGAGATTTCATCTGAGGTGTTCATTTCAAGGATTTTCTAATATTTGATTTTCAATAATTCATAGTAAATCCATTTCTTATCCAAAAATCATGAATTCTATATCAATAAATTTCATTTTCTCTCTTGTTTCTAAATATATAATTTTCGTAATGTTCTGACACTATTTGTTTCTCTGATTTTACAGAACACCTACTGTTGGTCAAAGTCAATGCTTTGACTTTGACTTTTGACTTTTCCCTGTCAAACTCGGGAATTCAATTCTTAAAACTTCTTATTTAGTCTATTTATATTGTTTCTATTCATCACTTCTTATTTTTACTTATTTAAAGCCCCTTTTAAACCTAAGTTTGACCAACTCAACTCTCCAATTAAAGTCAACACTGCTCTTTGTGGATCGACACGATAATTACACATTACTTGATTTTATAGCTTATCTTTGTGAGTTCGGTTTTATAAATTTTGTTTGACTTACGTTTTGTGTGTCTAACAACGGCACGAAAACGCTTCGTGAAAATGGCGCCGTTGCCGGGGAGCATGCGTTATTGATTTGATTGCTTGATTTCGTGGTTATATTTAGGTTTCTATCTTCTATTGTTTACTGACCTCCAGAGAATTTATCAGACCCTATCAGTGGTGAAAAAGGTATAGCGAGGTAAGACTACCTTATTTTGCCCATTATTTGATAGTTTTGGTGCAAATTTGGTAATCTATTTGGAGTTTTTCACTTATTTGAGGCATTGATATTGATATATCTGAGATTTATTCTCTGTTATCAGTGACTTATTAGTATTATTATCTTTAGCGGTGTGATTTTTAATACTGTGTAGCTTAATCTATCCTTTGGTGGACTAAGTGAAGTACTTTTCATTTGGACATCACCCTTTTCGTCTCACTCTTTTATGACTTTCTTATATATATATATATATATATATATATACTTGCTGTTCTGTGATCTTTTTGGATTTAGATATAAATCAGAATCATAGGAATTGAGGAGGACGACAAGGCCAGTGACCCACGAGGCATAAAACGAATAATCCCTTGTATGATGATTTATTTGACACATCTAGAGCTCCATCGGAGGCTTCTAGTGATTCCCTTCAAGCCATCGCCACACTAGGGTGAGGAGAGCCGATAGACGCCCCTCTTCCTTCCGAGATAGTGAGATGACATCTTAGCGATTACGCAAGACCGGTCGTCCAAAGGCAGACTACGCGAGTCAATGCGCCTCTTCAACAAGGTGCGAATTTTAAAATTGACTCACATATTCTTGGCCTTTTGCCCACCTTTCATGGACTACCATCGGAGGATCCGTTTCGACATGTGGACGAGTTCAGCCAGGTCTGCAAATTCAACCAATTCCATAATGTCCCCTCCGAGATGGCCAAGATGCGCTTCTTCCCTTTCACGCTTAAGGAAAGGGCGAAGGAGTGGTTTTTCACCTAGGGCCGCAAGTTTGATTCATGGAGAGACATGGAAGACGCATTTTTGCATAAGTACTACTCGGTAGGTAAGACTAGTGCCGTGAGAGGCGCCATACGCGAGTTCTCACAAGGGCCGGGTGAGGTTTTCTATGAGGCTTGAGAGAGACTTAGAGATCTCTTGAGACAGTGTCCGCATCATGGTATACCTAAACATGAGATTACTCAGATTTTTTATGATGGTTTAGGTGCACCTGACAGGTAATTGCTTGATGCCGCTAGTGGAGGCACATTCATGAGCAAGTACAAGGATGAAGCCCTCGAGTTGTTACAGTTGGTGGCGGAGAATAGCCACCATCATGCGGCTAAATCCTTCGGAGGATGGAGCGCTCCCGCTAAGGGAGGGATGTTGGACGCGAAGGCGGCATAGAAAGGTATGCTTTTAGAGAAGATTCAGAAATTGATAGAAGTCGAGAACTTGATCATGGATTCGCTTAAGATCCGATCGGGTTTTGATGGCCTTGCGCCAGTTTCACATGTTGATGTCTCACCGTGTTTGCATTGCTCTAGTTTGGAGCACGTAGAGCTGGATTGCCCCGTGATGGCAATCCAAGGACAGTTTCCATTTCGGCCAAACCCTACTACATATCCAGGTTTGAGCCAGGCGGGTAGGTCGACTGATAACATGCATTTATAACTTGAATTCTGATCATAATTAACTCATATTCATGCTTATTCTATGTGAATATGATGCATGTTATCATACCTTTTAGGAATTTTCTCCATTGGCATGTCATTTCACTAAAGTTGATATTTATGCATTAATTAGGGATAATTTCATGCTTAATAGATGATTAATCTTTTGTTTAAATTAATTGAAGTTAATCTCTGTTATTGAATGATTTTTGACTTTAGTAAATGTTTGGAAAGATAATTTCAGGATGAATTTATGATTTAGAATGTTTAATGAGAAATGATTTAAGTAAATTCTAATTCATCTTGATTTCTTCTTTCAAAATATATTTTAAATGACATGATATTAAAAAGAAAAGAATTTGTGATCCAATGGAGAAAATTTGGATTAAAAAGGAGTTATATATTTAAAGTTATGAATTGCTGAAATTTCTGCCCTTTTTTCTTATTTTTATTTGATTTTAAAATTGATTCTTCCTATTTTAAAATTGCGAAAAAGAGATTTTACCCGCAGGAACTGACGTGGTGAGCGGCGGCTGACGTGGCGCGCGGCACCGCCTCAGGGTGCGATGCGGCACTGAGGCCACGTGGCAGAGCCCCGGTGGCCTGCGCGGGGCGCAAGAGGCGCTTAGTGGCGCGGCCACATGGCAGGGAGGCCACGCGACCACGTGGCCGCCCATGTGGGGCGCCACGTGGAGACTGGTAATAGAGGTGACGTGACGATATTAATAGGGGAATCCACTCCCCTATTTATATGCGTCTTGTTCCTCTACTTCTTCCGTGTGGGACTATGTTCCCACGCTATTTTTATGTTGCAGGGTGACGTGGCAACACGACGAGCATCGGATTCCATCAAGACGGCCTAGATCTCGTGGACCCGAGTCCACGCGATTGTAGATCACACACCTGCGAGAATTATCGCGATTAAGTGAACGCGATCAACGGCGTACCTGGTGACACGTGGAGCCACCAGGAGCATCCAATTTTTATCACGTATTGATCGTGCAATCAAGCTTCATCGGACGGACGTGATTTGTCACGGTGGGAGATACGTTGTGGACGGTCACGATCTTCCGCGATCAGAAGCACTGCGTGGACGGTCGCGATTTTTCGCGATCGGAGGTGTCTCGTGGATACATTGAGACCGTACGATCTCCATCAGATGGCCCTCGATCGTCCCGATCTCCTCCCATTGTGGCGACGCGTGGACCTCTCCGGAGCGCTGGATTTCCATCGAACGACGGAGGATAATCGTAGAAGAACTCCACGATCGCGGTTCGATCGCGGTGCGATCGAGCCGTGATCGGGGAGCTTAAGCTGTGGAATCGTCTCCACTCGATCAAGACGATGACCGACGGAGATCGAGGGTCACGATTAACCCACGATCGTGACCCGATCGTGGTCCGATCGTGGCGGAAATCGGGGTCTTTTTGAGGCTAAATTGAAGCCAAATCCATGCTTATTTCATGCCAATCGTGAAGCCACAATGCCGCCCCAAGGAATCGCTCCCACGACCCCACAAAACCGCTCCCATGACCCCCTCTATCGTTCACGATCTTCAGGCCAATTTCCCTCTTTAAAAGCATGTATTTCCCTTCTTTGTTCTTCAACCTTTGATCGACTCGTGAAGAAATTAAGCGAGTTTCGAGTAAGGTCTTAAGTCCTCGTGATCCTCTGCTTCCAAGTGTGTAGAGACGCATCCATTGAAGCATGATAATCACGATTTCATCTCTTGATTTCATCGAATTTTACCCTTGAATTCCGAACGTCCACGACGAAGAATCCGAGCAAATTCACTTCAATCCAAGAGAATTGAGGTCCCATTCTTGTGGCAATAGGGTTAGTAGTGAGGTTCGATCCATTATCAAGAGGTAATTTGTATCTTTATTAGGTTTAGATCTTTAATTTCGCAAAGTAGTTCATAGTGTTCTTCATTTTTCCTAATTTTTAGTCCGAAAATTTGCTGATTTTGAAAATAAGATATCTATTTGATTATAATTCCAAATCATTTGATTTTGGTTTCATTGGATTCCTCTTTTCATCAGCTTTCGTGGATAGCAAATTCATCGAATTCCAAGTTCATTTGACCCTTCAATTTGACATTTAACCGAGGACTGTTCATCCTTCATCAGAAGTCAAATGTTGACTTTTGGGGTCAATTACTTTCAATTTACAAATTATAATTCGATAATTTTGGTCTCTTTAGATTCCTCTGATTTTTAGCTTTCCATTGGCGTATAAATTGCAAGATTTGGATTTCATTTGACTGGTCAATTTGAACATTTCCTCTGAGGTGTTCATTTCGGGGATTGTCTGATACTTGATTTGCAATAATTCATAGTAAATCCAATTCTTATCCCAAAATCACGACTTATATACCAATAAATTCCATTTTCTCTCTAGTTTCAAAATATATAATTTTTGTAATATTTTGACCCTTTTTGATTCTCTGATTTTACATTACACCTACTGTTGGTCAAAGTCAACGCTTTGACTTTGACTTTTGACTTTTCTCTATCAAATCCGAGATTTCAATTCTTAAAACTTCTTATTAGGTCTATTTATTTCACTTCCACTCATTTTATCTTATTTCTATTTCTTTAAAACCCCTTTTAAACCTAAGTTTGACCAAGTCAACTCTGCAATTAAAGTCAACCCTGCTCTCTGTGGATCGACCCGATACTTACACAATACTTGATTTTTATATCTTATCTTTGTGACTTTGGTTTTATAAATTTTGTTTGACCATCGTCTTTGTGATTTAACGACGCACGAAAATGACACATCATCGACCTACCCGAATCAGGGTTATTCTAGTTTTCATAACCCTATTTATGCACAGCAGCGGAGCGGGCAACACACATCATATCATCAGCCCTACAGATCCGTGCCGCAGCACATGGGGAACCCGAGGCTGACATCTTTCGCCCCCAGTATTCCCCGTGCGGTCACAGTGCCACAGGCTATCCCACCTCCGGCACCTTCAGTTGACCCCGTCATGAGTGCATTAGCACAAATGATGAGCAAACTGAATGAGGTTAGCGACCGACTCGACCGAGTCAAAAGGGCTAAAGCCCAATGCTCCGATGCTTCCACCGAGCAAAGAAAGGGTAAGCGTGTTGAATTTATTGATCAATTACCTTCCCAACCTTTGGCAAATCCCAGGAATGTAGGTCAAGCATCGTCGAGCTGCACCCACAATGTGAACAAAGTTCTCATTGATGGTGCATCGGAGGAGGCGCATGCCATATCAGGCCTACGTAGCGGCAAGGTCTTAGTGGATCCTCATACGGACCACAAGCGCTGCAAGGACCCGCTTGAGGAGAGGGACGATCGTCCATCTCCCACGATTATTCCAGAGGAGGACTCCGAGGATGAGGAGAGTAGGGCAGAGCCCAATCCCGAGGTTTACAAACCTCCAGTGCCATATCCTTAGTTTTTGAGCCGGCCTAGAGTCCCTACGAGTGATAGTGATGACACATTATTAGAGGCTTTTAGGCAGGTTACTATCACCATCCCCTTAGTAGACGTCGTCCAGCATATTCCATCCTACGCAAAGTTCCTAAAAGGACTTTACACCCCTACGAGGAAGCCGAAACGTATCCATATGAGTGAGACCATTAGTTCCATCATGCTGAGTACACTTCCTCGTAAGCGACGTGATCCGGGATGTCCCATGATTAGTTGTGTGATAGGGGGTAGGACTTTCACTCGATCTCTCCTCGACACGGGGGCTAGTGTCAATATTCTCCCGAAGGGAGTATATGACATTTGTCCACTTGGCGAGTTGCAGCCATTATTTATCCAGCTGAGCTTAGCGGATGGATCCATGAGACGACCTCATGGCATGGTGGAGGATGTGATTGTCAAGTTAAAAAATTGCTACATTCCGGTACACTTTAATATCGTGGATATGAAATCCACGAAGGACCTCACCAACTCTCCCATTATACTAGGGAGACCATTTTTAGCTACCGCGAAAGGGATCACCGATTGGGGCAAGGGGGAAGGTATTTTTCAGGTAGGAGATAGCACGATGAAGGTGAGCATCAACAAGTTGATGCAACATCCTTCACATGAGTCCAATGAGGTAGGGGCCGTCGATATTTATAAGGATCTTGAGATCCCGAGTTGTATCGAGGAGACGATGGCGGATATTGAGGACAGGAGCTTCGAGGAGCCCGAGGATGATCCATTTCCCTCCGGCGAGATGGCACCCGAGCTAAAACCGCTACCTTCTATGCTGAAGTATGATTTTCTTGATCATCATAGTGCTAACCTCTTCATTATATCCTCGCAGCTAGATCACAACCAAGAGGAGAGACTATTGGCGGTCTTGCGAGCGAGGAAGGAAGCAATGGGATGGAACTTGTCGGATCATAAGGGAATTGATCCCTCTTTGTGCACGCATCACATTTTCCTAGAGGAGGACGCTCGTCCCTCTAGAGAGGCACAAAGACGGCTCGACCCTAAGGTATGGGATGCCGTTAAGGATGAAATCGTTAAATGGCTTAATGCAGGTATCATATATCCCATTTTCGATAGTCCATGGGTCAGTTCGGTGCATGTTGTCCCCAAGAAGGCGGGGATCACCGTGACCACAAATGACAAGGGCGAAGAAATTCAGACGTGTCTTCCGACGAAGTGGAGAGTATGCATAGACTATCGGAAGTTTAACGCGACGACAAAGAAGGACCATTTCCCCTTGCCATTTATTAACCAAATTCTTGATAAGCTACTTGGTCAAGGATTTTATTGCTTCCTAGATGGCTACTCGGGGTATAATCAGCTAGCCACACACCCCGAGGATCAGGGGAAGATGACGTATACATGTCCATTTGGCACATATGCATTTCAGCGCATGCCATTTGGACTATGTAACGCCCCTGCCACATTTCAGAGGTGCATAATGGCCATCTTCTCTGATTTTATAGGAGAGAGCATGGAGGTCTTCATGGACGACTTCTTAGTTTTCAGCCCTAGTTTCGATGCGTGCTTGGAGCACTTAACGCAAATCCTCGACGTTTGCGTTAAGAAACGCATAGTTCTTAGTTGGGAGAAGTCCCACTTCATGGTGTGAGAAGGTATAGTGCTTGGACATTTAGTTTCAAGCAAAGGTTTGGAAGTGGACAAGGCCAAAGTTGAGGTAATCCAAGACCTTGCACTTCCTAAGTCGATAAGGGAACTTAGAAGTTTCCTAGGGCATGTCGGTTTTTATCGTCGTTTTATTCAGGATTTTGCTAAAGTCTCAAAACCACTGACTTCTCTTCATTGCAAGGAAAAAGACTTTATCATTGAGGAAGAAGGAAAGCACACCTTTATGCAGCTGAAGCAAGCTTTAGTGGAAGCGTGGTGTAGGATATTTCTAAAATGAATAATATTCCTACAAATATGGGGAGGACCTATGAATTGATATCACTATGGATAGTCTGTAATAGGAATTAATGAAGATAAAATAAGGATGATGAATATAGAGAATATTTAAGAATAGAATAAGTAAGGATGAGTTTATTGGATAGTTTAGAATATATCTAATCAGTAGATATTTAGAGATATCAGAGATGAAATGAGAATATAGATAATATCAGTTTCGGATGAGATGTAAAATAGAAAGAAATACGAAGTAGATAGGCGAAAGAGCGGATGATAACGTAGATAAGGAAGGAGAAATGTATATATTATATGGGAAAGAATAAGAGAGGCTGGAAAGAAATAAAAGGACGGATATGAAGAGAAATGAGTGCGTCGATGGTGAAGAAAATAGAGATGAGGAAGGCAGAGGGGAAGGATTGAGATTACTATTTATATTATATGTTATCATAAATATAAGAGATGAGAGTAAATAGAAGTCTTGGATAACAGTCTCGCGATGGAAAATGGAAGGTTTGGAAGTCAATATTGGACTTATACGTGAGAACCGAACTATTTCACGGTCAACGATTGAGGATGTTACCTGAGTAGTGACAATGAAGACGATGCTCCGGGAACCACCAAACGACCCAGAAAATCCTCGATAGGCTTCGGATTTGATAAATATGAAAGTAGACAGAGCGGGAGAGAGAAAAGAGAGGGAGGTAGAATCGGAGAAGAAGATGAAGCAGAAAGGATTGATGGAGATACGGGGTGAAACAATGGAACACAAAGGTAAAAAAAAAACGAACGAAGAGTAACCCAAATTTTCATTCAATAATACTACCACATTCTCTTACATTTTGTCATTTTATAGGATTACGAAAAGAGGAGTTACGGTGGAGCGTCGCGTTGCGACGGTTCGGCATCGCAAACTCGTAAATCGTTCACGTCCGTTCATTTTCTGATTTTATAAGAAAGTTGAGGCTGACAACGATTCTCGCAAGTAAGTTGATCCTGCGAGAGTCCTCTGGAACTAAGTATGCTTGAATAAATCCCACCGTCTTATCGCCGATAATGTCAAAACGGCTTCATCGAGACTTGTTTTCGGGATTTCTTGGCTTTTCGTCGAGCATATCAACAAAGATTTTGACCGAAACAATCAGTTATTTGAATTCGTGACGCTCGATGAGAAGTATTCTTTGGTCGGGGTTGACGTCGATGGTTGCGGAGTCAAATGAGTTGACTGGATGTTGTCAGAAGACTCGGATTACCTTAGAGACGGTTGGCGGCTTCACTTTGCGTTCTTATCATGATAGGGCTCGATGATGTCATCATAGGCATTGTTGATATTTTGTTGACCAAACCTATCGTTCTTTAGAAAACCATCAGTGAATGAGTGGACGAGAAGAGTATAATCCTTCGGAATTAATCTCGTCCGAGGATGGTTCTTCTTCTTGAAGGAATTATCGAGAAATATGATAGCTTTAACCCTTACGGACGATAATCTCGTCCGACATTAATTCTGTGTCGATATTGACGGCTTCCATGAAGGAATCTGGGACTAAAGGAGTCGGGGATGAGAATGCTGCAATGATAATGTATTCATGTCTCGTGGAAGTCTTAATTGATTTGGGAGATAGCTCATGAGTTTCTTCAAGCTGATGATCATCAATATGCTGTCTCCATAAATGCATGGTGGTACTCATGCATTGACTTTGCGATAGCTGTTGAAAAATCTTTATCTTCACTTCAATGGATCATAACCTTGAACTTCTTCAGTTGTGAGGCTGCTTCTATTATCTTCATGACTGTCTTCTTTACGGCAGATTCTTCATGCTGATTATAAGCTTGTGATTGCATGGTTTACTTGTGTCAATGTCTTGTCCTGACTAGGTTAAGAAGATAGTTTCTTCCATGAGTGATTGATCTATCCTATGATTCTAACTAGAGGTGGTTTCAAAGAGAGAAAAAAAAAGACAACAAAGATGTTCCTACTATTCTTTTCCTTTTGAGATCATTTATACACACAAGGTACCTATGATATAGTAGATGTGGTTTGGAAGATTAGGATCCTATATCAAAGGAAAAGGGGTGGTTGACTTGGTCCACTCAAAGAATTCTAGGTTTCTAAAGATAAGGATTAAATGCTTTGACCAAGTCAATCTTTAGATCATATAAAAATAGGATGAGGGAAGATAATTCCCTTAAGATTTACACTCTCTTTATTTATTTAGAGAGGTCTTCGTCATCCATTTAAGGAATGGATAATTTCTCAAATTGGTAGATAAGGAGGAGGAGGAGGAGGAGGATAGGTTCACTTAGAACCCTTGTGTTCATGTTTCAAAATAATTCTCCATCAAAGGGCCTATTTTACATAGTCCTAATTGGGACTTACCTTTTGAGATTATGTATGATGCTTCTGATTTTGCAGTGGGCGCGGTTTTGGGGCAACGAATCGACAAAAAGCCGACCGCTGCATGTTACGCAAGCTAGACGCTAGCCGACGCTCAACTTAACTACACGACTACGGAGAAGGAGTTGTTATCGGTTGTCTTTGCTTTGGAGAAATTTAGGCCTTATATCTTGGGCAGCAAGATCATTATCTACACGGACCATGCCGCATTGAAGTACTTTCTATCCAAGAAAGAGGCTAAACCGCGACTGATTAGATGGGTTCTCCTCCTTCAAGAATTCGATTTGGAGATTAAGGATAAGAAGGGAAGTGAGAACTCGGTGGTTGATCATCTTTCTCGACTCCACACTACATCTTCAGGTGAGATTTGTGATGCTTTTCCCGATGAGCAGCTCCTCACCGTTGTGACTAAGGTACCTTGGCTTGCGCATATTGTTAATTACTTAGTCACAAAATCTGTCCCCGAGTATTGGAACACTCATCAAAAGAGAAAATTTTCCTGCGATATTCGATATTATTTTTGGGAAGAACCCCAGTTGTTCCATGTAGGGGCTGACCAGATTGATTATTATTAGTGATGACATGCATTTATAACTTAAATTCTTATCCTAATTAACTCATATTCATGCTTATTTCATGAGAATATGATGCATGATATTATACTTTTTAGGAATTTTCTCCATTTGTATGTCATTTCACTAAAGTCGATATTTATGCATAAATTAGGGATAATGTCATGCTTGATAGATGATTAGTCCTTTGTTAAGTTTAAATTAATAGAAGTTAATCTCTTTTCTTGAATGATTTTGACTTTAGTGCATGTTTTGAACGATAATTTCAAGATGAATTTATAATTTAGAATATTTATTAAGAAATGAGTTGAGTAATTTTTAATTCATCTTAATTTCATCCTTGAAAATATATTTTAAATGACGTGATGTTAAAAAGAAAGAACTGTGTGATCCAATGGAGAAAATTTGGATTAAAAAGAGTTGTACATTTAAAGTTATCAATTTCTGAAGTTTATCCCTTTTTTTTTTTAAATTGATTTTTTCTATTTAAAATCGCGAAAAGGGGGGTATTTTGGTCCACAGACCCCGTAGCTGATGTGGCGAGGAGCTGACGTGGTGCGGAGCTGATGTGGCACACGGGACCCGCATGGATGCGACGCGGCACGTGGCCCACGCAGGGTTGCGCGATCATGATCGATCGAGATCGATCGTCAAATGATTGCCGCCTCGATCGATCACAGGGGTCCGTGCGCCGATCGATCGTCGCCTGATCGTTGATTGATCGAGGTCGACAATCATGATCGCGCAATCCTGGAGAGAGAGGTCTGAACAGGAGACGATCGCACGGTAACTATTTGTCGGAGTGCCTCTCCAAGATTTCTTCCCTCGACGATCAGAATACTTATTTCATATTTTTATATTAACATCATTAGATTATATATTTCATAAGAAAAATAAATTTCTATATTTATTTTGTATTTTCATATTTACCTGTTTCTGAGAAAACAGTATCTTCTTGAACTGTTCTAATAATATTTTAGTGCGTACGAGATTTTAGTGCCTACAAGATATTCTACAGTGATGGGATAGCGAAAAAACAAAGAGTTTATATTATTCCTAGACTAACGAGAGGAAGAGAGAAATCTGCAGCTACCGTCGGTGTATTCCCCGAGCTTCTCTGCCAGTGTTTATTCTCCAGAGATGGAGATTTAGAGGTCATATCAGCTCGGTTTTGGCCATCTGAATGATGGGTCGATCACTTAGATCAAGTACAGTAAGTTGGCTGTTCATCAGCGATCACCAGGGGGCAGTAACAGTCTGATTTCTAAAAGATTAACTTATACCATTTCAAATTAATTTATTCCATCCCAATTCCATTTTAGTGCCATATTTCTTCATTACAGTTCCATCTGAATCTTCTCTTCTCATTGACATGAACACATCCTTCTTCCACGTCTAAATGATTAAATATACGTTAAGGCATGGAGTGACATCTTGTTTTCATTGTCTCTTTCTCTTGTTTTCCTCTGCATCTCTAAGATAACTGATCTCTGGAGATATTTATTTTCACATTGCGTTGGCTCTTCTTGAACGCCATTCTTGACAAAACTCTCGTCGGCCACGTCTTTTTCTCTCTTCGTTATTGTTTCTCTCTCATCACCATCTGCAGCTCCCTGCACTCAAATGAGCAGCCACGGTCAACCAAAATGGGTTTTTCTCTCTGATGGGTCGTTGACCTTTTTAACTTTTTCTCTCCAACATGCTTCCTCCAAGAACACATGGTTGTCTTCCCATGCGTTATGCATTGTTTTGGCAGCTGCTAGCTTGCCGTCAGAATAAATGTATACTGCACCATCAAACAGTCGTCTACTGATAATAATTGAATAACAGATGGTAAACAATCATCATAAAGAGGAATAATGTTCATGATACTAACTGGACCGGGTAAACACTGCTTCACAGCTCGAAATATGTTGGTCATGCCCTTGTCATTGCCCTTGGGAAAGCCCATGGAATAGGTGTCAATGTACCTGAATGAGCGGCATAGAATGCTCAGTGGCTTGTAAGAAAGAGGGACAAAGAAAGTTAGAATATCCTCTTTAGAAACCTAATTTAACATTAATTTATGGGTGTGCCACAAAAAAATACTGATTGAGGTAACCGAGACATAGAGAGAGAGAGAGAGAGAGATGAGTGGAGAGAAGAGACAGATTACCAGACACCAATACAAATTAACAATTTAACATATCAACAGAAAACATCAGTACAGAAATTCACCGATGGGTTTATTATACAAAATTTCTGACATAAAGACTCAGACTACCAACTACAAATATTAGTATAAAAATTCATTGATGGGTATATGGTATTAAATTTCTGATATATATATATACATACATACATATATCTATATATATATAGAAATGTACATATATATAAAAATTAGTATTAGTATAAACAGAAAACTCAGACTACCAGCGACAAATATTAGTATAAAAATTCACTGATGGGTATATGGTATTAAATTTCTGATCTTATATATATATATATATATATATATATATATAAATGTACATATATGTAAGGGCAGAGAAAAATAAGACCTTGAAAAATCAACTACAAATATCAGTATAGAAATTTATAGACGTGTATGCAATTCGATGAATAGAATAATATTTTCGTTGAATCAAACTGCAAATCTTTAATTCCGCCCGATAATTGAACTGAGTTGACCTTACCAATGCCATGTAAAATTGCGTGGGCAGCTGCAAAACAGACAATTGAACTGAGTTGACCTTCTTACCAATGCCATGTAAAATTGTGTGGGCAGCTGCAAAGCAAACAATTGAACTGAGTTGACCTTCTTACCAATGCCATGTCGAATTGCGTGGGCAGCTGCAAAACATACAAAGAAGAGCAACAAAAAAACAACTCTGTTCAGAGGGGAAAAATGCGAGCTTGTTGGATCAAAGTAGAGAGAGAGAGAGAGAGAGAGAGAGATCTCATAGTGGCGGGCTCAAGCCAGCATCCGACGAGGTTAAAAATGTCACTGTGAGTTAGAACAATTGAAACGTATGGACAAAGTTATTCAATAAATTTCAGATAGATGTGGAAGTAAAAGTTAAAAGATAGCCATATACAATAAACAATTAAAACTTCAAAAACAGGATCCATTGTTCACTTCCAAAATTATGAAGAATTAACATCAATTATGAGTCATCATCATCTCCCCCCATAGACTCAAAGGCTTCCTCATTGATAATATCAAGCTCATCGTCTTTGTCAACAAATTTATTATCTTCAAATCTTGCTTGTTGTAACCAACACTTCAATGTCATTAAAGGGGATATACTCTCGGCGTTCAATCTTGACCTCGTATAAGTGATGATCCCTCGGCCTGAGGAGAAGAACCTCTCTGCCGGGGCACTAGTTGCACATATCGAGAGAAAGTCTTTCGCGAGGATGGCAGTCTTTGGATATGCTCGATAGCCAGCAACGTTCCACCATGTCAATGCATCTTCTTCCACGGTCGCTTGCTGCAGGTATGCATGAAGCTCATGAATGTAAGAGATTGGATGCACGGCGGCAGGTTTTGTCATTTGACCAACTCTAGCGAGAATCTTGTTACCATTGCCCTTCAAAATATCTGAGGAAACTAAATCCGACCCAATTGTTTCAGTGCTATGTAGGATATCTCGATTACCCTCGTCTTGCACCTCTTTTAATGCTTCACAGATGTCGGCCTTCAAATTTTCATGATCGCACGCTGGAATATAATTTAATTTCAGTTGCGGATCTAGTATTGTGGCCATCGCAAACACATTGCTGCCTTGCAACCTTCTCTCATACTTTGCCAACTTATCTGTCATTGCCATACATGCGAAGATTATCAAATTACGTTGCATATAATCAAGGATGATGCCTTGAGGGAAGAGTCGACCTTCTTGAAGACACTCTTCATGCTCTTTCATCGTCTCGAGGGCTGCTCGAACAAGAAGAAGAGCGGTAGATGCAGTAACCTGCTTTGACTGACATAAGAGTTGCGTGACATCTCGAAATGGCTCTTGAACAGTAGTAAAGTCAGACACTAACTGCCACTCTTCGTTGGAGATCAAATAGTTGCCTATCAAAACAAACATGGCCATCTTTTCGAGTACCGTTCTCTTCTCGTACGCTTCGCTAAGCATATCATATGTGGAGTTCCAGCGGGTTGAGTTGTCTAAGTTTGGCATACTAGTTGAAGACATCCCTAAGTCATGACAAAATTATTTGTATTTCTCCACACGGGCAGGTGACGAACAAATTACCTTGACGATCTTCCTCACGCGACTTTCAACATCTCCCAAAGACTTTGAACTTGACGTGCATGATGCGGAAGTGTCTTCGTCAACAGTGGTCTTTAACTCTTTTAGGCCATCTTGAACTGCTAGGTTAAGGACATGCGTTAAGCATGGCATGTGGCGTTTATGATCAAATACTGGATTGATGTGAGACATTGTCTTCATGAGTTCATCAATCATTGTAGCATTATTACTTGCATTGTCCGTTGTGATCGAACATACCTGCATCCCAACATATTTCTCAAAATAATTAATAATTGAAGACAACAATGAGAAGAAAAAGTTAAAATTTGTACCTTCTTCTCCAAAGAAAATTCTTTCAATACCGTTCTCAAGACTTTAGCCAAGTACTCACCAGAATGCTCACCCTCAAGCTTTTCAAGGGCCAATACACGCTCTCATAACATCCACTCATTATTGATCCAATGAATGGTGATACCTAATAAAGAAATGTGGTTATCTGTTGTCCAACCATCGATAGTTAATGACACTCGTCGCACGCTTGATAGCATTTCTTTTAGCTTTGTCTTCTACTTGACGAATGTTTCTTGGATATGATCTCGGACAGTTCTCCTCATTGATATCCTCAAATCCATCTGGGCACAATAACAGAAGAGATTCCAAAAATCTGGGTCTTCAACAACAAGCCATGGCTGATCTTTCTTATAGATAAATCTCCCAATCATTTCCTTTGTCTTTTCGAATGTTATTCCTGTGTAATATTGTTTCTTTTGTGATGAAGACGACATTAGGTCAATAATTGATCTTTGTTTTTTGCCTGACGACTTTCCCTTTAGATTATCATGAAGGGTTGCATGAAAGATTTCTAGATGCCTCCAAAAGTTAGTAGTGCTGCTATGGGCATTCTTCTTAATAATTGTGCTATAATGGGGATTCGTCTCCTTGCAAATTTTGCACACGTACTCATTTATGTCAACATTGACAAAGTATTTCCAAACATTCGATGCTCTTGGATTAATGCTGCTTGTTTGTGTTTCGCTTTCAATTGAATTGGTGGCCTCATCATTCAGTTCGATAGAATTTGAACCACTATTGTTATTTTCATTCATCTCAACCTCTAAATAAGTTGTGATCTAAAAAAGAAGCAATTAAGATCATATTAATGAAAGTAGATATTAAACAGAAAATTAATGAGCATTAGAATATCTAAAATAATATATAAAAATAGTAAGATTACAAGAAATTTGGGAAATCAAAATCATTAAAAGATGGGTTTTCGCAGTAAAATTAGACATCGATGAGAGACATGCATAAAGGAGATAAGAGATATGGCAGGGTTGAGAAGTCAATGCAATGGCCGTGTTGACTCACAATATCATTCCACGCAACAAGGCATTAAAACATAATGTCAACCGTCGGGAAGCTGTGATGTTCAGGTCACCCTAACTTGGACTAGAAATTTCTTTTATGAAAATGGAAAAAAAAGTAAAAATTTATACCTCTTGCGCTAGATCCATAAATCCTAGGTTCTGATTGAGAAAATTAAAAGATGGGAGAAAGAAGATCATATAAAAACTCATACATGGGAAATAATTTTCAAACAAGGTAGATGTGAAATTGAGGGACGAAGCAGCGATGGACAAAACTGAGGGAAAAACAAGGTTATATATTTTAAATTTTAAAATTATGCAGAATGAAGGCTCACCGGCAATGAGCAGAGTATGAACGCGGCGATGAAGAAGCAGAGGCTTTGAAAGGTTCTGAGAAAGCAAGAGAGCGTGAGAGCTTCTAACGAAGCAAGAGAGCTTCGGACGAATATATTCTGAGAGGAGAGAGCAAGACAACGCGAGAGCTTCTGATGAAGCAAGAGAGCTTCGGACAAAGAGATTCTAAGAGGAGAGAGCAAGACAACGCAAGAGCTTCTGACGAAGCACGAGAGCTTCAGACGAAGCAAGAGAGCTTCGGATGAAGAAATTTTTGAGAGGAGAGAGCAAGAGAGCGCGATGGAGTGGGAGAGAGCAAAAGAGGGCGCGCGCGAGAGAGCGATTTAATTTCCAGACAGTGATTTCAAGAAATTTATTTATTTCATCAATCATGGCGTTAATGGAAAGGATTCCCTATGCATCAGCGATTAGATCTATAATGTACGCTATGATATGTACAAGGCCAGATGTAGCATGTGCTCTAAGTGTTACGAGCAGATTTCAGGCATATTTGGGTGAGAAACACTGGGAAGCCATGAAATGCATCCTTAAATACTTGAGAAGGACTAAAGATTTGTTTTTGGTTTATGGAGAAGATGAGTTGAAACTTAAGGGTAATACTGATTTGAGTTTTCAGTGAGATCCAGATGATAGTAAATCTACATCTGGATTCCTGTTCACTTTGAACGGAGGTGAAATATCTTGGAAGACTTCCAAGCAAACTACTAATGCAAACTTGACGACCAAGGTTGAATACATTCCTCCAAGTGATGCCGCCAAAGAAGCATTTTGGTTAAAGAATTTCATCACAGACCTTGGTGTTGTTCCATCGATCTTGGATTCTATTCCTGTGTTGTGTGACAACAATGGTGCAATCGCACAAGTGAAGGAGCCAAGGTTTCATCAAAAGTTAAAGCACATTCTGAGGCGCTTTCACTTAATTAGGGAGATTATTGCCAAAGGAGATGTAGTGATAGAAAGAGTTCCATCGACGGACAATGTTGCAGATCCACTGACTAAGCCTTTAGCTCAAGAAGTGTCTAAGCATCATTGTATATGCATGAGTTTAATGTATAAACATGATTGACTTTAGTCGAAGTGGGAGATTGATGGATATTATGTGGCATGCAAGCCAATCACACGTTCATCTTTTGTTTATATTCATTGAAATAAACTTTTATTCATTGTCATTCTTGTGTGATGTTTGCAATGAAGTCCATGAACATATGCAATGATCAAGTGAATTATGATGAGATCATAATACAGCGATCGCTGGTCTTTAAACATATGTTCTAAATATTCCTATTTGTAGGATATTCGAGAATGACATCAAATTATCCAGAAAGAATAGCACTATCTAGTTTGACTCATATGATGAGTATGGTTGATCCTGTGGCCATCGGTGTTGAGACACCAAGGATAGATAGTGGGTGCTCTTTGGAGAAAGAGTTCACTGAATTGATCCGTACGAATCTCTGAATGGTATTATGCCAAATTGTCAATCAGGTTGATTCATGTCATGGTTGTGTACGTGGTCCTTTGACTTGAAACATCAAAGACATCTTGTGGATGGATGATCGTGGTTTGACTATGACTTACGACTCCCTAGCCACAGCATCTCCAAAATGTCATAGATTGGATACGACATGAAGTCCTCGAAGGTGATTGAGTGGTCACAATGGGATCATCCACCCTCGGTATATGAGGAGATCAACTCAAGGAATGAGATGCAGTTAAATCCTTGGCCAAGGTAGTGGAAATATTAGAGAAGTTGTTCTCAATGATTTCCTACTCGCATTAGTTGTAAGTTGAGTGATCAATTAGAGTTTGACAATTAACCATACCCTAAGTCATTCATAAGTCTCGTGTGGATGAAATATTGTACGTACATGGTAATCAATGACGACAGGGTTCCATGAAAGAGTTCTAATATACTCCATATCTCCTAGAGCACGTGGTGTTGCTTGGGACCCACCGGGCTGGCGACTCAACCAGTCGATTGGGTTAAATCAATCCTTAGTCAATTAATCTATATGTTGATATAGTTAATTGATAAGGAGGACCAATAAGTGTTATTGGGTTGATAGAGTCATTAACTGGCGAGATATATGGACCTAGAGGGTCACACACATAAGGTCAATGGACGTCGGTGGATATAGACATAATAATAAGCGGTTTTTGTGAAAATTTCACATTCCCAAAGTCTATAAATAAGGGGAGAACGACCATAATAGAGATGCCCATGCAAGGCTAGTGGAACTTCTCCTCCCTCTTCTCTTCCTCTCGTGGTGACGAGTGTTCAAGAGGAGATCTGATCGTCCAAAGACTGTGTGGATACCGCTAGAGGCCGGACGCTTGGACGGTTGAAGAACTCTTTCAAATAATCCATGTAAGTATGAATTTTATTCTATACTAGATGATAGGATCACTTAGAACAGATGATGCGATCATCTATTCTTGGTGCTTCAACTATGTTGAATGTTTTGATTCAACACCTTCCGTTACAATCATTATTTTGGACAAAGATTTGGAGAGCTTTTCGAGCCTTAGATCCCAGTAGAAAGAAGGCAGAGACGGGTAGTGACAGTGTTGACAAGCCTCCCTGTCTTCAAGTCTTTCGAGTGTTGTCTTCTTCTATGCTCACGTGATAGTGATGAATAATCTTCTTTAAGTTGCCTGTGCTTCATATAAATTTCGTTCAGGCCTTAGTTTTCATCATAGTCTTCAAGACCGTGGATATCTCATCTTCAATTAGAGGAAGTTATGGGCTATCTTCAGGGAGATCTTCTTGTCTCTTCTAGGTTCTACAATAGCAGGGGGGAAGACATGATGATGTAGGATATTTTGGAATTATTATATGTATGAATATGACGGTATGAATATGGAGAAGTGAGAGGAATATAATAAGAATACCTAGTGATGGTAATTAAGAAATATCCTACAAATGTGTGAGGACCTATGAATGATATCATTGAGGGAATAATGTCTAAATCAATGGAGATATGGAGAGGATAAGTAGTGAAGATGAGTATATAAGAATAATGATGAGGATGATGGATGTGAGGAGAAAGAAGGATGAATTACAAAAAACTATGAATTATATAGAGAAGAGGAACAATACTACTATAACTCTAGAAGGAGGAGGAGGTTTAGAAGAGATAATACAGATGATTAATATATATATATTAGAGAATATAAAATATAGAATATAGAATAGAGGTTATGGAATATTTTTGGATATGAATTAACTAGAGAGAACAGATACGAAAATAATAAGAGAATGTTGAGAATACGATAATGATAGTAGTAGGAGAGTGATTGTGGTGAGGATAGGAACTAAGAAGGGTGAGGAGAATTATATGGTGAGTAGATATTAGCGTGTAGGTAAAGAAGATGGCTAGAATTAAGTGGTGATAGGGTAGTATTTATAAAGAGAAAACAAAGGGAATGAGGGAGGTCGTTGGACTTATGGATATTGGGTGAACTATTAATCTCAACATGATGAAGAGAATTACCCGAGAGATGACGTGAAGATGATGCTTTGGAATTACCGATCGATCCAAGATTTTCCGTCATTTGATTCTTAGCATCAAGTGGATGAAAGAGGACAGAAATGGGAGGGAGAAAAGATAGGAAGATAGAATCTCGGAGAGAAGATGCGGCAAAGGGATTGGAGGGGACACGTGAAGAAAGATGAACACATGGATAAAGTAACCAAAGGTAACCAAATTTTCATAAAAACAACTGCCCTCTTTCGTCACTTACAATTGACATTTTATAGAAAATAAAAGAAGAGAACCTGCGGTGATGCATCGCGTAGCGACGGTGATTTTCTGTATTGGTTGACTTGTCAACCCGACTTGATGTCGGGGAGCTTGGTAGTTTAGAAGATTTCCAAAATTCGTGGTCTTTCGTGCATACGATGTGAGCTTCTCGTGGTGGAGAGGCGTGGAGTCTTTTCTTTCTCGTGTTAACATGTGGTAAGTGGGGCGGTTATTGCCTTTGGGGATGCTTTCTTGCATCTTTTTGATGCCCGTTACGTGTCGCCTGCAATTGAAACTGCATCGATTTTGGATCTGGATCGGTTGATCTTCATGCGGTTATACTCCAAGGCGCTAGACTTAATCATGCCACGGTGGAGTGGCAAGCGACTGTGATGACCAGGCCCACGTAGTCTTCCCGCTGTTGTACCATCTTCCGGGATTGCAAGTCCCAAAGATATTGCATTTGTTCTAAGACACGCTGCCTGCGTACTTTCCGTTGACCATGGAGAAGAAAGTGGGGATATAGAATTTAGCGTTGATGTGGCTAATGTAATTCTTCAGGAATGTATCCGTCGAAACTTTCTGCGGCCTGCTGGTGCTATTGAGCGTCTCCGTTAGGACAAACTTTCATTGTGCGAAAGCTTAGAAAAGTAGTAGGACGATTGTCTTCGTCAATAATAGCCTCCATGATCGTGAGAAACTGTGAAGCTCCTTAAAGCTCTGCAACCTTTGGCAGTGGCCTCGGACGATCTCCATGAGTATCGCTCACCCATGAAGCAGGGTCGTTATCGCTTCGACAGACATATAGCGACTGACTTTGAACCCCTGGCTGCCCACTTTGCGCCAACACATCTCGATCTTGTAGATTTCATCGTAACAGACGGGTTGTCCGAAAATTACGAAGACCGATTCTCTTTGTGGGATCTTTATGTCTCATCATTATTTTCTTTTATGGCCGCTTTCTCTTTCGTTTCGTTGATGACTTCTTAATTCTTGTTGGGAGTCGCCGATTGATAACGTGTAATTGATGCATTCATTTTCATCATCATAAATAGATTTTAACGTATAATTCTTTCTCATATAATACATGTTATCATTTTTGTGATATTTTTTTACATTCATCATGTTATTCTACTCATGTACTCATTTTGCATTTAATTAGTGCTGATTATGCATAACGATGAATATGTCTTGTCATACATCGTTTCTTTTGGGTTTGTATATCTTGAGACTAACCCCATTTGACTTCTTTGAAGTTAAGTTGAAGAATTCTCACATTTTTAAGAGTTTTGTGGATGCAAGGACATAGGGAAACATATTGAAATACATGGAGACCAATTGAAATGGAAGAGAGGAGAAGAGAGAGACTCTAAAGGACCAAGTCAACTCTAAATCCCAAAAGTCAAAGGGTGTAATTAAGGGTCAAGGTAGTCAAAGGTGTGAAGAAAGGTCAAAGTGATCAATTTCATCTTTTAAATAATCATGAAGATCATCCTATCCTTTTGGAGGCAACCACTTCACTAAGTAAGCCAAGGTAAATCAAAGTTGGTGAACTCTCTATTTTTGGGAAATTTGACCAACTTATATTAAAATATTTTTAAATTAAATTACTTTATATTTAAAATGAAGTGGAGGTCACCCTCTTAAGGTGGACGTCCTCCTTACTTAAGGAGGATTTAGGAGTCACCTCTTTTAGGAGGTGGGGCCCATATTTTAGAAAGGAAGGATATTACCTCCTTTTGAGGAGGTGAGACTCTTTCTTTAGAAAGGTGTGAGGCCACCTCATTTAGGGATAAGATTACCTCCTAAAGGAGGTAAACACACCCTTGGACGTCCTTGGGGTGGTGGATCTCCACCCTTGATCATGAGAGTGAAAGATCTCCACCCTTGGTCACCTAAAAACCTAAAAGACCCTCTCTATATAAGGCTCTATTTGCTCTCTCCTCTATTATTTTTTGGCTCTCTTAGCATTAGGCTACCAGAAGGAAGAGGAGAGGAGGTCAAGGCCCAAGGAGAGCATTTCTTGATGTTCAATCTTGTGGTGGAGAAGAAATCAAGCTAGCATTACGATCGGAGTGGATTGAGCATCACCCGGCCTAGAACGGGCATCGCGACGGGGTTTGTGCGATGATCTGAATTGAGTTCTTGCTTGTGTTCATCTCCATAAACAGTAAAGTTGCATTTTCTTTTATTTTTCTTCCTTATTTTCTTTTAATTTAGTGGCTTTGTGATGTAGGATATTTTTAGATAAGGTATCTAAATCCTACAATATGGGGAGGGAGGATCTATGAAATGATATCAATATGAGAATGACTTTATAAATCAGTGAGAATATAGTATGATATAATTCAGGAACATAAAGATATATAATGATTTAGTAGGGATGATAAGAAGATTAATAAGAGAAGAGAATAATGTGTTTAAGTGAGAGAGAAATATTTAAGAAGGGAATAAGTAAGGTTTATTCTGCTATATAATTTATGAGAAGAGAAAGGAGGATAGTAAGGGGTTTATTTAGAATAGAATAATGACGGTGATAAAGATAAGAGAGGAGGGAGAATGAAATAGATAATGGGGAGAGTGGCGGTCAATACTGCTATTCTACAGCAAGGAAGAAGCGTATGAGTAAGAATAAGATGACGAAAGACAAAGAATCGATTGGAATTTTTGAGATGGAAGATTCCGGATAAGAGATATACGTGATATAGAGATAATAGAAGATAAAGAATAACTTTAAGGAAGAAGCGAGATAAGAGAGAGATCGTGACGAGATGGGATTGGAGATTAAAGACGATGGATCGGATAGGGGAAGAACAGGATAATAAGGAGGACCTATTGTTGGACTTATGGATTTGTTTTAATGAACTATTACACACATCGATGGGAGAGGATGATACCTGTTAGACGGAGAAGACGCTGCTTCCCGAGTTGCCAATCGATCCGGATTTTCCCGTCGCTTGAGTCTTCCTTTGAAGTGATTGAAAGAGGAAAGAAAGGAGGGAGAAAAGAGGGAGGAAGATAGAAATCGAAAGATGAGGAGGATGCGGGAGGAGTGATGGAGATACGGGGGAAGAACACGAACACAGGGTAAACGTACCCAGATAGAACCAAATTTTATCAAATAACAACATTCATCTTTCTTCTTACAAATCTCCATTTATAGGATACGGAGACGGGAGGAAATAATGGGAAGAAGACGCGTCGTCCTGATCCTTGCATATGAACGGTTATACGAGCTGTAACGCTTGCTTTTACTTTTGACGTGGATTCCTCGTCAGCCGTTGACTGAGAGATGCTTTGGTCGGTGTTGAGATCACCGGTTGCGGATTCAGTAGATTGACTGGATCTCCCTTGGACGTTAATCACGAGGAAGTTCCGGTTGTGGGGTATCGCTGAAATCTTGATGAAATACCGTCGAGATTCTTTCGGCATTCTCGGGTATCAACGAGGAACTTAATGACGTCGTCTCACGTTACTTGGGTGACAGGGTAGTTTGCTCGTTCGTCATTTTGAAGTTTCTCTTTGGTTGGTAGGGGGCGCAACAATCTTTAGTGATTGATTCACGGTCATGAGTCTCAAGTGCATGAAGCTTGATCCCTCGTGGACTCGTGGGGATTACGGTAATCCTAGAAGTGGTTGTTCGGAATTCTACCGTGGAGGGCTTCCTGTCTTCTTTGTAGGTCAACGATGTCTCTTTGTGATGCAGGACGAGGGGAGTAGACCCTCGCACCCGATCAATGTGACTCGAAGTCCGATGGATGGGGCAGTCGACCCGATCCGTAATGGGGCGGGAACCTAAGACTTTAAGTCAATCCCCTAATCTAAGTACAAGCAGGTGCACCGATAGGCAGCATCAACTCCGAACAACCCGGGGAAACACTCGACCATGGTGAATTCGAGACCCGGTCAGTCCACGTCCGGACAAACGGCGGAACAGTCGTCGTGGAAAGGCCAGAAGTGGCTGCTCACGATCGGTGGCGGGTCTGACGTAGCGTCAGAAATCTCGATCCTAATATTCGTCTATCCTGCCTACGTTCGTCTGAGGGCGGTGGAGGCAAGTGATGAAAGCATAAAAAGTATGTATAAATACTAAGATTTACTTTTATTTAGCTCAATTAACTCGCAAACCTATCATCATATCTACTATTGCATGAGTTAATAATTTTATACCATCAATACACCAAACAAGAAATTTTATACATCATTCTTTGTCTCCTTGTTTTCAGGAACTTATAAGCAGGAAAATGGAAGCTAAATCACTGAAAGTGGATGTGGAGCAGGTTAATGGGCTGTCCAAGGCATCTAAAGTGGAGCCCAGTCAAAGGAGAATCGGTAGCTCTCTCTCCTCGCTGGGGTTTAAAAGGAAAGAGACAGAAAAGGAAGACACTCCTTCCTTTTGTTAGCTTCTCCCCGACCCTTCTTCTTCGTTTTTTGGGCTAATATCATATATGAGTCTGAACTTTATCAAATGTACCAGATATGAGTCCAACCTTTTTTTTTGTCAGATATCAGTCCAAACTTTTTAAAAAGTCCACATATGAGTCTCAACTTTTATTTTCTCATATAAAAGTCTAAACTTTTCAAGTGTCCACATAAGAGTCTAAACTTTTTTTTTTCCAGAAAAAAGTCCCGCTGACGTGGACAATGCGGAGAGTCCACGTGGCAGCGATGTGGCAGCCACGTCGTTCCAGCCTCTCTCTCTCTCTCTCTCTCTCCCGCCCTCCCTCCCTCCCTCCCCTCCCTTCCTCCCTCCCTCCCTCCCCCGCCTCACTCTCCCTCCCTCCCTCCCCTCCCTCCCTCCCTCCCTCCCCCGCCTCACTCTCCCTCCCCTCCCCTCGCCCGCCCGTCTCACCCTCCCTCCCCTCCCTCCCCTCCCTCCCTCCCCTCCCTCCCTCCCCCGCCTCACTCTCCCGCCCTCCCTCCCTCCCCCACCTGTCTCGCACGCCCTCCCTCCCCCGCCTCGCTCTCCCGCCCTCCCTCCCTCCCCCGCCTCACTCGATCGCCCATTGTGGACATACTAAGGTTAGAGGGAGAGAAGGGGGAGAAGAAGAGCGTGATAAATTGATGACGCCGACCAAACCAGCAAACAGGACGCAGATAATAACTGCAAAATGGATAGTATTCCAAATGCAAGTGACGATGGTTGCCGGGATCGAATTGCTAAATCTACAGAGACGTAATTAGAGAGACGAGTTGTTAGGTTCGTGAATATGTGGATGTACTGAGAGGCGCGGAAAGGGGATGGAAGATATTATAGGGATGTCTCATGTGGGAAGAGATTTTAGAGAGAGAAAGAAAAAAAGAAGGGCGTGGTATGAGTGTTAGAGAACATGGGTTAAAACGAGAAACAATGAGCGAGTGCGTTAGCTTTTGAGAGAGATAGAGATGCGTGGGGCTTGTCATTTCTCTTTCTCTCAGTTTCTATTCCTCTCTTGATCTCTTCCCAATTCTGTCTCCCTTTTTCTCGCAGAATTTTCATCATCCCTGTTCTCCTCTCTTTCCCTCTTATTTCTCTCTCGTTCTTAACTTCTCCTCCGTCATTTCTTTCTCCAACTGAATTCTCATCATTTCTGGCTTCCTCTCTTTCTCTCTTATTTCTCTTTCTCCCTCTAAGCCCTCTAACCTTCTCCTCTATCATTTCTTTCTCGCTCAGAATCCTCATCACCATTGTCTTCCTCTCTTTCTCTTTTATTTCTCTTTCCCTCTCTAAGCACCCTAATCCTCCTCTCTCTATCATTTCTTGGTCGGGCAGAATTTTCATCCTCTCTCTCTTTCTCTCCCTCTGCGTAAATCTTCTCTTTCTCGCTCTATCCTTCCCACTCACGCCATTTCTCTATATCTCTCTTGATATCTTCTCGTTTCTCCGTCTCTCGAACTACCTTATTTTTCGCCCATTATATCTCTCTCTCGCCCAAGATATCTTCTCATTTCTTCGTCTCCCTCTCTCGCTTATTTCTCATCATCATTTTCATCATCTCTTTCCCTCCCTTGATGATTTCTTAGTTCCTCATTATCTCTCTCTCGTTGATTTCTCGTCTTGTCTCCTGCATCTCTTGCTTTGTCATCCTATTTCTCTAATTTGTAGTTATCTCTCGTTAATCTCTCTCTCTCTCTTTCTTCCCAATATCGTTCCCTCGTTTCTCTTTCTCTCCCTATATTCTCTTTTTTTCTTCTCTCACGTGTGCGCGAATGGTGGCGCCGCCAGGCGCAGATATGGCGATAATCGTACCACGACGTGGTGAGAGTCTCGGAGGTGCAAAAAGCCATCGACATCAGTGGCCTCCAAACTTACGTCATTAACAGCGCCCGCGTCATCTTCCTCAACAAGCACCCTCATCCAAAGGCCACATCATCCTCCGCCGCCCTAGGCGGGAGAGTGAGGCGGGGAGGGAGGGAGGGAGGGAGGGAGGGAGGGAGGGCGGGAGAGTGAGGCGGGGGGAGGGAGGGCGTGCGAGACAAGTGTGGGAGGGAGGGAGGGGCGGGAGAGTGAGGCGGGGGAGGGAGGGAGGGAGGAAGGGAGGGAGGGAGGGAGGGGAGGGAGGGTGAGACGGGCGGGCGAGACAGGGGCGGGGAGGGGGAGGGAGAGTGAGGCAGGGGGAGGGAGGGAGGGAGGGAGGGAGGGGAGGGAGGATGAGACGGGCGGGCGAGGGGAGGGGAGGGAGAGTGAGGCGGGGGAGGGAGGGAGGGAGGGAGGGAGGGAGGGAGAGTGAGGCGGGGGGAGGGAGGGCGTGCGAGACAGGGTGGGGGAGGGAGGGAGGGCGGGAGAGTGAGGCGGGGGGAGGGGAGGGAGGGAGGGAGGGGAGGGAGGGGTGACACGGGGCGGGCGAGGGAGGGGAGGGAGAGTGAGGCGGGGGAGGGAGGGAGGGAGGGAGGGGAGGGAGGGAGAGTGAGGCGGGGGAGGGAGGGCGTGCGAGACAGGTGGGGGAGGGAGGGAGGGCGGGAGAGTGAGGCGGGGGAGGGAGGGAGGGGAGGGAGGGTGAGACGGGCGGGCGAGACAGGCGGGGGAGGGGAGGGAGAGTGAGGCGGGGGAGGGAGGGAGGGAGGGAGGGGAGGGAGGGTGAGACGGGCGGGCGAGGGGAGGGGAGGGAGAGTGAGGCGGGGGGAGGGAGGGAGGGAGGGCGGGAGAGTGAGGTGGGGGAGGGAGGGAGGGGGAGGGAGGGAGGGAGGGGAGGGAGGGAGGGGAGGGAGGGTGACACGGGCGGGCGAGGGAGGGTAGGGAGAGTGAGGCGGGGGAGGGAGGGAGGGAGGGAGGGAGGGGAGGGAGGGAGGGAGAGTGAGGCGGGGGAGGGAGGGAGGGAGGAAGGGAGGGAGGGAGGGAGGGAGGGAGGGAGGGGAGAGAGAGAGAGAGAGAGAGAGAGAGAGAGAGAGAGAGAGAGAGAGGCTGGAACGACGTGGCTGCCACATCGCTGCCACGTGGACTCTCCGCATTGTCCACGTCAGCGGGACTTTTTTCTGGAAAAAAAAAGTTTAGACTCTTATGTGGACACTTGAAAAGTTTAGACTTTTATATGAGAAAATAAAAGTTGAGACTCATATGTGGACTTTTTAAAAAGTTTGGACTGATATCTGACAAAAAAAAAGGTTGGACTCATATCTGGTACATTTGATAAAGTTCAGACTCATATATGATATTAGCCCTCGTTTTTTTTATGTTATTCTTTTCTCTCTCCTAGGTTTCAGATTTTTCTCCCGCTGTAGCTCCTCTTCCCCGACGGATTATGAAGTTTAATGGAATCTAATTTCAATTCTTCCTCTTGCATTCTCTGTCTATCTCCTCCCATATACTTCTTGGTGAGTCTCTTTCAACCTCGTAGGTAATCTTCTCTTTCGCCCTCTTGCTCTTCCTCATTTTCTTCTCTCCCTCTCTCTTTCTCTCTTTACCTTCCCCAAAATTTCTCCTTCTCTTCCCCATTTTTTTTCTCGTGAATCTACTTCCCGTTCTCTGCTAAATTCAATCTCCATTCCTTCAATTCCGAATTTTTCTTCATTAGATTTTATCTTCGCTCTCTTCGATTTTATCTCCCTCGATTTCTCCCTCTATCTCTACTTTCTCTCTCATCTTCCACATTCTATCCGTCTCTCTCTTCCGCTTTCCGAAGTTATCTTCATTCTCTCCCTCACGATTTCTCTCTGTTCTTCTCCTATCGTTCTCGGTTCTTCTTGTATTCTTCTACATTTCCTCATTTTCGTTATTTTGTTTTGTCATTCCAGTATTCTCTCCCTCTCTTTCGTCTCTCTCTCTCATTCTTCCGTCGTTTATCATTTCTTTCCGTCGCTGTTCTTCTTGTTTTTTTTCCTTTCGTTTCGTCGTTTTGAAATCTACTCTCTCCCTCTCCCCAGTTTCCGTCTTCTTCGTTTTCGCTCGCTCTTGAGTTTCGATTTCATCTCCTCCCTCCCACATCTTCTTTCTCATCTCCTCTTATTCTACTATTCCCGACTTCTCCTTCTCGTAACCCCACACATTTCTTTTCCGTCAATCTTGCTCCCCCTCTCTCTCTCGTAACCCCGCGTCTCTTCATCCTCCTCAAAATTTCTCTTCATCTCTTTTCTTTTCCTCTCTTCCGATTTCGTCCCTCTTCCTTACCGTTCTTCCGCTCTATCTCTTTCCTATAATCCACGGTTTTTCTCTTCTTCTCTCACCCTCGGTTTCCTTCTCTCTCTCTCACGATCTCACTCCTTGCTTCACGTCTTCTCCCTCACCTACCCTCCTTTCTTCACGACTTCTGCTTTCTTCTTTTCTTTTTGTTTTCTGTTTTGTTCTGTCCCGTCACCGCACGCCTCTCTTTCTCTACCTCTCTCCGTATCTCTCTCCGTATCTCTCTTTCTTCCGCCATTTCTTATTCTTCCTCTTTCCCGATCGCGCGAGCAGTATTCTCTCATCATCTTCAGTATTCCTTCTTCTGTTCTCCTATTCCTTCAATCTATCCTCTTCCTCTTAAAATCACTTTTTCTCTATCGCGCTCCCTCTTTCTTCCGCTCGATCTTCATCTCTCTTTTTCTCTCTGAATCTCACTTTCTCTCTCCTAGTCAACATTTTTTTCTCTCACTTTCTCTCTCGTCATCTCTCTCGCGTCTGTTGACCGTCGTTATTTCTTTTCCTCTACCATTCTTCTATTCTACAATTCATCTATCTCACGCTCTCTTAAATTCTCTCTCACTTTTTATTCTATTCTCTTTCTCCGGAATTATTTTATATCTCCCTCCTTCGCTTTGAAGATTTCCTTCACTCCCTCTAAATCTCTCCCTTAGAATTTTCTTTCTTTTTATTTCCTTCCGGCCCTCCATCTTTCTTCCTGAAAGCTTTTCCCTCTTTCTCTCTCCTTATCTCACCCTCCTTCCTTCTATCATCACACTCCTTCCCCATTTTTCATCTAATTTATCTTTCCTTCCTCTTTATCTTACTATATCTCCTCACACGTCATCTTTCCTAAAGTTTATCTTAGTTTCAGATCTCATTATTTTGCACACTATCCAGTTGCCCTTCCCATTAACATGTCCAAGTAGTTTAGATTATTCCCATCTCTTGCCGCCTATATTGACATTCTCTCGCCCTAGAGTCCTTGTGGATCGACCTAGGAAACCTATACATCTCAATTATCCCATTTGAGTCATAATTTCCTAGTTATAAATAGTAAATTTGTAGGGCTTAAACACACGACGACTTTGAGCCTATCAAATTTTGGCACCGCTGCCGGGGATTTTAGGTGCATGAAAATATCAATATACTGTTTTCTTTTTTTTTTCTGTTCTCTTCTCTGTTTTATTTCAGAAAAAAAAATCAGAAAAAAAATCAGAAAGGTCAACAATTCAAGAGGAAAAGTGCTGTCATCTCCAATCTATCGCAAAGGTCACGACTAAGAGGTAAGCCTAAACTCTGTGCATGCACGGTAGAAGATCATTAAAGCCTCAAATATTTGATCTAGGTCAGCATTCCTATTCCAAAGCCAAGCTTCCCATTATGAATCCTCAAGATCAACCCAACCCTATGGCTCAGCCTAATCTAGCCAACCAACCTAAACTCCTTAAAGATTACATGAATCCTTCACTTGGAGTGGAATTATTGGATAAACCTTCTTGTAGCCATGATATCAAACCAGGAATTTTCCAAATCCATCCAAATTTTTATGGAAATATTAATGAGGATCCCTATGATCATCTTCAAGAGTTCTCCAAGATTTGTGCTACTATTAAAGATGCTGATGATGCTCTTAGGTTAGCCCTCTTTCCATTTTCTTTGAAAGGAGAAGCCAGCTATTGGTTCTCAAATTTAGAAATCACTTCTTGGACTAAACTTTTCAATGATTTCATCACGAAGTTCTATCCTCATGGGAAAACTAATATGATGAGGAAATTGATTATGAGTTTTTCACATAATGGCAGTGAACAATTACATGAATCGTGGAGTAGATATCAAAGTCTTTTAAGGAAATGTCCTCATCATGGTTTCTCCCGTTGGCAGTTAGTCCACTATTTTTATGAGGGAATGGATTACCAAAATAACAAATCATAGATGCTTCTTGCGGAGGTTCTATAGCAAGTAAAAGTGAAGATCAAGCCTATAGAATCCTAGAGGAATTAAGTCAAAACTCTTTTAATTACACTACTTCCTCCACGTATGATAGAGCCAATGTCTCCTTCAAGAAAGAGGGAATATATGAGTTAGTGAGACATGCTGATAAAGAATTAAGGGATGAAGTTAGTGAAATTAGTAAGAAATTAGAGAAACTCTTATCAGCCCAAACACATAATCCCTCTCTGAAAAATTCCGTATGCTCCTTTTGCTCTAGTCAAGATCATAGTGAGGCTCAATGTGTAGCTTTTATGAATATTCAGAAAGAAGTTAATGCCTTTTCCCAACCTTATCCTCATAATCCTAGCTGGAATCCACCAACTCATTCTTGGAAAAATCAGTCCAACCAAATGGCTACATTTCCAAAATCTAACTTAAATTTTCAAAACCCTCCCATTCTCCATAATCAAAATTTTCCAAACCTTCATGCATCTCAAAATCCTATTCATATACAAAACCCTCACAGTATGCCAAACTCTCATAGTCTCCCTAATTTTCAAAACCATCAAGTGCCTCAACAGTCCTCATTTCAAAATCCTCCAATTCTTCAAAATGTCCCTTTAGGATCTCATCCTCACATGGATCCCTCCATCCAAACCTTGAAAGAACAACTAGCTAGTCAGCAGCAAGCCTTAGCACAAATGATGTCCCAAATACAAGCTCAAAATCAGATCATTCAAAACCAAGGACAGTTATTTCAAAATCAACTCTCTCAATTGTGTAAGGGTTTGTCTCAAGGACAAAGTACAGAATCAAATCTGAGGGGTCAACTACCAAGCCAACCCATGGCCAATCCTAAGCATAACCCGCCAAGTTTTACCCCCCCCTCCTAATGTTTCCATGGTTCATACCCAAGCAAGTTCAAGTCAAGGTCCTCAAATAGAGGAATTTAAGGAAATCACTAGATTGAACCAGCCCAAAAGAGTGCTTCCTAGGTTGGGAGATAAGGAGGAGAAAGGGGACAGTAATGAGCAAAAAGAAAAGAAAAAGGGTAAACAGAAAATTATATTGGAGGAAGATTCTTTTAGTGATGAGGATGATTCAATGACTGAAAAAGGAGAGTCACTACATAATGAAACATTAAATAAACTTGTAGACTCTACATATGATCCACCCTTACCCTTTCCCACAGCTCTCATCCCTAAGCTTAAACCAAAAACATCATTGTGCAACCCCAAGAAAAGAGCTAGAACTATAACTCTATCAGCTGAGGTGAGTGATTTCATTTCTAACACACTTCCAAGAAAGCAAAAGGATCCCGGTAGCCCACTTGTTTCATGTAACATTGGAAACCTTACTTTCAGAAAAGCATTGTTAGATCTTGGGGCTAGTGTTAATATTTTGCCCACTTATCTATTTGAAAGACTAAAATTAGGGAATTTAAAACCCACGTCCATTGTTTTATCCTTGGGACATAAATCATTAAGGTATCCTAGAGGCATGATAGAAGATGTCATTGTGAAGGTAGAAGGTTGTTGTTTTCCAGCTGATTTTATTGTACTAGATATGACCTCACCAGAGAATGTTAAAGATTCCACCATCATCCTGGGCTGTCCTTTTTTAGCTACTGCTGAAGCTAATATTGATTGTAAAACAGGGGTAGTAGTAATGTCGTATGGTGGAAAGAGGGTTCCTTTGAAGGTTTTTAATGAGATAAAAGGTTTTGAGGATATAGAAGAGCAAGAAAATATTGAGGAATGCCACACTATTACCATTGAGCATGATCCTAGTGAGATTCCTAGAATTTCTTCACAAAATCATGGCATATCTCCTCTACTTCCAAATCCTTCACCTCATCTCTTTAGAAGAGTAGAAGTAGGCAATTATGAACTAAAGATGGAAAATGAGAGACTAAAGATGAATCTTAAAACCTTAAAAGAAAGAGAAAAAGAAATGCATAATAGAGTTGAGCAATTGACCAAGGAAAATGAAAATCTCAAGATAAAATTGAGAATCCACAGCTACAAAAGAAGGAAAAGAAAGACAAAGGCTGAAGGTAGCTTTGAAGGAGGAAATCAAAAGCTGCAGAAAAAGGTATGGATTCCAAAATTCATTATGGATAATTATCGGCAGATCGCGACGTGGTGCTCGCGACGGTTTGGGACACGATAATCACGTATTTTGAGAGGGAAGGGAGGTTGGAGGCTATGGCAGGTATCGTGCAGGCGGGCGGTTGGAGGGGAGTCCAAGATAAGACGAGTGGCAAGGGAAGAGTTGCACCGAGCGTGATGGAGCGTTGCTAACTCGTCCTCACGCGGTGGAAATCGCAGGTGTCCACGGCGCTCGCCCAGTACTGACGTCAGTCTCGCGTTTTTCCCTTCGGCTTGTTCAACGTCTCCCCATTGCAAATGGACGTCGACGGGGAGGCCCGATCCGCTCGTTGTTGCGCTGCCTTCTCCTTCCTCTCCTTCCCACTCTTCTAACAAGGGAACTAAAGAAACTACGAGTGACGACGATCTTCAAACGGCGCAAAAACAACAACTTTCTCTCTAGGGTTCAGGGGAGGTCCTACCCTCCCTTACATAGGGCCCACAAGTGGGCTAAGGGAGGGTGGGCCTACTTGAGGCCCTCTCCCTTTGGGATCTACGTGGGCCTCCCGAATAGGGACCTACATAGACCCCAAAAGAGCAAACAAACATAAATCAAAAGCGGGTCCGCTAAACACAAGTGCGAGACCCCCATAATCCGAGGAGAAGAAGAAGAATAGAAGAAGAAGAACAGCTTAGTGTCGTCTCGCGGCTAGGCCGCATGCCAAAAGCCGGGCTCCTTCGTCTTCGCGCGTCGAACGGGCTGGACTCGGGCTGCCGGTGTCTCTAGCGCTGCTGGCGGTGGGCCTCGCTCGCCATCACTTTGCTCCTGTTTCTGGAAGAACTTTTGGCAGAAATGATCGGTTGGAGAAACTGGAGAGTTCTCGCTGATCGTCCTTCCTTTCGGTGGAGAAGTAGATTCTCCCGGGTAACGATCTGGTGACGTTGATAGGGTCAATCGAGTGAGCATCGGAGAGTTGGAACTCCTTCAGAATTTCTTCACAAATTAGGTTTGAAGTGGTTTCCGACGTCGAGTGTTGATCGAACTCATGGAGAGTTTGATCCTGGCGCAAGATAAGCTTGTGTTAGACTTCATGACTCTTAGAAACCTCGAAGCTTTGGATTCCATATCAGTAGAGAGAGCTGAAACCGTGGAGATAGTCCATGATGCAGTTGCTCTGTATGCATGAAGTTGATTTCCTGTGACTGCAAAGGTCTTCATAAGTCACCGAGGTGATGTTTATGTATAAATTTGTTGGCATTGAAAGAATCTTGGAGGTCTTTAGAAACTAGGTGGAAGATCCTCTTGATTGTCTTTACTACTATCAGCTATCTTACTACTAGAAGTTGTCAATAATGCTTGATTGTTTGATGGAACTCAGTCAATGGCTTCTTTATGTTCATAAGAGCTTTGATCAGTCTTCATTGTTTTCTCATGACGGCTGATGACAAGTCTCCATCTTCATCTTTACCCGTGAGCTTCTTTCTTGAATAGGAAGTAGTGGAGAGCATGATCTTCTTTAATGGTAGATTGCTTCAAACTTATTACCAACATCTTCAACTCTTCAATCTGATTGGGCTCACTATATGCATGGATTTATTGATGCAAGGGATTTGTCTTGAGTAGGATAGGAAGATAGTTTCTTCCATAGATAATTGTTGTGAAGATCTCTTCTAAAATTCTAACTAAGGGAGGTTGTTTCAAAGAAATAAGAAGTTGGAAATCAAAGATGTTCCTATTAATGTTTCTTGAGATCATTACTTTATAAATATACAAGGTACCTATGATATGGTGGATATGGTTGGAAAATTGGGAACCTATATCAAAGGTAAAAGGGTGGTTGACTTGGTCCACTCAAGGGATTCTAGGTTTCTAAAGATAAGGTTAATTTCTTTTGACCAAGTCAATCTTTGGATTAGTGTAAAATAGGGAAAGGAGGGAAGGTAATTCCCTTAAAATCTACACTCTCTTCAATTATTTAGAGAGGTCTTTTCATCCATTTAAGGAATGGGTAATTTCTCACATTGGTAGATAAGGAGGAGGAGGAGGAGGATAGGTTCACTTAGAACCCTTGTGTTCATGTATAGAAATAATTCTCCATCACTTTGACATCACCGACACTTGCTACTCTCTCTCCCTATCGCTGCACATCGATTCGTCGATCTGTCGCTATCGCCGACCACTCTTCTCACCTTGTCATCATCTCATCCCCATTGCATTTCTTTCTACATTGTTTTTCCATTGGAATTCATATTTCTCTCTTAATAAAAAAATAAAACTAAAAACTATCACTCATATTCATCTCTACATGCCCCATTTACGTTCACACTTCTTTCCAAGCTCTCACTTCTTCCACGATCTCTCACCTTTCATTTGAACGTCTAATCTCATTACCTCAACTCCCTGTGGATTCGACCCTTGCTTACACTATACTAAGTAAGGAAATATAAATTTTACTGCATGAAATCGATACACAACAACGACGGAAAACACACGTAATCGAGTTCATTACCTCTGACTTGCTTATCATCTTCATGCGGATAACCCTTTTGTCTCTTCTTTGTCTTAAAATTCACGTGAAGTCCTCAGTGTTCTCTGCTGATAGTGTCTTCACGATGGAGACCTTGGTAAGTTCCGTGTAGGTGTTCTCTAGTGACCGACGGCTGGGAGGAGAGAACTATTCAAGCTTGGGCTTGACATTATCCATGTTTTGTCATTGTCTTCAGCTACTAGCTTTACTCTTCGTGACTCTTAGAAACCAAGAATTCTGCATGAAGTAGTGGTTTCCTTATTCATTTGATGATCTTGAGATAATATTATTACTTGAGTTTCTTTTTTCTTCATTAGTCGTGGAGGTCGTATTCTGATGGAGGTTAATCTTCGTTGCTGGAATTTCTTTTTTTGCTGACTTTCATCATAAAACTATCTTTAGTTTGGATGATCTTCATCATAACTTGAACAACCTTGACTGTAGATGCAATCAGGCATGTGGTGGCGTACGACCCCCGTCGCCACCAAGACACGATATCACGGCGCCGGAGGAGCCCTTTTGCGCGCGCGGATCTATCCGCTTATCTTTACTTCTTTATTTCTTTATTTTGTACCTTTTGACCCGCACGTGTTTAAGCGGGTCCTCGCTTATTTCTCTCTTCCTTTAGGCTTTCGGGTGGGTTCTTCCCTTTTCGGGATCCCATTCGTGAAGCCCTTTCTTTTGTGAACCTTTGTTCTATTTCTATGAGTATGGGTGTGGGTTGTGCGCCTCAAGTGGGCCCTTTCCTCTCTTGGCCCACCAAGGGCTCTATAAGAGGGGAAGGGACCCCCCCACAAACCCTAGCCGTCATTTGAGAAAAAAGAAGGAAGATCCTCTTCTCGAGTGGCTGCTCACGGAAGGCCGGGGAAGGAGTCCAACCGCCGTCGCCGCCGCCGCCGCCGCCGCCGCCGCCGACGCTCCTGATCATCGATCGCGATCGATTGGACACTCCAGATTGTGCCACGTCACCTGCGCGCTTAAAATAATCTGAAAAATCGATTTTAAATTAGAAAAATAAAATTTTAGTTCCGTAAAATCCTTAAAATTGATGAAAAATTCAGAAAAATTCAGTAAAACTCTGAAAAAAAATCCCTAAAAATTAGAAAATTCATAACTTTTAAAATATAGCTCCAATTAATCCTAATTTTTTTCATTTGATCAGAAATCTAATTATCTATCATTCTAAAAGGTCAAATTTAATAAATAAAAAGAGATTTAATTTATATTTCAAAAATACATTCATTCTTTAAGATTTTAACTTTAGAAAATTAAATGAATGTTTATAAAAATAATTTCTCTTATTATTTTACATTAAAAACTGCTTATAATCTCAAGTAAAGATGGTTTGTAAAATAATTTATATTTAATTCATCAACCCTAAATTAAAGTATTTTGAGATTATAATGATTTTTTCATAGGATAATAAATAAATACTCATAAGTATGATAACATGCGTAGGAATGAAATCTTTTATGCTTTAATATGCATTAATAATCATGTATTATCATGTCGAATTAGCATGTTATCAGCCCTTCGATTTAATGATTGATCTTTGATCAAAAGTTTAGATGACATGCCACAATGCGAATTATCACTGTTAAGTCCCATCCGTTCGATCAAAGATGAAGTGCTAAGATGTCTCCACATTGCACATGAAGCAGAAGCATTGCGTAACGTGTGTCGTTCGATCTTCATCGAATGCCTAAGATGCTGCCAAGAGTCTCATGAAGTCTATTTCATGAACTTAATCTCAGCTGTTATGGCTCCCTAGAGGAATGACTAAGATTGCACGGTTTTTAGAAAATTGATTCACCGCCACATAAGAATGCATCACTAATAACATGCATTTATAACTTAAATTCTTATCCTATTTAACTCATATTCATGCTTATTTTCTGTGACTATTATGCATGCTATCATAGTTCATATTTATGAATTTTCTTCATTGGTATGCCATTCTACTAAAGTTCATATTTATGCATAAATTAGGGTTAATTATGTGATTTCTTGATGATTAATCTTTTTGCAAGACTAAATTAATAAGAATTAAGTATTTTCCTTAATTTACTTTGACTTTAGTATATGATTAGAAGATTTCATTTCAAGAAGAGGATGTTGGATGATATAAAATAGACTCTTAAGAAATTATCTATGTTTATTTGAAATTCATCTTATATGATTCTTTTAATTTGTACTTTTAGATGGCATAATATTAAAGATGAAGGAATTTGTGATCCAATGGAGAAAATTTGAGTTAAAAGGATTTATATAAATGAATTTCTTAATTTCTTAATTTTTTAGTATTTTCTGGATTTTATTTTGATTTTTCAGGATTTATTTAATCGTGCAGGACCCACGGAGGTGACGTGGCGCGATGCAGACACATAGCGAGGCCACACAAGCCCACATGGATGCCTACGTGGTGCCTACGTGGCATGAACAGTGATATCGAACGGTCGGGATTAAATCGTGCAATCGGATGATCGGGATTAAATCGCTCGATTGGACGGCTGAAATCACACGGAGTGGAATCCACGTCATGGGCCACGATCCCACCAATTTCGCGCAATCCGACGGTTGAAATCACACGGAGTGGAATCCGCGTCAAGGGCCACGATCCCACTGATTTCGCATGATCCGACGGCTGAAATCACACGGAGTGAAATCCGCATCATGGGCCACGATCCACCAATTTTGCACAAACTTCTCTATAATAGATGTTCTCTCCCTTTGTAAACTTAACTCTTGATTGAATCGTGAACAAATTAAACGATTTGAAAGAAAGATCTTGAGTTCTTCGTGATCCCCCCGCGTTTAGACTCAATTGCGAAGCAAATGGAGCGGGATTGATCGTGAATTTCCACTTGATTTAATCGAACTTTCCCCTTGAATTCCGAACGTCCACGAGGAAGAAATCAAGCAAACTCACTTCAATCCACGTGAATTGAAGCCCCATTCTTGCGGCAATCAGGCTAGTAGTGAGATTCGATCGATTATCTGGTGGTAATCTGAGTTTTTATTAGGTTTAGATCGTTAATTTTGTAAATTACTTCTTAGTGTTCTTCATTTTCCCTAAATTTTAGTTTGAAACTTTTCTGATTTTGAAAATAGGATATCTCTCTAATTATGATTCCAACTCACTTGATTTTGTTTCATTGGAATCCTCTTTTCATCAGCTTTCCATGGATAGCAAATTCATCAAATTCCGAGTTCATTTGAATCTTCAATTTAACGTTTAACCGAGCACTATTCATTTCATCAGAATTTGAATGTTGACTTTCGGGGTCAATTACTTTTAAAATACAAATCAGAATTTGATTATTTTGGTCTCTTTAGAATTCTCTAGCTTTCCATTGATATATAAATTACAAGATTTGAATATCATTTGACTAGTCAATTTGAAGATTTCCTCTAAGGTGTTCATTTTGGGGATTTTCTGATATTTGATTTTCAATAATTCATAGTAAATCTACTTCTTATCTAAAAATCATGAATTATATATCAATAAATTTCATTCTCTTTAGTTTCTAAATATATAATTTTAGTAATCTTCTGACACCTTTTGATTTCTCTAATTTTACGAACTCCGATTGTTAGTCAAAGTCAACGCTTTGACTTTGACTTTTGACTTTTCTGTGTCAAATCCGAGAATTCAAATCTTAAAATTTCTTATTTAGTATATTTATATAGTTTCTCTTTATAAAATCTTATTTTTACTTCTTTAAAACCTCTTTTAAGCCTACATTTGACCAAGTCAACTCTGCAATTAAAGTCAACCTTGCTCTCTGTGGATCGACCCGATACTTATACATTACTTGATTTTCTGTCTTTATATTTGTGAGTTTGGTTTTATAAATTTTGTTTGACCGACATTTGTGTGTTTTAACGACCGCACTAAAACGCTACGTCAATCATGTACCCCTTCACTTAAGTGAAAGTAAAGGGCTAACTGATAACATGCAATTTATAAATGCAAATTAAGACATTAAATATTCCATTTTTATGCATGTTATCATATTTTGAGTGCATATCTATCCTTTTATGTAATTATAAGTTATGATCTAAAAATATATCATTTTTGGGATAATTATGCGTAGTTCTAATAATATAGTTTTATTCCCATTTATATTTGAGATCATAATTATATTTTCATGATTATATGATAAGAGAAAATATTTTTATTTACACTCATGTATTTTTCTAGTTTTATTTTCTAAGAGGAATGAGTGTATTTTTGAAATTAAAAATGTAATCTTTTAACAATGATATATAATTTAATTTCTGATCCAAAAAAAACAAATTTGAATTAATTTTGAATTGTATTTTGAAAGTTATGAATTTTTTTATATTTAGGGTTTTTCTAGAATTTTTTTGAATTTATTTAAACCTCTTTTTTTAAAAAAAAAGAATACAAAAATATTTTTATATGTTGCAAGTTGACTTGGCAAAGCGTTGCTATGTTGCGACCCGTATACACGTCATGTGGCGGCGTATGTGTGCGAATGTGCATTCACACATGTGTGTTCGTGTGTGCACGTGTGTGCGTGTGTGGGTGCATGTGAGTTATTAATGTGTTAAGCATCCATTATGGATTTTCGCTAACCCATTATACTCTCTCCTATTATATACTTGTCAAGTCATCGAAATTTATGTCATACGGGATTATTTATCTCTGTTTTTATTCACAGGTGATGTGGCACAACGAGAAGCGTCCGATCGTGCAATTTAATAGCGATTGTCAGATTTCAATTACTCTAGGGGGTACATGGATGCATCCGATTTGGCGACGATTCATTTTAAGATGATTTACTCTCAGCCACTCATTTAGGGAGTTATAACGGTCAAGATTAAATGCACCCTGATGGACACATGGACTCATCTTGATCATTCGATGAAGATCGAACGAACGCGACTTAAAGACAATGATTTGTGAATCAGTGTTTAATCTCAGCGGTTGATCAAAGATGAAGAGGTGCATCCAACGGTCACGCCCAATTTCTCTATTAATTGAAATGTTCTTCGACGAAAAAACTCATTCTTAAATATTTCAAGAAAATCGAATTGTTTAGACAACTCAATCCTTCAATATCTTCATTTCTTCCTCTTCTAGACTCATTTCTATGTTCACGGAGCATTTGAAATAAAGATTTACTGGATAGAATTGGAATAAATCACCTCTTGAACGCTAAACTTCATTTTCAAAATTATAGAATGAAAAGCCTTGAATCCGGGGAATAACTGAATCATTTCAAGTGCAACTTTACGTTAGATTACCTGTTTTCCTCCTACTCTATCTTTCTGTAGCATTAGATTTTAATTTTGAAGAATAGATTAGCTTAATTTTAGATTTAATTTCGGTTTTTATCACAAATTGTGATCGATTTTCTTTTCAATGTCAATCCTCAATTTCTCCGCGAATTCTAATCCAAATTCAGTGAATTTTATTCCATAGATTTGTATTGGAGTTATCTTTTTTGTTAATATACTAAAATCCCTAATTTCTCACATCAATTCATTGTCTGATTTGATCAAATTTCAAAAATATCTCAAAATTTTCCTTATTTCTCCGTGGATTCAACCCTTATTCACAACTATACTCTTTAATTAGTGATTATTTCACTAAATTGGTGAGTTTGCAATTTTTGTTGACACGAGATTGCTCAAAATTGTTTTGTCACTAAGCTTTAACTCTCATTCCTTTGAGCCAATCGAACACTCTTGAGTGTGCTAGGTCATCCGCATAACTAATAAAAAAGATAGTCCTACATTACAAAAAATAGCGAAACATATCACTTATAAATAGGTGAGTGTTTAAAAAGGTTAGCTTGTGTCGTTAAAAAGGACACTTAACCCTAATGACGTGCACACATGCATTACGCTGCACCATATTGGGGCAGGCATATGCAGCCACGTGACAACACGCAAGCACACATGCCATATCATCCGCCACGTCAGCATGCGCTTAAAATAAATAAATAAAATTAAAAAATCTCTAAAAATTGGAAAATTCGTACTGTTTAAAATATAACTCCTTTTTAATTCACTTTTTATTGTTTTCTCAAAAATAAAATAATCTATCATTCTAAAAGTCAAATTTAATAACTAATAAGGGAATAAAGTTTTAACTAAAAATCACACTCATTTTCTTGGGAAAAATCACACTCATTTATTTTCTAGAAAATAAATGATTGTATATAAAATATCTTCTCCAAAACTTTAAGTTTAATTATTCATGATTGTCGTTCAAATAATGTATTTTTATATTATAACTTTAAATTATATAGATTGATAAATATGCACTCAAAGTATGATAAAATGTATGGGAATGGACTGTTTTATGCCTTAATTTATAATAATAATCTTGTTATTACAAGTATAGGTTGCATGTTATCAGACAACCAGCACTTACTGTGCTTGCTCTCTCTCCTCATTGTGATGAACCAAGTGGTGACAGGTGGCAGAATATGGAGGCCTCTAATCATGATCTGCTCGAATCCAACAATCCTTGATCAATCAAGCATCATTTTAAGCAAAATTAATGACAAAAAATGCTCCAAATTGAAATCAATCTCATGATCTTGACAGATTTTGGAGTCAAAATTTTATGGGTAGAATCACCATTTTATGCTTTATCTCCTTAGAGTGGCTGATTAAAAGAATAGAGTAGAAAGATTATGATTTTTATATCCTTTTGATTCTCTTAGCCTTGGCTAGATCTAGGAAAGAGAGAGGCAATCAAGTATTTTTTGTGTACCAAACATGACTTTTAGTGAGTTTCTTCTCATGTTGGATGTAAGACATCAAGTCCAAGAGAGATATACAAACTCTTGAAGGAGACATTGATCGAAGAGCAAACATAGAATGAGTTTTTTTATCATAAATCTATAGAATAAGACAATTTTCCTTTGATCTAGGACTGTAGTATCATCTTTTCAATTTTTACATCTTTGTTTTCAACCCTACATCAATATTTTACCATTCGATAGAGAACTTTTATTCTTAGACAATAGACTTGGAAGTCCTCTATCAATTCATTATATCTTTTGTATTCATCTCACTTCTTCTCCGATCTTTCTGGCTTTCTTCACCATAAAATACAAAAATAAACCATAATTTCAATTTTTTAACCTTCCTCCTTGTGGAATTAGCCTCAACTTGGCACTGTTCTAAATTTAAGATCAATTTCAGATAGTTGAGTATAATTTTTTATACATAAACTTGTAGTTTCAATAACTGTGATTTTACGTGTATCATAGAGCATTATTTGATGCTCTATCCTGTTGTGGAGATGAAATCAAGCAAAGGATCATGATTACAACGAGTCTAGCATCACTTGACCTAAGACGAGCATTACAAAATGATTTGTGAAAGGATTCGGATCAGCTTCTTGTTTGTGATCATCTACATAAATATTTTAGAATGATTATCTTTCCCTTTTTTCTATGCAGTATCATCATCATCATCCAATAGTCACAAGTCTCTCACTTCACTATCACACATCGATCTCTTCCTATTTCCATCCATCGTTCTCACCTAGCTAATTCATCGTCTTCGTCTTCATCGTCTTCATTCTCATCGTCTCATCTTATTTCTAATTTTTTTCCTAAGTTTATCAAGAAAATCATAAAATCATCATTGCATATCTCTATCCACACGCTGCATTCTACATTTACATTTTTGTCCACGCTCTCATCTTTCATTTGAACCATCTAATCTCATTACCTTGGCTCCCTCAAACTGCAGCCCTTACTTTGTCACTATACTAAGTGAGGAAATTAGAAAGATTATAGCTTGAAATTGATACCAAATGATGACATGAAACACACCAAAATAAATTTCATCAATCATGTAGATAGATTGCGTGAGGCATACAGACTATGGTGATGATGCAGGCACGATCCAACATGGCTGCGGTGGCAGCACATGATACCCAGGCCACACTCTTAAAGAATAAGCTCTCTACCTAAAAAAATTGCACCAAATGGGTCAAGTACACGGGTGGCCAATTTTTTTAGGCCATGAAGGAAAAGAGAAAAAGAACATATGAAATTGAAAGGACATTAGGAAATTTTAGAGGAAATAAATTATAATATTATGAGAAGTTAGATGCTCGAAAAGTAGTACATCTTACCAAGTATGTGGATTATTTTCTTCAATTGTTGGCCATTTACTTGGTAGAAAGATATTATCACTATAGAGTAGCTATATGAGAATGCATTATTTGCGGTGGAGAACGTGAGCCCGAGGTGATCCATTCATCAGGATAAGCGTTCTTCGGAGAGAAATATTCTAAGGATTTCGTGATGCATTGATGTGCACGTTATAGAGAGTACTGGAAATTTGTTAAGAATCGTCGGCGATCGGAACAAAGTCTTTTTCATCGTGACCCGAGCTGGAATAAAATACGCTACGTTGCAGCTGGCGGTAGCCCGCTTACTCCAGCACTGGAAAATGTCAACGGCCTCGCGCATCAGAAGAAAAGGATATCCTCTCTCTTGAACGAGATTAATTGGCCAAGGTCCCCGGTGCCATGTGAATCCGCCATCGAACAGTCGACCTCGACAGACTAATTACGTGCCTGCCAACTGCTCGAGCTCGCTGACTCCAGCGAACCTCATATGCAGGAAAGTAACTGATCGTTTTGAGGTGCACTCCCAGAAGCAACTCCCACTGGAGCTGTATGACAACGATCTCAGCTCTACCAGAACATGCTTATCTCCGTCAACGTAGGCACGGCGTCGTGCGCTGTCCTTTTCGACTTCTACCTGCCGCTGCGAGCTGATAAAATCCAGACCAGACCTTTACAAATTCCTGCCACAATGGCTTCCACGTTCATTTTCCGCTTGCCTCTCGTCTTGTCCTTCTTCTTCTTCTTCTTTTCTGGTTTGCTCGCCGCCGCTGACGTGGAAGATGTCTCGCTGGCCGGCGGGACTTGGGGAAAAGCCCGGCTGAGGACTTACATCGTCCACGTTCAGCCGCCGCCGCTACATCTTCGGGGGGATCCGGAGAGCAGGGAAGCTTATCATAGGTCGTTCTTGCCGGTCCACCCCTGTTGACTCTGGGGACCAGCGGCTGCTCTACTCCTACGAGCACGTTATCAGCGGTTTCGCCGCTCGGTTGACCAGCCAGGACTTGGCGGCGGTGGAGATGAAGGACGGATTCCTCGCCGCCTACCCCGACGAGCTCATCCCGCTGCAGACCACTCGCTCGTCGGAGTTCCTGGGTCTGCCGAGCTCGGGCGCGTGGAACCTGTCCAACTTCGGCGCGGGCATGATCATCGGCGTGCTGGACACCGGGATCAGGCCCGATCACCCTTCCTTTGCCTGCGACCTCCCACCTCCGCGCTCTTCCTGGAAAGGCAAGTGCGAGTTCGGGCCCAACGGGTGCAATAAGAAGATCATCGGTGCCAGGGGTTTCGCCGTCGGGTTGAGGGCGATGATGCTCTCCGGCCAAATCCCCGGCGAAGTAGACTCCCTAGGGGCGGCGCCATTCGACCAGCAGGGACACGGCACGCACGTGGCGAGCACCGCCGCCGGCTGCTTCGTCAATGGCGCCAGCTCGTACGGGCAAGCTAAAGGCACGGCGGTCGGAGTGGCTCCCAGGGCTTACATCTCCGTCTACAAGGTCTGCGGCGCCGGCGGCTGCCCGTTTAGCGATATACTAGCCGGTCTGGATGCCTCCATCACCGACGGAGTGGACATAGCTTCCCTGTCCCTCGGCGGCTCGCCCAGTCCCTTTTACACCGACAGCATCGCCATAGGAACTTTCAGCGCGGTGGCTAAGGGCATTTTCGTCAGCCTCGCCGGCGGGAACGACGGCCCCAGTAGCAGCACCGTCTCCAACGAGGCGCCCTGGATGCTGACCGTCGCCGCCAGCACCCAGGACCGAAGCCTGCGCGCCACCGTGAGGCTGGGAAACGGGCGTGAGTTCGACGGCGAGGCCCTGGTCCAGCCCAAATCCTTCCCAACGACTCAGATCTCTCTCGTCTCCGGAGGATTGTGCAGGAGTCTCGCGGCTTCCGTCCAGGGCAAGGTCGTTCTCTGCGATATTTCCCCGCTCATTGATCGGACGCAGCAAGGTCAGAACGTTCTGAAAGGCCCGCGGCGTTGCCATGATTCTCGCCAACTCCGCCAACGAGGGGAACACCATCATGAACCGTCCCGACGTCCTTCCGACGTCTCAGGTGAGCTTTTCGGCCGGGGCAGAGATCAAGAAATACATCACCTCCGCATCCAGTCCGACGGCTGCGATAGTCTTCAAGGGCACCGTTATCGGCGGGCCATTCACGCCGGCCGTCGCGTATTTCTCTTCGAGGGGACCCAGCACTACGACTCCGGGGATCCTGAAGCCCGATATCGCCGGTCCTGGCTTCAACGTGCTCGCGGCGTGGCCCACTCCAGTAGGAACCCCCGGCGCCACTTCGCTCTTCAACATCATCTCCGGCACCTCCATGGCCACGCCGCATTTGAGCGGCGCCGCGGCACTGGTAAAGGCCGCCAACCCCACATGGTCGCCGTCTGCGATCAAGTCGGCGATCATGACGTCGGCGACACAAACGGGCAGCTCTGGGAAGCCGATCGAGGACCATTTGGGCAACCCGGCGACCCCCTTCGTCATGGGCGCCGGCCAGATCAACGTCCGGGGGGCCATCGACACCCGCGTGGTCTACGAGATCAGCACGAACGAGTACATCGCGTATCTGTGCGGACTGCGGTACACGAATCAGCAAGTCAGCACCGTCGTCGGCCGCGCCGTGAACTGCTCGACGGCGGGTTCTCTAAGGGAGGACGAGCTGAACTACCCCTCATTCCGCATATTCCTCGGCTCCGCCGGAAACTTCACCCGTCGAGTGACCCGGACGCTGACCCATCTCGGTCGCTCGGCGACGACCTGTACTTGGCTCGCCCCGACAGGGCTCACAGGGGTGTCTGCCGCCGTCCAGCCGAACATTCTGATTTTCTCCCCCGGACAGAAGAAGCAGTACACAGTGACCTTCTCCAGGAGCGGCTCAGGGACGGGCACCACCCTCAGAGGGCTCCTGGGATGGTCTTGCAACGGCGCAATCGTGCGTTCTGCTGCGGTGGTGTCCTTCTAAACTCGCTGTTCCGATGCTGAGCCTGCGCTTGTGTGGCTTTTTTCCTCGTGCTGTCTGTAACATACCGTGACAAAATGAGGGGAAGAAAATAAAATATGCGAGTATTTGAACAAAAAAACTACATAAATTCTCAAAGACTTCCCCTGCTACAAATGAAAAGACCCACCGAGCAATATTTGAAGTTGCTTCCTCATCCAAGAGAATTATGCTCCAGCAGGCAACGGTCTTGCCCTAGAATACCATTCCTCGCCAAACGCTATCAAATTTTTTTAGTTATAAACCATGTCGATATCATAGATGACAGACCATTTTCGCACCGAAATTCTCTGCGTGAGATCGTGTACACATCGGGAAGAAAATAAACCTTCCCAGTTCTCCATTTCTTTTAGAACGCTTTTCAACTGGATTCTTCACGAAAACTAATTGCATTCATCTATATCTCTATCAAATTTCCTCTTCTTATCAGTAAGTCCTTGATTTTGTAATGGTTACCTGAGGTCCAAAGTCAAAATTGTGGTATTTAAGTAGTCATTGGGCAAATTTTTTAGGAGTTTCCTTGTTATAACCAATTTTTCAGATGCCTGAAGCAAAAGGGCTCGACATCTTTCCTCTATTTGACAAAATGGACCATGTGAATTGGCTGAAACACCTTTTTGGTTTTGTTTCATGTTTACATGATCCAAGAGAAGCAAACTAAATGCAAGTGTTCAAACAAAAGATTTCATATGTGTTGACCATAGAATTTGTTGGTTGGGCCAATAGACCTTAGAACATGGGAATGTCTTTTACTGGGTCGAATAAGTGGACCCTCATTATAAAAACACATGCATGCCTTGATAGGACACCATTGGGCGTGAACAATGGGGGAAGATAGCAATGGTCATGTCAATGGATGATGGAAGAAAGTAAAGATGGTGGTTCGAGAAAGTGTCGATAATAGTAATAGGTGAGTGAACTACATATTCATTGCTTAATCTCTTATTCTCATGTCACTCATACATTAAATTCCTAATATTGACTCCTTATGCAATGTCCAATACTGGTATTGGGCTCTTTGAAATTTAAGAAGATGTGATCCAATGCTTGACAGGCTTTTCAAACTTTGATCAAAATATTAAACGAAACAAAATGCATTGAATGGGACATTCAAAACACAGAGGCACCAAGAATTGATGATCCTATCATCTAATATAGATTTGAATCCACACAAACCCCATTTTTTATGCTAGGCCAGGTGATGCTAGGGCTCATTACGATCTCGATTCTTTGCTTGATATTCCCTTCACAAACAAACTTGAACACCAAAAAATACTAGCCTTCGGCCTAATATGCTCCTTTTTATGGCGAGCGAGACCCAATCTCCATCAGCTCAGGAGACACCAGCAGTCCGAGTTCAGCCCTATCAATGCACAAAGACGAAGGAGCCTGGCTTTTCGCTACACGGCCTACCCGTCGGGACAACATCTACCTCCGTGACGATGATGAGCTCCAGCTCACCCTATCTTCCTTTGTGATTTTCTTCCTTGGCTTATTGGGCCTCGCAGTTTGTGTGTTAGCGGTCCCAATTCTATGTGTGTGTTTATGTTTGTGTTCCTTTTCTTTCTTTAGGGTTTATTTGGGTCTCTATTTTGGAGGCCCACTCAAACCCCTAAAGGGGGAGGGCCTCAAGTGGGGTCCACCTTCCCTTAGCCCACTTGTGGGCTCTATGTAAGAGGAGGTAGGACCTCCCCCACCCCCCCCAAACCCTAGAACCTAAAAACGCCATTTTGATGAAATGAAGAGTAGTTTTTCTTAAATCGCGACTATCATATCGCATAGTTAGAACTGAGGGGAAGAGATCCCGAGGAAGCGCAAGAGAACGAGGAAGAAGGATCGGATGCCGGCTTCACGAACGGGAGTTCTCCTACGAGCACTAGTCCCGCTGCAAGCGCGATCGATAGCAACACTTCGCTCTGTCCCGTTTCCAGGTGGCAATAGATCTGACCCAAATCAGTGTTAGAGAAGCTAGAGAAGGGGTATGTGAAGGAAGATACGACGCGGATCGTGAAAGAGAAAAGGGGTGGAAGGAACTGCCCTTGGAACAAAATCTCGATGCGGTTGTTTACAGGCCGCTCTTCCTCTGCCGCGCGCCCTGGGAGAAAACTTGCGCCAATTCAGCCCTGCAATCGCCGCTGACACGCCGCAACTCACCCTGGCTGGCTCGCTTCTTTCTCTCTCTCTCTCTCCTCCAAGTTCGTGTAGGCACTAAGACACTTGCAAGGTTAAGAACTTAACCTTCTCTAATAGAGGCACACTCACAATGGAGAGTTTCTAAAAAAAAAATACTCTCTAAACTTCCTGCTTGAAGTTCATAGTTACAATGAGGGTCTCACCCTCCTTATATAGACACAAGTAGAACTCTCTAGAATAAGCTAGAGAATTTGTGTGAGAGAGAGATAGCTAGAAATATCTTGAAATGACATTGCTAAGGTGTCATTTCAAGAAACTCACGCACCATCCAGAAAATTCTGGAAAGCATTTAATGCTTGAAGCCTTCAGTCTCCCTCCCAAGCATGATGCTTTTTCTAGACTGTGCGTATGCCCAATCTTTGGCGGAGCTCTTCAAATTTCAGTCTTCCCAATGACTTTGTAAACAAGTCTGCCAGTTGATTGTCTATGCTTATGAAGTCCAGCTCCATCTTCTTTTCTTCCAAGCAAGTCCTTATGAAATGAAATTTGGTCTCGATGTGCTTGGACCTATTATGAAACACAGGATTCTTTGACAGTGCAATGGCTGATTTATTATCAACCATTAGCGTCATAGATATCATCTCCTTGTTCATCAATTCTCCAATTAATCTTGCTAACCATATTCCTTGACAAGTTGTAGTGGTGGCTGCGACATACTCAGCTTCACATGATGATAAGGCCACAATCTTTTGCTTTTGAGAGGCCCAACATATCAAATTGTTTCCTATGAAGAAAGCCATTCCCGTGGTGCTCTTCCTGTCATCTGGATCTCCAGCATAATCACTATCACTATATCCGACTAGCTTTATGCCTGCTTCATTTTTCTCATAGAACAAACCGAGGTCTAATGTGCCTTTTACATACCTCAAAATCCTCTTTACGGCAGACATATGTTCGTTCGTTGGATTTTCAAATATCTACTAAGATACCCCACAGAAAACATGAGATCTGGTCTTGCATGGGTTAAGTACCTGAGGCTTCCCATTAAGCTTCGATATATCGTAGAGTTTACGCTTGGATGTGACTCTTTTCCAAACTTGCATCGGCTCTCTAGCGGAGTATGTGCTGGATTACATTCTGACATGCCACTTTGTTCCAAGATCCTTAACGCATAACTCTTTTGACTTAGTAGGATTTTTTCTCTTTCTTGTTTCACCTTAATTCCGAGATATGAGGTGAGTAGACCAAGGTCACTCATCTCAAATTGGTTCTTCATTTGAGCCTTGAAGTCTTCGATCTGATGATTCTCTGTCCCTATAATAATTAAGTCATCAACATAAACACCAATAATCAAGCGTGAGGTACCTGATCTTTTGAAGTAGACCGCATGCTCTTGAGAACTTCTCGTGAAATCAAGAGATCTCAAACACTTGTCTAATTTAGTGTACCATGCCCTAGGTGCTTGCTGTAATCCATAGAGTGCCTTCTCTAGTCTCATCACGAGATGCTCTCTCTCTTTCTTGATATACCCATCTGGTTGTTTCACATAGACCTCCTCTTCTAACTCACCATTTAGGAAGGCAGATTTAACATCCATATGATGGACTTGCCATCCTTCTTGTGCTGCAAGGGCTAAGAGTACTCGAATAGTCTCCATTCTCGCCACTGGAGCAAAAACTTCTTCGTAGTCAATGCCAAACTTTTGAACATATCCTTTAGCCACGAGTCTAGCTTTGTACCTCACTATATCACCATGAGAGTTTCTCTTCATCTTATAGACCCACTTAAGACCAATAGGCTTGCATCCTGGGGGAGGAGTCACCATCTCCCATGTTTCATTCTTCTCAATGGAGTCTAACTCTTCTTCCATGGCTTGTCTCCAAACACTCTCTTTGGATGCTTTATTATATGAACTTGGCTCTTCTTGAGTCAAATAACATGATTTAGGGTCTATACTAACTTGCTCTGTCGCTTCGTATGTTCGATCAAGGTCTGCAAACTTTCTCGGCGACCTTTCTTCTCTAATTAGATGACCGCCTTGCCCATTATCAGGAATGTCATTGAGGCTTCTCACGTCTTCATGATAATCATCTAGTGGAGCCTCGTGATCAATTTGTTCCTCATCTGTGTCAAAGAAATTTGGAGAATAAAAAGTACCTTCCTTCTTTTCTATGTTTGAATTTCTCCAATCCCATTGACTTTTCTCTTCAAATATAACATCTCGGCTGATATATACTCTACCAGTCTCTGGATCATAACACTTATATCCTTTGGTCCCAACTTCATACCCAATAAACACCATGGGTTTGCTTATATCTTGCAACTTCTTTAGTTTTTCTCCGAGTACCTTCACGTGACAAATGGATCCAAAAACTCTAAAATGCTCTACGTTTGGCTTTACTCTTGTCCAAACTTCATATGGTGTGGCTCCATCCAAGATTCTTGATGGGGCTCGATTCAATATATATACACTAGTATTGACGGCTTCTCCCCATAGCTCATGTGGAAGATTCTTGTCTTTTAGCATGCTCCTTACCATATTCATCACTGTCCTATTCCTCCTCTCAACAACTCCATTTTGCTGAGGAGAATATGGGGCTGAAAATTGTCGTTTGATTCCATGTTCGGAGCAAAACTTTGAAAAAATTGATGAAGTAAATTTGCCTCCTTGATCGGTTCTCAAACACCCAATTTTCATTCCCTTCTCGGCTTCGGCTAAGTTTTTGAACTTAACAAAAGCTTGAAATGCTTCACTCTTGTTCTTTATCATTGCTACCCACATGAGTCTAGAGTAATCATCAACTAATAATAAGAAATACTTACTCCCTCATAGTGTGACAGGTGAGATTGTTCCACAAATATCTCCATGGACAAGCTCTAAAGGCCTGCTTCCCCTATACGAGGCTATAGAAGGAAATGGACTTATGTGATGCTTGCTTGCAATGTAGTCACGGCATATATTTTCTGGGATCTCTAATTTAGGAAGCCCCCTAACAATCTCTTTAGAAGATAATCTCCTTAATGATTGAAATTTTAAATGTCCACACCTTTTATGCCACGTCCAAGTTAACTCTGAACTACCATCTGCGACCATGCAGCTCAATACTAGATTTAGCTTCAAAAGATAAAGTCTGCTTAATGTTTTCTTCACCTTCACTAGGAGTCTTCCATGTTGATCATAGATGGTAAGAAAGCCACCCTCCATTAATATTCGGCACCCATGCTCATCGAATTGACCCAAACTTAAAATATTAGCTTTTAATTCGGGGACATAGAGAACATTATCTAACCTCATTTGTCCTCCATCTTGACACTGAAGCATGATCCAGCCACGTCCTCTAATTTTTGTCGTAGATCCATCCCCAGATCTCATTGTTCCTTGTGAGACTTCCTTCAACTCTTCAAACAAGCGGCGATCACCTGTCATATGGTTACTTGCTCCATTATCAAGATACCACATACCTTCGTTCATTGCTTGCTCATTGACTCCTTGGAGTAAACTAACTTGCAGAGTATCAATAATCGCCATCAGAAGGGTGGGTTGTGGCTTTTCCTCAACTTCAGCAACTTGAACTTTCTCCTCTTTCTTACTCTTTCGACATTCATATGCGAAGTGTCCAAGTTTCTAGCAATTATACCATTTTACCTTTGACTTGTCTCGAGGTCTCTCTTCATCTCCATGCTCGTTTTGTTTGCCATCACCTCTTCCTCTTCCTCGTCCTCCTCTCCATCCACGGCCACGACCTCTTCCACGAGTGTTACTTTCTTCATATTTCTTTTGTTTTCCCGTGGCTTTAGAGAGAAGAAGTTGCTCTTCTCTCTGAGCTTCTCGATCTCGGAGCTTTTCTTCATAGATCTTTAATGACCCAATTGCCTCCTCAAGTGACATTGAGTCCATGTCACCAAATTGTTCAATAGATGAAGTGATAGCATCAAACTTTGCAGGGGCTGCTCTAAGGAGTTTGGCAACTAACACTCCATCATCGATCTTCTCCCCGAGGCTTCTTAGTTGAGTGGCAACCTTAGAAAGCTTTCCAGCAAAGTCGGCCACCAATTCTTCTTCAGCCATGAACATAGTCTCAAACTCACGTCGAAGGGCTTGAACTCTAGCCTTGATGACACGAGCGGCTCCCATATGTCTTGTCTTCAAGAATTCCCAAATCTCCTTGGCAGTCTTGGAAATATCTAGTTGTGCCACAATATCTTCTGATAGTGCCCTAAATATTACTGACAATGCTTGGCGATCTTTTTTCCTCGGCACCGTGTTGGACTCGATTGCCTCCCACAAACCATATGCCTCTAGATGCACTTGCATCCGTATTGCCCAAACAGGGAAATTAGTCTTCGATAATACCTGAAGAGGACTTGGGGAGATTGGATCACCCATCCCCCTACTAAAACCGGCATTGGTAGCTCCAAACTCCTTCTCAAAAGAAGCCCTACCAAACTCTGATGCCGCCTCTCCTCTTCTCGGCATGATGCTCCCCTTGGATCAGACTCGCTCTGATACCAAATGTAGGCACTAAGACACTTGCAAGGTTAAGAACTTAACCTTCTCTAATAGAGGCACACTCACAATGGAGAGTTACTAAACAAAAGACTCTCTAAACTTCTTGCTTGAAGTTCATAGTTACAATGAGGGTCTCACCCTCCTTATATAGACACAATTAGAACTCTCTAGAATAAGCTAGAGAATTTGTGTGAGAGAGAGATATCTAGAAATATCTTGAAATGACATTGCTAAGATGTCATTTCAAGAAACTCACGCACCATCTAGAAAATTCTGGAAAGCATTTAATGCTTGAAGCCTTCAGTTCGAATGCCATAGTCGTCTCAATCGCTGCCCACACCCATCACTTTCGCAGTTGATCTTGGCGGCCCACATTCTCCACCATCCTTCATTGACTTCTGCTGAGTTATCGAAGAAGAAGAAGATAACCAAGAAGAGAAAGGAGAGAGAGGATGACAGACGCCGACGTCCGGATACTACCGGCCCTTCCGGGAGTTGTTTCCATCCCTACCATCCGCTCACCGCGCGCGCTTCCTCATCCCGCTGACCGACTTGGTCTCCAATGTTACGACAAGACCTACCGTGACTCCCAGCACGTACCGACATCGTGAATCTGATCCGCGTGGTAGAAGGCTTCCTTTCGAGTCCCACGAGGCCTGGCGAATGAAGTCAAGGAAAGAAAGAAGAGGGATAATCCTCACCTCGGGAAGAGACAACCCCAACGCCGCCTCGTGCCCTGAAAGAAAACAAAGAACGATCCTCACACTCTCAAGAGAATAATGCTCACAAGATCAAGATGGAGAAGAAGAGAGGAGGGAACAAACTAAATTCAGTATATTGCAGTACTATGAGTGCTCGGTACAAAATCAAAGACACACGCAGTGCTATCTTATAATACAACGTCCATGTCGTATTTTAGTAACAAAGAAAAAAATAGTAAGAAGTTAATTCCGAAAACGCTTCCGATAATTTATCATTGCTGTTCTTCAAGATTGATTTCCAACAATCACTCCCTCAAGCTTTGAAGATGTTCTCTGACATCCTCAACTTTTATTTCAGACCTTTGATAGAAAAATTTGATCCTTCCAAGAGCTTTGGTCATCATGTCTGCAAGTTGCTCTTCGGAGGGAACATGCATGAGCTTTATCCACTTCTTCTCTACTGTCATTCTTATGTAGTGATATTGCACATCAATGTGCTTTGTTCTGCTATGAAATGCAGGATTCTTAGCCAATTCAATCGCAGAGGAATTGTCGACACGCAATTCCACTAGCATCATACTCTTCTTGGTTTAGTTCAATGATTAATCCTGCCAACCAAACTACTTGACAGCCCGTTGCGTTCAAGGCGATGTACTCAACTTCACAGGAGGATAAAGCGACGATTTTCTGTTTCTCAGAGGACCATGTGATTAAGTTTTTACCTAGAAAGAATACTGAACCAGATGTACTTTTCCGGTCTATATGGTCTCCAGCGTAGTCACTATCAAAATATCCAATTAGTTCAAAGACTTCACTTCTTTAGTACTTGAGCCCGTAGTTCAATGTACCTTTAACATACCTTATGACGTGTTTAGCTGTTTTGAGATGCTCTACTGAGGAATTCTCCATGAAACGACTAAGAAGACCAACACTGAACATTAAATCAGGTCTTGCATGAGTAAGATTACGCAATTTTCTAAGTATACTTATGTATACGGTTGTACATATCTTTTTTGAGTTTTCTGTTGCACTGAGTTTGATCTTTTACTCAAGAGGAGAGTTTGATGGATTACTATCCATCATTTGTTGATCTTCGAGTAGATGTTTTGCAAATGCTCTTTGATTCAAAGAAATTTCCCCTTTTTCTTGGATTACTTGTATGCCAAGATAGGTTGAGAGGAGCCTGAGATCTATCATCTCAAATAGTTTCATCAGTTTTAACTTAAATTTTTTTAAGTTTTCTTCATCTAACCCAGTCAACAGTAGATAATCAGCATATACACCAACTATCATGCTTGATTTATTGGAGTTTTTGTAGTAGACTGCAGGTTCATATTCACTCTTCTTAAGTCCAAGTGTAGTTAAGCTTTTATCAAGCTTAAAATACCAAGCTCTAGATGCTTGTTTAAGACCATAGAGAGCTTTGTGAAGTTTATTAACATCATTCCTTCTCATTGAGTCCTCATAGCCTTCAAGTTGTTGAACATAAATTTCTTCTGAGATCTCTCCATTTAGGAAAGTAGTATTCACATCTAGATGGTAGACCAACCATCCAAATTGGATAGAGATTGCTAGAATAATCCAAATTGTTTCTATTCTAGCTACTGGGGCAAATAATTCATCATAATCTTTCCCTTGTCTCTGTGCATATCCCTTTACCACTAGACGAGCCTTGTATTTCTGAATTTGATTATTTTGATCTCTCTTGATTTTGAATACAAATTTTAATCCAATAGGTTTGCAGTCTTTGGGTGGTGAAACTAGTTTCCATGTTTCATTCTTCATAATTGAAATCATTTCATCATCCATTGCACTCTTCCAATCTGGATTCTTTAGTACATCTCTGACATAGATAGGTTCATCTTCAGCAAGATGACATGATTCATTTGTAGAATTTTCTTCTTGTCGAGTCTCAGCATAAATTTGAGAAAGTTCTTTGAACTTACTTGGTCAGCTTGCTTTGGTGGAAGTAGTGGAAGTGGATGAGACAACAGCTACTTCAGCTTCGGGATGGCTTTGTGTTTGTGATTCCTCACAATTTGCTGATCTTTCTGCATATTCAAACAAAAAAGGTGACTTGTAAGGGGAGTTATTCTCTATTTCCACAGTATTTTCCCAATTCCATCCAACACCTTCTCCAAATATTACATCTCTTGTGAGATGTGTTTTCCCTGTGAATGGATCATAAACTCTATATGGTTTGCTACCTTTTTCATAACCAATGAACACCATTGGTTTGCTTCTATCTTCAAGCTTCTTCAAATTACCTGAGACCTTCTTTACATGTGCAAGACACCCAAACACTCTTAGGTGATCCACATTAGGTTTGATTCTAGTCCAAGCTTCATAAGGAGTTTTACCTTCTAAACTATTTGTTGGGCTTTTGTTTAGTAGGTAGACTAATGTGTTTATTGCTTCTCCCCAGAAAACACGAGGTAAATGTTTTTCTTTAAGCATGCTTCGAACCATATTAAGTATGATCCTATTTCTCCTTTCAACTACCCCATTATGCTTAGGTGAATAGGGTGATGATAGTTGTCTTTTAATTCCACTCTATAAGCAGAAATCAGAGAAGACATTTGAATTAAACTCACCTCCATGATCAGTCCTCAAATGTTTTGATCTTCAATGAACTTTCTGACTCAGTAGCCACTTGAAAGTCTTTGGAAAGCTTCAAGTGCACCGGACTTCTGTTTTAACATGATGTCCACATCATCCTTGTGCAGTCATCAACAATGAGAAGAAAGTACTTACTTCCTCCCAAGGTTTCCGGTTCTATTGGTCCACATAAGTCAGCATGTATTAATTCTAAAGGCTTTTTGTGCCCTTTAGCTTGACTAAGAAGGGAAAGATGATCTGATTTGCTTGGAGTGAACACAATCATGACATAACTTGTTAACCTTATGCATAATTGGTAAACCTCTTACCATATTTTTGGATGATAATGATATCAGAGAATCAAAGGTAAGATGTCCATACCTCTGATGCCATTTCCAAGTTGCATCTTCACTAACTTGAAGACAATTCTCCATAGTATAAAGTTTTAGGAGGTATAACTGACCTGAGCTTCTCTTGATTCTGGTCAATAGCCTGCCATTCTCATATCTGATTGTTAGTATAACTTTTCCAAGTGTAATTTGGCAGCCTTGCTCATCCAAACAGCTAAGACTCAGTATCTTGGCTTTCAGTTTGGGTGTGTAGAGCACATTCATGAGTGTGATTTGGGTATCTCCTTTAGAATTCAGTAGAATCTTCCCTCTTCCTTCTATTCTGATTCTTGAGTCATCCCTGAATCTCACATTGCCTTTATAAGATTCATCTAATTCATAAAATAAGTTCTTCTTACCAGTCATGTGGCTGGTAGCGTCTGTGTCAAGATACCAAAGACGTTCTTCAAGCTCACTTTGGACAATACCTTGCAAGAGGATGTCGTTATCAACCTCTTCTATTGCCATGAGGAGAGTAGTATCAACCTTGTCTTCTTCTACTAGGTTTACTTTCTTTATATCCTTCTTTGGTTTGTTCTTGTTTGGAAGTTTGCATTCATTTGAGTAATGTCCAAGCTTATGGCAGTTGTAACAAGTAATCTTTGATTTGTCTTGAGGCTTCTGCTCATCTTTCTTTTTCAGAGTCATCCTTAGAGTATGAGGGCCGACCATGCCCTCTTCCTTTATTTCTTCCCCTTCCTCTTCCTCTGCCATGGGAGGAATCATCCTCTGATGGAGAATTATTTTGAAACATGAACACAAGGGTTCTAAGTGAAGCTATCCTCCTCCTCCTCCTCCTCCTTATCTACCAATTTGAGAAATTATCCATTCCTTAAATGGATGAAGAAAACCTCTCTAAACAAATAAAGAGAGTGTAGATCTTAAGGGATTTATTTTCCCTCCTTTCTCTATTTTATACTGATCTAAAGATTGACTTGGTCAAAAGAATTCAACCCTATCTTTAGAAACCTAGAGTTCCTTGAATGGACCAAGTCAACCACCTTCTACCTTGATATAGGTTCCTCATTTTCCAAACCTTAGCCACCATATCATAGGTACCTTATATAATTTTACATAATGATCTCAAAAGAAAAATCAATAGGAAGCCTTTTGTTTTAGAATTCTTTATTTCTTTGAAACTACCCTTAGTTATAATTAAACAAACAAACGACAAGGATTCCTCACTTAATGAGGAATTCTTTTATCTCTTGCACTCAAACAAACGATAGAGAACATAGCTTCCTACCAGAAAAAACAAAACAATTCCCACCGGCGAAATATAAAGCGGGAAATCGATCACTCCCGTAGAGTAACTCCACGCCACCACTATTGACCAAAATTCCCAGCGATCAGGAAATCGTCAAATACGGCTGGATTTGGAAAGGTGATTCCCAAGGAAAGGTCACCCCATGAAAGTCTTAACTCCATCGAACCACGACGATAATTATCATCCATGCGTGCCTTCATGACGATCACATCGTACGCGCGGAAAGCAAGGAACTTCAAGAAATCGCTCTACAACACCAGCCCAGTCAATCCGAGTCAACCACACGGGCATAACCGCCCCTAAAGCGATGGTTCGCCTCGTTGTAACCTCCTCTCTTTACTTCTATAAAATGGAAATCGTAAAAGAAAAACAAGATGATGTTTTTTTGATAAATTGGTTACCCTTGGTTCGTTTTTACCTTCGTGTTCATCATCGTGTTCTTGTGTCTCCATCAATATCTCCCGTATCCTCTTCATCTTCCAAGTTCTATCTCCCTCTTCTATTCTCCCTCCATTTTTTCATCTTTCATCCATCTTTCGTCAGAGGTTTGCTGAGGACATTCAATATGGTGAGGAGCAAAATCGCGAGCATCGTCTTCGCCGTCCTGATCAGGTAATGATCCTCGGTTTTTTGTGTGAAAATAGTTCGCATTCCTCAATCTTTAAGTCCAACGTTGACCGATCATGTTCTCTACATAATTATCTGTCGCGTGACCATTATCCGAGACGTGAACTAATTTCCTTCCCCCTTCATTATCCACTACCATCTCATCGTATTCAATATCCTCTTCTCTTCCATATAATCTCTCCACACCTTCATTATCCTCATCTCCCTACTTTCAGCATTTCTCCACCTCCTATCTTTTCTTTTCCTATTACTACTATCCGATTTCATCCCATAACAGATAACCCAGTCGTTATCTTATTCCTCTATTCGTCTATTTCTTCCTACATCCATTCTCTGATATATTTATATATATATCTCTAAATATTCTTAGTAATATTATTAATCTTCCTCTCATATTTCTTTTATCATTTCCTCCCGCCTCTTCTCATAAATTATCCAATAACTAATCCTTACTTATTCTATTCTTAAATATTTCTCACTCACTTAAACACATTATTCTCTTCTCTTATTAATCATCTTATCATCCTTACTAAATCATTATATATCTTTATATTCCTGAATTATATCACACTATATTCTCACTAATTTCCTAATATCTTTTCATAGTGATATCATTTCATAGATCCTCCCCATATTGTAGGATTATTTCTTAAATATTTTCATCATCATACATATCATCATAACTTGAAATATCCTACATCATATTATTAAGGGTCTTCTCTTATAATATCATAAATTCATTTGTTTGAGTCTAGGAATTCCTCACTTACAAGATTCCTTTTGATGTTAACCATGATTGTCCTCTTTAACAACAAACTTCTTCATACTGATTTCTTCATAATAGATTCCTCATACTGATTACCAACACCTAGGTGGATGGTTAGCTCAAGCAAGGCTTGTCTTGAGGTTGTCACCGATGATATTCACTTCCATAAGTCAGTGCATATAGATCTCTTCTAAAATTTCTAACAATAGGTGGCTTCAAGGAAATGAAGGGATGTAATTCAAAGAGGTTTCCTACTAATTTTTCTTTTGAGATCATTATTTAAAATGATATAAGGTACCTATGATATAGGTTCCTAATTTTCCAAACCTTAGCCACCATGTCATTGGTACCTTATATCATTTTAAATAATGATCTCAAAAGAAAAATCAGTAGGAAACCTCTTTGAATTACATTCCTTTATTTCCTTGAAACCACCTATAGTTAGAAATTTTAGAAGAGATCTATATGCATTGACTTGTGGAAGTGAATATCATCGGTGACAACCTCAAGACAAGCCTTGCTTGAGCTAACCATCCACCTAGGTGTTGGTAATCAGTATGAGGAATCTATTATGAAGAAATTAGTATGAAGAAGCTTGTTGTTAAAGAGGACAATCATGCTTAACATCAAAAGGAATCTTGTAAGTGAGGAATTCCTAGACTGTGATTCATTCAATGACATATGAAGATAACTACAAGAATCATTCAAGAAGGGAGCTACGAATAGTCCAAGATCACTTCTATCTTTACAATTATGCTGAACGGACTACCTTCCCCCCTGATCACAAGATTCCCACATTACCTCTCCTTATTGACATGAACCATTATGATGAGTGATAACATGCAAAATTCAGCAAGAAAACATGCTTATCCTTGTGGTCATTTATTTAAAAGAGGTAATATCATTTATGTTTGTTACATGTTATCATATGAATTTGCCAAAATGAACATCCTTTAGATAAATGAAGAAAAGATTTTTTTTTACAAGCATTAAGAGTTTTTTTTAATGTGCTGAATCTTGAAATGCTTTAAGAGTTCTTTTTTTTTATAAATCTTGAAATGCTTAAACAAACTCTTCTAAATTCTTTATTTTCTGTTTAATAAAGAAAGTTTTTAACTAAAGCCCGTAATGGGCTTGTCCGTTTTAATGTGTTTCTTAGTGTATGGATAGGATGTTTAGGGAGAAAATCTCAACCAATAGCAAGAAGGAACACGGTATTGTGTGTAATGCAAAACACACAGAGGAACAAAGCTCATGTACTTGGCGCTTTTCACGAAATTGCAACACCTCCAGTGGTGATTAGCTTAACCACTTGCGATATGAGACTGAAGCACACCGAGGGTGTAAAGCAGGAAATACCAAGGACCTAACCCGCATAACTTTGGAGCTTGGGTTAATTAGGTTAAAAAGGGGAATCGGGGAAGAAAGCCTCGTTCTTGATTTCTCGCCAGATGACGATTGGCCAGGAGGACATAGTGGGAGGAAGAGCCAAAATCCGGTCAGAGAAGCATTCAAAGTTCGGATCGAACTGATTCCAAAAAGTTCGGCATTATTTCGGAGCTTCGAGATTTAGTTAAGATATTTTCTTGTCAGTTTCTTTTTGTTGAAATTTTCATTTTAAAGTTCAATTAGTTGTTCGGTTATCTTCGAATTTTATTGTCTTTCACTTTCACGATTTTAATCTAAATATTTTAGAAAGTTTGATTAAACTTGAGCATGAATTTCTTTTTGTAGATAGAGTACTGTTTTTATTTTTTTTACTTCCGGTAAGAGTGATATCTGAACTAGTTTATGGTTAGTATTAACTGATTACAAAAATCTGACAGCATGTGCTTAATCTATTTCTTGTTTTAATTTGAGTATAGGTAATGTCATAAAAGAAATTCATCTGTAATAGATTAGATTCATTTAGATTGGGAAGAGGTTTGGTTAAAAAAATATTGAAAAATAAAATGATCTGAGATTAGCTTTCCCTGACATTGATCCTTTCGATTTAGATAAAATGCATCAGTAAGAGAAGGATATTCAGAATGTATTATGTCAGGTTGAAGTCAGAAGAGTGCTACTAAGCAGAACTTCTAAGATAGAAAATAACAAAATATAAATCTTGCTTATATTTGTTTCTCTCTGTTTGTGATTTCGGAAAGTGCATAAGAGCAGATATAGTGAATATAGCAGAGTAATAATAGGAAGAAGAATTCAGTGGTGATATAATCTTCTTAAGATAAATAAATAAAATAAAATAGAAAGAAAACAAAAATATAGTGATTTTGATAAGAAGAGTAGTAGGATTAAGAATTAGAGAAAGTGGATATAGGCATTGGTGTAAGACTGAGATTCGCGCTATTACATAAAAGAAATCTGCTAAGAAACATAAATGACTCTCCTCTTTTCAGACCGTCTATAGACAGTAGCTGAGGATCTAGGTATAAATGAAAACACCAGGAAAGTGATTAGAATTGACCTCTCTAGGGTTTGACCCCTCATAGAGCTATACTGTTGGAGGATAGAAATTAAGGGAAAAAAAATATTAGAAGATAATATAATTGCATAAGTCAAATTAAACCACCATAACGACGTAGGATTTACAGCTTAATTTGGACTTATCAATGAGTATAACGGAAGCTTCCACATGAAGAACTACCTTCCACTTGCCCACACCTCTGCAACTGATGAAGACAATGAAGGATTGGTTCAGAGAAGAAAATAGCGGAGAAGATCATCGACATTGACCTCTGCAATGGGAAGCGTGGCAGAATGAAATGACTTAGAGAAGGATATTTCTCTCGGTGATAACCTAATCTGCGGTTTAGAGATGGAAAGTAGTTCCTATTTCCGAAGAATCAGACAGACAAACAGAAAACTACCAAACAAAGTGAAAGAAAGAGAAGGAGAAGACGATCATGGCCACTATTGAAGCTTGCTGCGCCATGAAGACTGAAGCAAAATACACTGCTCCTTTGGATGCCATTAAGGGTCCGCGAGAAGGCCTCCTCTACGCGATATGCGTTTATAATGGTTCTGGGAGAGAGAAAGTGGACTTCTTAGCGAAGGTCGATGCGGACTCACTTCACCGACGTATTCAATAGTCATTCACCAACTGTTGATTCCTCATGATGGAATGCTTGCCGCTCCTGTCATGGTGATCCATCCACCGCTCAAAGATTCCTCATCTTTCCTTCCTTGCTATCACACCGGATCTACATTATTGACACAACGGATACATCCATTGCCTATCAAAAATGGCTGAAAAACCGCATCTCCGTGTGAGAAGAACTGACGACGTCAAGTAAGGTTCAAGAAAGGTGACGAGGTGAATGAATCCAAAAATCTGAACTCAATGATAGAAGTGAGGAAGAAAATGACAATGATGACTGTGATAAATTTCGAGAAATAGCCCCAACCTCGCTGTCGACCTGGAAGAACCTATTCACGGAAATAAAAGAACGTCAGAAATTCTATAAACTACCAAATTCTACAACTCCAAATCGGGTCAACCGGTCAACCAATGCGGAACGAAATATATTCCTATCCACGTAAGAAAGAGCAGCCACAAGCAATTATCCACGGGCGTCACGACCCGCAACCGCATGATTCCGCTCCGACGCACCTCTTCGTTCTTAACTTCCATCTTCTGTATTTTCTAAAAAATGGACGATTGTAAACGAAGACGGTAGTTTTTTATTGAATGAAAATTGGTTCCGTTTTACCTTGTGTTCATTGTCCGTCCCCGTATCTCCTCCACCCCCACTTCCGCACCTTCATCTTCCGAGTTCTATCATGCTTTCTCTCCTCCCTCCATTCTGTTTGCTTTTCATCAATCTTCAGTCAGAAATTCACCGAGGACAATACTTATCATGAGACGCAAATCCAAAGACATCATCTTTATCTTTTCGCTCAGGTAATCATCGTCGAACTCTCTTCATTTCATGAGCAATAGTTCGTAACTTAGTATCTTAAGTCCAGCATATGACTCCTCCCCGATCTCTCTTCCATCTTACACCTACTACTGTCACTCTCTCTCTATTTCTATATTATAATATATCAC
>CM044113.1:845469-887850 GCA_024174645.1 Lemna minuta
GGACACCAATTCTATTATGTATATATAGATATAGATATATAGATATTCACCGGTTACATCTCCTTTTCATATTTCAAATTATATTATACCTTCGTCACTCTCACTTCTCCTCATATCCGTCTCTCTTTCCACATCTTTCTTATCTATCTTATCTTAACACTCTCTATAATATTCTTTCTGAATTATAACTCTATTCTCATTGATATCACTTCATAGATCCTTCAATTATTTGTAGGATTATTTCTTAAATATTTTCATCATCATACATATCATCATAAACTTGAAATATCCTACATCATCCTCCTTCTTTTTCAGCTTTCCAAGTGCGCGTGCAATTAGAGCCTTCTCTTCTCTCTTCACAAACCTATCCTTCAACTTGTCTTCGTGGATCTTTAGCGATCCAAGTACTTCATCAACTGTAAGGTTGTCAACATCTTGGAATTGCTCAATTAAACTGGTAATGGAGTCGAATTTTCTAGCAACAGATCGGAGGAGTTTTGCTGCAACCTCCCTATCAGCTATCTTCTCTCTCAGTCCTCTCATTTCAACCACAATCCAAGAAATTTTACCAAAATAATCCATAATCATCTCATTGTCTTCCATGAAATGAGTTTCGTAATCTCTTTTTAGTGATTGAAATCTTGCCCTGCGTAGTCGGGATACGCCGACGTTCTTGGTCTTCAGGCTTTCCCAGGTTTGCTTGGCGGTTTTGTCAGCATCTAGCTCTCAGGTGAGTTCTTCCAAGATGGTGCTAAACATAATCAACATCGCTTGTCGATCCTTCTTTCTTGGGGCAGTTTCCGATTCGATGACATCCCACAATTCAAGACCTTCGAGGTGCAAGCGCATCCGCACAGTCCAAACTTGATAGTTTGACATGTTCAAAATAGGAAACGTACGTATTTGCGTGGGTTCATGCAGTCCTTTTGCAGCTGCTGTCACGGTGAGCTCCAGAGAATTCTCTCCTCGTCGTGGCATTGTTGTCGACCGGAAGGATCAAAACGTTGGTCTGATACCAATTGAAAGAAAACAAAGAATGATCCTCACACTCTCAAGAGAATAATGCTCACAAGATCAAGATGGAGAAGAAGAGAGGAGGGAACAAACTAAATTCAGTATATTGCAGTACTATGAGAGCTCGGTACAAAATCAAAGACGCACACAGTGCTATCTTAAAATACAACGTCCTTGTCGTATTTTAGTAACAAAGAAAAAAACAGTAAGAAGTTAATTCCGAAAACGCTTCCGATAATTTATCATTGTTGTTCTTCAAGATTGATTTCCAACAAGCCCCTCCCATCACTTGCACCAAAATTTCGGAGGAAGCATCAATGAGCCTCCACATGTGTCTTCTGACACCCATGATGCAACCCATGAGCCCGCCCGCACGCGACACCCTCACCTGCGTACCCGTCCGTGCGACTGCGCGTCTACATCAGCAATGTGTGCCTACCTGGCCAACGCACACATGCCTGCATTTTGGTAGCGCTACCTTTGCATGCGCAGGGGCCTTGCCGCCTGCCTGCCTCCTGCGTGCCACAAAGCGGCCCTCGTCTGCAGCCACGCCAAGCCTACCAACAATGACTTCTTCAGTAACTGGCAAGGTCCGACGTTCGACACCGAGCATTCCCCTTGCCCAGACGCATTTGCCTACATCGAGTCCCCTCCCCATCACAACCCGCCAGGCTCTGCCACCCCGAAGGTTAGCTCTGTACCCTTCCATATTTAATTTTAATTATATTTCAAAGGGTTTTCTTGGCTTACTTCCATCGCCTTCAAATGAACGTAGACATGATAGAATAGAGTATAGGATCGTGACTTTTGATGCTAAGACAGATCAGTCGCTGCTTAGGAGCTGCTGCCCTTGGCTACTTCACGACGACTGTTCCGCCATCTATTCAGACGTGGATTGAGGGGTCCTAGACTTACCATCATTGTGTGTTTCTCGTGGTCGTTCGGAGTTGGTATTGCCACTTGGCACGCTTGTACTTAGGTAAGGAGGGTAACCTAGAGTCTAAGGTCCATACGCTCTTATCGGATCAGGCCGACTGCCCCATCCACGAGACTTTGGGTGTCATTGATCAGGTACGAGGGTTCACACCTTGTCCTGCATCACTTTTCCTTATGGTAGCTTAATAAGAAGCGTGAACCAAAAATCAACAAAAAAGGAAGAAGATTCTTTTATATGTTCAATTTAGAGGTTCCCATGGATTAATGGTGAGGCTTTAGTCTTTTTGGATGCTACCAAATGAATGGTGGAGATTAAATCCAACGGCCACGGCCATAACCACCTCCTAAGAAGGTGAGAGGGTCCCTCCTATGAAACTCGGCCCCAAAACCACCTCCTAGGAGTGTGGGTTGATCACTCTCTAAGATTTGGTAACCTTAAGACTTCCCTAAAGAGGTAGCTTACCTCTCTCGCCTCCGATAAATACCAATCCTTCCTAAAAAATAAGAAAGATCTAAACATATTAATAGTAAATTAAATTGAATAATAATAAATTTGACCTCTTTGGCCCTTCATGCATGTCTTTAACCATCTTTTGACTTTTTAAGAATCACTTCGACAATTGTTGACTTTAAAGAAAAGGGAGTGATTAGGCCCCTAAAAAGGTACAATGGGTTGACCCTGATGGATATTATGTGGCCTATAAGCCAATCATACTTTCATGTATCTTGTTTATGTTCATTGAAATGAAATTTATTCATTGTCATTCTTGTATGATGTTTGCAATGAAGTCCATGAGCATGTTTAATGACTAAGTGAATTATGATGAGATCATAATATAGTGATCACTAGTCTTTAGACATATGTTCTAAACATTCCTATTCGTGGGATATTCGAGAAGGACATCGAATTATCCGAAAAGAATAGCACTATCTAATCCAACTCATATGATGACTATGGCTGATCCTATAGCCATCGGTGTGGAGACACTAAGGATAGATAGTGGGTGATCTTTGGAGAAAGAGTTCACTGAATTGATTCGTATGAATCCCTGAATGGTATTATACCTAACTGTCAATCAAGTTGATTCATGTCATAATTGTGTATGTGGTCCTTTGACTTGAGACACCAACGACATCTTGTGGATGGATGATCGTGTTTTGATTATGACTTACGAATCCCTAGTCACAGGATGTCTAAAACGTCATATATTGGATACGACATGAAGTCCATGAAGATGATTGTGTGATCAAGATGGGATCATCCACCCTTGGTATTTGAGGAGATTGACTCAAAGGAATGAGATGCGATGAAATCCTTGGCCAAGGTAGTATAAATATCAAAGAAGGAGTTCTCGATGATTTCTACACGCATCAGTACTAACTTGAGTGACCGATTAGGGTTTGACACTTGACCATACCCTAAGTCATTCATGAGTCTAATTTGGATGAAGGATTATACATACATAGTAATCGATGACGGGAAGGTTCTATAAGTGAGTTCTTACATACTCCATATCACCTAGAGTACATGGTGTAGCTTGGCACCCAACGTGCTGGCAACTCAATCTATCGATTGGGTTAAATCGATCCTTGATTAATTAATATATATGTGGATGTGAATGATTAATTAAGGTTTAACAATATGGTGTTATTTGGTCTATAGATTTATTAACTAGTGAGATATATGGACCTAGAGGGTCACACACATAAGGTCAATGGACGTCGATGGATATAGACATAATAATAAGGGTTTTTGTGAAAATTTCACATTCCCAAAGTCTATAAATAGGGGGAGAACGACCATAATAGAGGTACCCATGCAAGCCTAGTGAAACTTTTCCTCCCTCTTCTCTTCCTCTTGTGGTGATGAGTGTTCAAGAGGAGATCCGATAGAGGCTGGACGCTTGAATGGTTGAAGAACTCTTTCAAATGATCCATGTAAGTATGAATTTTATTCTATACTAGATGATAGGATCACCTAGAATGGATGATGAGATCATCTATTCTTGGTGCTTCAACTCTGTTGAATGTTTTGATTCAGCACCTTCCGCTGCAATCATTATTTTGGTCAAAGACTTAGAGAGATTTTTGAGCCTCATACCCCAATATACCCCACCTAAAAAGGTGGCTAAGTAACCTCCTACAAAGGTGGAACAACTTGACCTACCTCATAAAAAAGAGGAAAGGCTTGACCATCCTCCTAAAAAAAGGTAAAAGGCTTAACCTAGTGATAACATGCTAAATAAACATAAAAATACATGATTATTAATGCAAATTAAGGCATAAAACATTCTATTCTAATACATGTTATCATATTTTTGTAGTGTTTCTCTATCATTCTATGAAAAATTAATTATAATCTCAAAATGTATTAATTTACGGTTAATTATGATGAATTAAAGATAATATTATCATAAGCCATATTTACATGAGATTATAATTAGTTTTTAAGGTTAAATAATAAGAGAAATAGTTTTATATACATTCATATATTTTTCTAAGTTTTAAAAACTAAAAGAAATGAGTGTATTTTTAAATAGAAATTTATTCTCTTATTATTTATTAAATGACTATTTAGAATGATGGATAATTTAATTTCTGATCCAATGAAAAAATTTAGATTAATTTGGAGATATATTTTGAAAAATATGAATTTTCTAATTATTAAGAATTTTTGGATTTTTTTAAACAAAATTCTAAATTTAAAATTGTTTTATTTAATTTAAAATCGATCTTATAAGTACGCAAGTGATGTGGCAAAATCTAGAGCTTCTGATCGCGCAATTAATTGTAATCGTTGATCGTCACTTAAGGTGGGGGGTAAGTGGTGCAATCCTATTCGTCGGAGAATCGTTTTAAAGTGATTTAATCTCAATGGTTGATCTGAGGAGTTATAACGTTGAGATTAAAACCTGCAAAATGCATCTGGAGCGTCTAATCCAGAGCAAACGGTCGAGGTTCAATGTGTTACTTATAACACACATGACGTGACATCATCTTGACGGTCCATCAAAGATCCAATGGCCACGACTTAATCGTAAGTGTGAGAGGCCCAATATCACTAGAGGACCAATAAGCCTTCTTGGCCTATGTATATGGCCATGTATCACCTTCATTCTAATTAATTCAGTCTCTTCATCTCTCTCCCTAATTCACAATCTCCTCGCTCTCTTCATCTCTGGTGGCGTACGACCCCCGTCGCCACCAAGACACGATACCCCGGCGCCGGAGGAGCCCTTTTGCGCGCGCGGATCTATCCGCTTATCTTTACTTCTTTATTTCTTTACTATGGATCTTTTGACCCGCACGTGTTTAAGCGGGTCCTCGTTTATTTCTTCTCTCCCTTTAGGCTTCCGGGTGGGTTCTTCCCTTTTCGGGATCCCATTTGTGAAGCTCATCCTTCTTTGTGAACCTTTTATTCTATTTCTATGAGTATGCGTGTGGGTTGTGGGCCTCAAGTGGGCCCTTTCCTCTCTTGGCCCACCAAGGGCTCTATAAGAGGGGAAGGGACCCCCCCACAAACCCTAGCCGTCATTTGAGAAAAAAAGAAGGAAGAACCTCTTCTCGAGTGTCTGCTCATGGAAAGCTAGGGAAGGAGTCCAACCGCCGACGCCGCTGCCGCGCCAGCCGCACTCGATCGTGCCGCCGCCGCACCGATCGTGCCGCCGCCGCGCCGCCGCCTCGCGCGCCACTCCTTGCTCCCTAACTCCGGGTTTGCTGAACGCCGCCGCCATCGCCGCGCTCCAAACCGCCATCGCTGCCGCTCTAAGCTCACGCCGCTGCGCCGCGCCTAGCTGCGCGGCCGCTGCCGCCGACCTCGACGCCGCGCTATCGCCGCCCTAAAGCCGCCGCTATCGCCGCCGCGCAAGGCCGCTGGGTCCCTCGTCCCACGGACGCGCTGCAACCGCTGGCTGCTACTAGCGCTGGGCCGCCGCGCCGAGCCGCGCTCCAGCCTCGTCTGCCCGCCTTTCCCGCCGCAGCCGCACGCCCCGCGCGCCTCTCCCCGATGCGTGGACGCCGCCGAGCCGCCTTCCATCGCCGTGCGCGCCCGCCCGCCTGCGCCAACCCTAAAGAAAAACGAAAAGAAGATCGGACGATTCCCGCTGAGCCGACTCAGCCGGAATCGCCCGCTCCCATCTCGCCTCACCGAGCCGCCCGGGACCACCCGCCACGCCCGGTCCGCCCTCCCCCAGGCCGCCCGAGCCCGCCGAGTCGGCCCGGCCACCCGTGACTCGGTCGGCCGCCAGTGCCCCCGCAGACCCGGCCCAGCTGGGCCGGACCAGCGGCCGCACCCGCACCGGTCCAGCCAGCCCGATTGGCCCAGACCGGCCGACCGGCCTGCACCGCCCCGACCGCCGGACCGGCCCTAAACGGGCCCAAAGCGGTCCGGACCGGTCCCGAGCTGCCCAGTCGACCCTGCACCGCTCCCCGCCCGCCCGAATCAGCTCGGACGCCGCCACCCGCCCCGTGTTCGTTGCGCTCGTCCGGCTCACCCGTCTCATCATCACTCTGGCCCGCGCCGACCGCCCCTCCGCGTTCCGACGCCGACTCGCCTGCGTCCCGACTCAGCTGCCGCGCTCGAGCGATCTCCTCGCTCCGACTCGACTGGGCTCGCGCCCCGCAGGTTAGCTTCAACCCCTCTTTCCAGTTAATTACCTTTCGAAGCATTTCCTTTACTCGTCTCCACCGCCGTCGGACGACGTAGATAGGGTAGTACGATTATAGGTTCGAGATTTCTGAGGCGTACGGCAGTCCAAGCACTGAGCGTGAGCTGCAGCCTTCCGGCTACTCCACGACGAGCGATTTCCACGCCTCCGGACGTGGATCGAGAGGATCTCACCCTATCCATCATCGCGAGTTTCCCCGGGTCACCCGGAGTCGACTCCGCTGATCGGCACGCTTGCCTGCACTTAGGCTTAGGTTAGAGGTCTCGTATTTAGAGTCTAGGATTCGCCTACCCATAGGTTAGGTTTGGTAGGCTATCATTAGTCATCCTCAGGTTCATTGATCAGGCGCGAGGGTTTTCACCACCGCGTCCTGCATCAATCTCTCTCTCACGATTCCACATGGTATTAGAGCAAATAGATTCTTGCTCTTGTTGATCTTTCTCTTCTTCCTCTCATCCAGCGATTGCCTTTGCAATCTTTTCTATTTTGATCTCCTCTCTTCCGATGGCAGCCACCGGCGGTCCCCTTTCCGAACAGCGGCTACAATAGTTGTTCAATCTCCTTTTCTTCATGCAATCTTCCCTCTCCCAAATGCAATTTTCATGCGATCTTCCTACAATTTTCCTGTATTTTTTTCATGCGATCTTCCATCTTTCTTCTCTGACGCCAGTCTCCCCGAACAACGGTTACAAAAAACCTTTTCCTTTATTCTCTCTTAAATGGAAGTTACACTCTGTCAGTTCTCTCTCTTCGATTTTTTTCACTTATTTCTTGAACGGTGCTTACCCTCTCTCTTGATCTTTCTCTCTCAAGGCCGATCCTATGGATGTACCGCCGCTTACGTCTGCTACTCCTACGGCTGCTCCTTGGCTAGCTCCACAAATGTCGCCTCCACCAATGATGTCTTCATCATCCTCAATGCCTCAGCAATCTCGTGGAAGTTCTCTCCTCTCATACGTATCTACAAATCCGCTCCTCTCTCACCTGCAAACTCCTTGTTTGATCTTTTCACGCCAAGGATCAAATTACATTACCTAGTCAGCTACCTTTCATTGTTTCTTTTAGATTCACCAGCATGAGTACTTGCTGGCAAACGATCCACCATCTCTTCATAATCCTCGGTACGTGGATTGGGTTATACATGATCGCAATGCCATGGCATGGCTTGTCAAGATGCTCTCTCTTGATCTCGATGACTCTGTTCATTGATTCATCCTACTAAAAATATTTGGGATGAACTCTATTGAATGTATGGTCCCAAAAGCCACATTGCCTCTATGATCAAAATTTTGAAAAAATGTTCAAGCTACAAGGAATTGAAGGACACTTCGACACTGTCTATGCCTCTCTTCGTGGTTGCGACACTCGACTTCAAGTTTATCAGCCCTACACCATGGATATTGCTGAAAAAAATTGGTATCATGAAGAGCTCTTGGTGTCTCTCTTCGTCAACTCAATCCCAACAGCTATCAACGCACAGATTCGCGACTCAATTCTTGGCGGTACCACCCTTCCATCTCTTGCGGATGTTTTCAATGCAGCTTAATGCATGGAAAGTCTTACTCCTGCAATGACTTCATCCTCGGCACTCACTCTGTCTAAATCCTTGACGCTTCTTACCTCTGAGACTATACTATTACTTGCCTCTGACCGGGTATCTAGCGGTTGTAGTCATTCCTCAAATAATCGTGAAAAGTGTTGCAACAAGTATACTGGTCCTCCGTGCATCCATTGCTCTCGCTCGACACTCTCTTTTGCTCATTGCTATCAGAAGTGGGGATATCCTCCCCGCCATGTCATGTACCATCTAAATCTACTACCCCTCAGCTGCCCACTATTCTCCTACACTTTACCAAATCTGTCGGCCAATATGATCACTCTCTCTCAAGCCAATTATGATCATCTTATCCAAGGACGATCCTCTGTTGCATGATGAACTCGATTACGCATGTTTTCCGTCATTGTTGTGTATCAATTTCATGCAATAAAATTTATATTTCCTTACTTAGTACAGTGTAAGGAAGGGTCGAATCCACAGGGAGCTGAGGAAATCAGATTAGACGTTCAAATGAAAGGTGAGAGAGCGTGGAAGAAGTGAGAGCTTGGAAAGAAGTGCGAACATAAATGGGGCATGTAGAGATGAATATGAGTGATAGTTTTTAGGTTTATTTTTTAATTAAGAGAGAAATATGAATTCCAATGGAGAAATAATGTAGAAAGAAATGCAATGGGGATGAGATGATGACAAGGTGAGAAGAGTGGTCGGCGGTAGCAACGGATCGACGAATCGATGTGCAGCGATAGGGAGAGAGAGTTGCAAGTGTTGGTGATGTCAAAGCCACTACATTAAAAGAAAATAAGAAAGAAAAATAAAAGGAAAATACAACTTTATTGTTTATGGAGATGAACACAAGCAAAAACTCAATCCGGATTGTCGCACAAACCATGTCGCAATGCCCGTCCCAGGCCGGGTGATGCTCAATCTGCTTCGATTGCAATGCTAGCTTGATTTCTTCTCCACCACCAGATTTAGCATCAAGAAATGCTCTCCTTGGGCCTTGAACTCCCCTCCTCTTCCTTTTGGTAGCCTAATGCTAAGAGAGAGCCAAAAAAAAGAGAGGAGAGAGAAAATAGAGCCTTATAGAGAGAGGGTCTTTTAGGTTTCTAGGTGACCTACCGTGGAGATCTTTCACTATTATGATCAAGGGTGGAGATGTGATAACATGCATTTATAACTTAAGTTCTTATCCTAATTAACTCATATTCATGCTTATTTTACGTGAATATGATGCATGTTATCATATTTTTTGTGAATTTTTGCCATTGGTATGTCATTTCACTAAAATCTATATTTATGCATAATTTAGGGTTCATTTTATGCTTGATTGATGATTAATCTTTTGCAAAGTTAAAATTAATAGAAGTTAATCTCTTTTCTTGAATTACTTTGACTTTAGTGCATGTTTTTGAAGGATAAATTTCAAGGTGAAAATATGATGATATTAAGAAGATTTCTTAAGAAATGACTCAAGCTAATTTTTAATTCATCTTAGATTCTTCTTTGAAATTATATTTCAGATGGCATGATGTTAAAAAGGAAGAAATTTGTGATCCAATGGAGAAAATTTGAGATTAAAAGGAGTTGTATTTGTAAAGTTATAAATTTCTAAAGATTTTGCCCTTTTTCAGATTTTTATTTGATTTTTTTTCAATTTTATTAAGTGTATTTTGTAATTAAAAAAATGCACAAAAGTTGGGGTTTATTTCAAAGGACCGCGGTGCTGATGTGGCGCGCAGGGACACGCAGGGCTGACGTGGCATGTGGGACACACGTGGATGCGACGCGACACGCAAGGCCACGTGGCAAGGCTGCGCAAGCCCACGTGAGGCGCAAGCTGGCGCGGAACGTGGCAAGAGGCCACGCGGGTCCGCACAAACGCCTATGAGGGGCGCCACATGGCAGAGTGGGGGCTGTCATTTGGAGGGCCCACGGGTTAGTGGGCCCTTGGTTAGGAGTTTGGGGCCGTAACGCAAATGCTTACCGCCCCTCTACCTTTTAAACGCGTAAGTTTTGCCTTTTTCTTCCATGAGGGACTATGTTCCCGCGGATTTTCTTTTGCATGCGATGTGGCCACAACGCAGGCATTGGATCTGATCGCAAGGCGTTGGATCTGATCACAAGACGTCAATCGCGTGGACCCGAGTCAACACGATCTTCAATCAAAGCACATGCACTAATATATTTTTGGAACTTGCGATCGAGGGCTTATCTAGGCGACACATGGCTTCGCGAGGAGACTTCAATTTTCATCGGACGGCTGTAATCCATCAAGAACTTGATGCATTGAGGGGCGGCATCGTGACTCACCTCGACGCTTAGATCTTCAGCGGACGGCTGATAACATGCATTTATAACTTGAATTCCTATCTTAATTAACTCATATTCATGCTTATTTTATGTGAATATGATGCATGTTATCATACTTTTTAGGAATTTTCTCCATTGGCATGTCATTTCACTAAAGTTGATATTTATGCATAAATTAGGGATAATTTCATGTTTGATAGATGATTAAGCTTTTTTTAAAATTAATAGAAGTTAATCTCTGTTATGGAATGAGTTTTGACTTTAGTAAATGCTTGGAAGGATGATTTTAGGATGAATTTATGATTTAAAATGTTTAATGAGAAATGATTTAAGTAAATTATAAGTCATCTTGATTTCTTCTTTCTAAATATGTTTTAAATGGCATAATATTAAAAAGGAAAGAATTTAGGATCCAATGGAGAAAATTTCAATTAAAAAGGAGTTGTATATTTTACATTATGAATTTCTGAAGTTTAATGCCCTTTTTTCCAAATTTTATTTGATTTTTAAATTGATTTTTACGAATTTTTCCTAATTAAAATCACGAAAAAAGGGGATTTACCTGCTGGGTGACGTGGCCGTGGCTGACGTAGCGGGCCAGGATGACGTGGCGTGCGGGTCCAACCTCGGGTTGCGACGCGGCACTGAGGCCACGTGGCAGTGCCCGGGTGGCCCGCGCAGGAGGCGCACAGGGTGCGGCCAAGTGGCAGGGAGGCCACACGGCCACGTGGGCGCCCGTGTGGGGCGCCACGTGTAGGATCGCTAATAAAGAGAAATAGAGGCAATTAATAGGGGAATTCACTCCCCTATTTATACGCGCCATTTCGTTTTATTTTCTCTGTGTGGGACTATGTCCCACATGGTTTTCTCTTTTGCAGACGACGTGGACGAGCGACAAGCGTCGGATTCTATCAAGACGGTGGAGATCGCGTGGACCCGAGTCCACGCAATCATCAATCTAACACGTGCGCAAATTCCGGTTTAAGTGAAGCAGCGATCATGGTCGATCGTGGCGGAAATCGTGGCTTTCTTGGAGGCTGATTTGAAGCCAAATCCAAGAGGATTTTTTGTGGAATTGAAGCCACGACGCCGCACCCAAAGACTCGTTCCCACGACGCCTTCAAACGACGCCCACGACCGCTTCCAATGGCCACGATTTGGGGCCTAATTCCCTGTTTAAAAGGATGTATTTCCCCTCTCTTGTTCTTCAACTTTTGATCGATTCGTGAAGGAATTAAGTGAATTTCGAGGTAGATCTTTAGTTCATCATGATCCCCCTGTGTTTAGACTCAATTCCGAAGGGATTGGAGCGGGATTGATCACGAATTCCTCCTTGATTTAATCGAATTTTCCTCTTGAATTCCGAAAATCCGTGAGAAAGGATCCGAGCAAATTCACTCCAATTCGCGCAAATTGGAGCTTAATTCTCGTGGCAATCGGGTTAGTAGTGAGATTCGATCGATTATCAAGAGGTAATTTGAGTTTTTATTAGATTTAGAAGTTTAATTTTGCAAATTAGTTCATAGTGTTCTTCATTTTCCCTAAATTTCGGTCTGAAATTTTGCTGATTTTGAAAATATGATATCTCTCTGATTATAAATCCAAAACTTAATTTTGGTCTTATTGGATTTCTCTTTTCATAAGCTTTCCGTGGATAGCAAATTCATCAAATTCCGAGTTCATTTGACCCTTCAATTTGACGTTTGATAAAGGACTGTTCATCTTTCATCAGAAGTCAAACATTGACTTTCGGGGTCAATTACTTTTTATTGACAAATCAGAATTTGATAATTTTGGTCTTGTTCGATTTCTCTGGTTCATAGATTTCCATTGACATATAAATTGCAAGATTTGGATTTCATTTGATCATTCAATTTGAAGATTTCCTTTGAGGTGTTAGTTTCGGGGATTTTCTGATCATTGATTTTCAATAATTCGTAATAAATCCATTTCTTATCCAAAAATTACGAATTATATATCAATAAACTCCATTTTCTCTCTAGTTTCCAAATATGTAATTTTCGTAATCTTCTGACTATGTTTGATTCTCTGATTTGGCAGAACACCTACTGTTGGTTAAAGTCAACGCTTTGACTTTGACTTTTGACTTTTCTCTACCAAATCCGAGATTTCAATTCTTAAAACTTCTTATTTACCTTATTTATATCATTTCCATATCTTACATCTTATTTTCTCTTATTTAAAACTCCTTTTAAACCGAAGTTTGACCAAGTCAATTCTGCGATTAAAGTCAACCCTGCTCTCTGTGGATCGACCCGATACTTACCCAATACTTGATTATTATATCTTTTCTTTGTGAGTTCAGTTTTATAAATTTTGTTTGACCATCGTCTTTGTGTTTTAACGACGCACGAAAACGACACGTCAACGGCCGTGATGTATTGAGAAGTTGATGCATTGAGGAGCGGCAATGTGGACTCATCTCGACGCAGCGATGGAGATCGGACCGCTGAAACTTTACGATTGCGAGATCATCACAAGATTGGACGATGGAGATCTGATGGTCGCCGCGATCGCGGCCCACAATCAACGTGTGATCGTGGTCTGATCGCTGCATGATCATGGCCATGATCTCCTCAATTTGATGGCTCATGATCATCGTGTGATCGTGGCCATCAATTACACCTCCCCACAGGATGAAACTGCCCAAATTTTTCGGGCAAAAATCTCTTTTAAAAATGGTGTATTCCCACTTGTTTTTCTTAACTCTTGATTGAATCGTGAAGGAATTAAGAAATTTGAAAGAAAGATCTTGAGTTCTTCATGATCCCCTGCCGTTTAGACTTGATTTCGCTCAAAATCGGAGTGGGATTGATCACAAATTCCATCAGATTTTTCCCTTGAACGCCGAACGTCCGCGAGGAAGAAATCAAGCAAAATTTGCTTCAATCTGAGTGAATTGAAGCCCCATTCTTGCGGAAATCAGGTTAGTAGTGGGATTCGATCGATTATCAGCTGGTAATTTGAGTTATGATTAGGTTTAGAGCTTCAATTTTGTATTTTAGTTCTTAGTGTTCTTCAATTTTGCACAATTTTAGTCCGAAGCTTTGCTGATTTTGAAAAAAGGACATCTCTCTTATTATTATTCTGAATCACCTAATTTTCATTTCATTGGATCCCTTATTTTATCAGCATTTCGTGGATAGAAAATTTGTCGAATTACAAATTCATTTGACCCCTCAATTTGATGTTTGACCGAGCACTGTTCATTTTCAATCCGAATTCAAACGTTGACTTTCGGGGTCAATTAATTTCAAAATACAAGTCGGAATTCAATCATTTTGGTCTCTTTAGAATCCTCGGTGCTTGATTTCTATTGATATATGAATTTGCAAGGTTTGGATATCATTTGACTAGTCAATTTGAAGATTTCCTATGAGATGTTCATTTTTGGGGATTTTCTGATCTTTGATTTTTAATAATTCATAATAAATACATTTCTTCTTGAAAAATAACAAATTTTATATCAATAAATTATATTTTTGCTCTTATTTGAAAATATATAATTTTTGTAATCTTCTGACATCTTTTGGTTCTCTGATTTTACGGAACTTCGATTGTTGGTCAAAGTCAATGCATTGACTTTGACTTTTTCCTTTTTCTCTGTTAAATTCGAGATCTTAAATCTTAAAAATTTTTATTTAGTATATTTATATCATTTCTATTCATAAAATCTTCTTTTTACTTCTTTAAAACCTCTTTTAAACCTAAGTTTGACCAAGTCTACTCAGCAATTAAAGTCAACCTTGTTCTCTGTGGATCGACCCGATACTTACACTTTACTTGATTTGTCTATCTTTATCTTTGTGAGTTTGGATTGATAAATTTTATTTTACCAAAGTTTGTGTGTTTTAACGACCGCACAAAATGCTTGGTCAAGATGCACCACCCCAAAGACGTCCAAGGGTGTGGTTACCTCCTTTAGGAGGTAATCTTATCCCTAAATGAGGTGGCCTCACCCCTTTCTAAAGAAAGAGTCTCATCTCCTCAAATAGGAGGTAATAACCTTCCTTTCTAAAATATGGGCCCCACCTCCTAAAAGAGGTGACTCCCAACTCCTCCTTAAGGAGGACGTCCACCTTAAGAGGGTGACCTCCACTTCATTTTAAATATGAAAATAATTTAATTTAAAAATATTTTTGTAGAGATCGATAGGGTAAGAGGGTGATGAGAGGAGAGAGTCTTATTAGGATAGATAGATAAGAGAAGAAGTTGGGCTTTAGGCCCAATAACGGAGAGGGTGGACTCTAACAATTTTAATATAAGTTGGTCAAATTTCCCTAAAATAGAGAGTTGACCAACTTTGACTTACCTTGGCTTACTTAGTGAAGTGGTTGCCTCCAAAAGGATAGGATGATCTTCATGATTATTTAAAAGATGAAATTAATCACCTTTGAAATTTCTTCACACCTTTGACCACCTTGACCCTTAAATATACCCTTTGACTTATGGGATTTAGAGTTGACTTGGCCGTTTCGAATCTCTCTCTTCTCCTCTCTTCCATTTCAATTGGTCTCCATGTATTTCAATATGCTTTCCTATGTCCTTGTATCCACAAAACTCTTAAAAAAATGTGAGAATTCTTCCACTTGCCTTGAAAGAAGTCAAATGGGGTTAGTCTCAAGATATACAAACCCAAAAGGAACGATGGATGAAAAGACATATTCATCTTTATGCATAATCAATAGTAATTAAATGCAAAATGAGTACATGAGTGGAATAACATGATGAATGTAAAAATATCACCAAAACATGATAACATGTATTATATTAGAAATAATTATACTTTAAAATCCATTTATGATGATGAAAATGAATGCATCAATTACACGTTATCACTACTCTTGCTCAAACTCCCGCCGGCGTATCATCCAAAGGTCCAGGTACTGCTCTATTGGCTTCTTCAACTAGTACATGGATCATTGACTCAAGCGCCTCTGATGGAGAATTATTTTAAGAACATGAACATAAGGGTTCCAAGTGAACCTATTCTCCTCCTTGCTCATGAGTTTGAAAAGTTATCCATTCATTAAATGGATGAAGAAGACCTCTCTAAATAAATAAAGAGAGTGTAGATCTTAAGGGAATTATCTTCCCTCCCTCCTATTTTACACTGATCTAATGATTGACTTGGTCAAAAGAAATTAGCCTTATCGTTAGATACTTAGAATTCCTTGAATGGACCAAGTCAACCACCCTTTTCCCTTTGATATAAGTTCCTTATTTTCCAAACCTTCTCCACCATATCATAGGTACCTTATATCATTTTAATTAATGATCTCAAAAGAAAAAAAAGTAGGAACATCCTTGATTTCCAATTCCTTTTTCTTTGAAAACCACCCTTAGTTAGAATTTTAGGTGAGATTTAATAGAAGATACTATATTTTATTCCATTCAAGATAAAATGCTGGTATGAATAAATCTTTGCATCTATGAAGCCCAATCAGATTGAAGAATCCCAGATGTTGATACTAAGTTTGGAGAGAAACTGCCCAAGAATCATCCTCCAAATTATCCTTCAACCGTTATGAGAGCAAAGTGAATTACCATCTATATGACAAGGCCCTCATGGCTGATAATGAACAACAAGCTGAGTCTATTATCTACTGATGAACATCACTGTTAATCAGGGTCGTCTTCCACAAATATATGACACTCAGTCCCACGGAATATCTAGTTTGCATGAAGATGGATCATCTTAAAGAAGATAGTCATCCAAGCTACCATCAAAGAAGATAGTCCAAGACACGGCCTTCTAACAGTTCAAGATTTTCAAGCTTGTCTCAGAATCAAAGAGGATTACAAAGCTACTCCTATCTATCAGGAGGATATGGAAAATACAGTTAGCCTCCACGGTTGAAGAAGAAAGAAAATAGAACAAAGAATTCAAAGGAGTGGCCTCTTCTCTCTCCACTTCTCCTTTCCTCCGTTCTCTCTCACCCCTACGAGACAGACCTCAAATGTTGTCACAGTCTCTTGCCTCGGACCCGGATAACCTCTTCCAGAGTTCTCTCATTTGGCAGGAGAAATGCATTAAAATTTCGTCGGCATTGTTATCGGCGTGGAGGTTTTATCAAACACAAGGCAGTTCACTCCAACGGCAGCTGCTGCTGATCTGACTCAGAGAAGACCGCGGTCTGAGTTTCTATCATCCATCAAAGATATCCTAGCTAAAACTGTCAAGGAGCATCCAAATATTGTCCCCCACAGTCTTCCATTATTGAGCATTAGCTAGTCCACGACTATCGGGAGAGAGGAACGTCCACAAATTTTACTATCCTAATAGATAGCAGCATGATCGACAGCTATTCACACGGAAGTACAAGTCAACTCCGACGACGGGAACGCCGTCAAATCTAGCTGGTTCCACAGGAGTTCTATCTCCCCTTCGCTCACCGACTGACCCTGCTCGATGTCCATAGACTAAACCACCGTCACGCGAATCCGAGGAAGAAGACGAAAGACTTCCGCAATCTGCAGGTATCGCGTACAGAAATTACAGCGACGCAACCTCTCCACGTGGCCACCTTCATCCGATAAACTGTGAAGATGCAGGAACAACCCGTCAAGCACGCACGGAAATAACCGACGCGACGGGATGCTTCGGCGTAAATTCTCCTTTTGTAATTCTATAAAACAAAAGTGTGTAAGAGACAAAATCAGTGTATTTTGAATGAAATTTGGTCACTTTATTATGTTACCTTTGTGTTCACGATCGTCTCCGTATCTCCCTCTACCCCCGCTTCCGCACCTTCATCTTCTCTGAGTTCTATCTTTCCCCTCTTTTCTCCCTCCATTCTTTCGCTTTCACTCATTTACCTGTCAGAGAATATCAAGCATCGCCTTTCTCTTCCGATCAGGTAATCATTCTCTCCATTCCATGATTGATAGTTCCTAATATTAAATCTGTAAGTCCACTATTAGCTTCTCCTTCCTCTCTTACCCAACATCCGCTTTCTCCACGTCATCCCGTCTTTCGCCCTCTCTCCCTATTTTATATATTATAATATACATTATCTACTTCCGTTATATCTCCATCTACTTCATCTCTTCTATCGTCCCTCTATCTTCTATTATCTCTACTATAACTGGTATTTACATCATTTATCATATATTCCCTTTTCTCTACCTCTTATCTCCTATACATATTCATTATCATCATCATTATTTGCATTCCTAAAATTCTAATACATCCTATTCAATACCCTCTGCATTATATACATTCATTCCTACTTGATATCACTCATAGATCCTCCAATCTTTTTAGGATTATTTCTTAATCATATCGTCTCCATTATACATAGCATCATATTCGAAATTATGCTACATCAGCTCTCCAATCATATGTCAGGAAGTGACTCTCTTTTATCTCAGATCTCCAAATTGCCCAAGCCCAAATATGTTTTTATAGCGAATGGTCGATCTTGTTTTGTTACGGGAAAAGGCAGCTCTTCCCCAACTCCTCAGCTTCCTCTCCAAGATGTTATATATGTTCTAAATTTTTCCTGTCAATCTTATATCTATCAATGCACTGCATCTTTCAGGACTTCAGAATGGGAGTGCACATTGGTTTGGGGCGTAAGACTCACGACCGCCTCTACGAACTTGTCTCAAACCAACCTTCCTATGGAGTTACATTTTTCCCTCTATCGTACCACCACTTCCCTTGACTGGCATCGTCGTCTTGGACACCCCAGTCTCTTTCATGTATGTATGTTAAACATTTTCTTTGTGAGTCTTGTGAGATGGGCAAACATCATTGTGATATCTTTCCGCGTATTGAGTCAATTCCAAGTTCCAAACAATTTGATCTTGTTCATTGCGATATTTAGGGACCATCTCATCCCCCATCTCTTCTTGGTTTTTTCTATTATATGGTGCTCATCGATGATTATTCTCAAGTTTCCTTGGTGTATCTCCTCAAGGATTGTACTGAGGTCCTTTCCACAATACGCAAGTTCCTTCAAGAAGTAACCACTCAATATGCGTGGAGTCCCAAAGTACTTCGAACAAATAATGCCGCCAAACTTGTCTCTATGTACATCTTTTGGCAAACATCTTGTCCTCACACCTCTTGACAAAATGGTGTGGCTGAACGGAAACATCGTCACATTCTCGACATGACTCGCACATTTCTCTATGAAATGGGTGTTCCTCATGAGTTCTGGGCCGATACTATTCTTACATCTACTTTTCACATCAATCATCTTCATTCCACTCCTCTTGGCGGCAAAGTTCCTCTTTTATCCAGTCATTCGTCTCAACTCTGTTCGCATTCTTCTTTCTCTGGCCGTCAACTATGCATGACCTTTACAGCAGCAAGATGTCTCAAATTCTTTTCTATATGGGGATCTTACCGAGTGTGTTTTTATGGAGCAACCTCCTAGTTATTCAGTTGAGGGGGAGTGTGAGAGGCCCAATATCATCAGAGGCCCAATAAGCCTTCTCGGCCTATATATATGGCCATGTATCTCCTTCATTCTAATTAATTCACTCTCTTCATCTCTCTCCCTAATTCATAATCTCCTCGCTCTCTTCATCTCTCTCTCCTGATTCCATAGTAACGATTCACAATCGTGCATTTCATCAGAGCCATTGATTGAAGATTAAATGCTTGATTGGACAGTTACACCCAATTCACCCTATAAATTGAGATGTTCTTCGACATTGTAAACCATTTGGGCAATTTGAGTAATCAAACTATTTAGACACCAAATCTCTTGAATCTCTTGCTACCAATTGCTTCTAGACTCATTCTCGTGTCCACGAAGTGCTTGAAAGTGAGATTTCATTGAGAGAATATGAAGAAATTGGCTCTTGAACATCAAAGATTATTTTTCAAATTCGAGAATGAGAAGCCTTTGATCTAGCAACTAATTGGATCAATTCGAGCGCAATCTTGGGTTAGAGATCGTGTTTCATCCTAATATTCTGCCTTATAGTTTTACATTTCAATTTTGAATCATAATTTGAGTCAATTTTAATTTCAATTTTTCGCGATTTTCTTTTTCTGAAATTTCTCTCTTGCTCATTCAATGATTTCTCCGCGAATCTTTATCCAAATTCAGTGATTTTCGATTTCATGGATTCCAACGATGAGGATAGTGCAACAGTTGCGGCAATGCCAATTAGATGGAGAAACCTTACTTTTATATTTTTTTGATAGTGAGGGAAAGATACCCTAGAATTGAGTGGGAAGAAGAAGAGTACATGTATTCTTATTGATGAAGAGAAGAGAATAGGAGATAAAGAAAATGAACCCTTTGATGGATATTATATGCCCTATAAGTCAAATCACACTTTCACATGACTCATTTACATTTATTTAAATGAAATTTATTCATTTTCATTCTTATGTCATGTCTATGATGAAGTCCATAAGCATATGCAATGCGTAAGGGAATTATGATGAGTTTATAAAATAATGATCACTAGTCTTTCACTGACTAGTGATTCAAATTCAGTGATCCAGAAAGCATGGTTTCTCGAGCTGGGAGTGTGGTTGACTGTAGCAAGATGAAGTCCTCAAGCGATGCAGCAAAAGTTGACACCCTTCAGCTTTGCTTATCGTGGTGTCGGCTCCTCTTGTGCCATTGTGTCGTGCCTTGGTGGCGATAGGGATCATATGCCTCCAATCCTTCTACGTCAGAAGAACTCGACTCCGTCGAGTTGGCTGGTGTGTCGAGCAATGGCTCGAGCAGATCGGGTCGCAAGTGTGCCAAGTCCTACTCTGTGATCTATGTGTCATCCTCTGCCAGACGTCCTTGCCAACGCACGAAAAACCTCCACGAAGCACCATCCTTTGTGAAGTCAATTACCTCTCACAGTACCTCCTCTACTTGTTTGTGCCAGTCGAGTGGTAGCACGGGGGGAGTGAACAGATCGACAAACTCACTCGCAGAGAATGGGCCAGGGTCAAAAGGTTGATCATGCGCTAGTGGGGGTAAGTACGCGGCTAGGTCCGCCACATTGAAGGTCGAGCTGATCCCCCACGAGTGAGGGTTTTTGACGACATAGGTGTTCTTGCCCACGTAGGTAAGGACTCAGAACGCGCCACCGCTACGAGCATGAAGCTTCGTAGCTGTGCCGAGAGAGTATCTTTCAAGTCTCAACCGGACCATCACCTGGTCACCCACGTCGAAGCTCCGTTGACAACGATGTAAGTCGGTAGCCTATTTGTATGATGCATACCTACTGTATGATCCTATCATGAATGTACTGATGCAACTCACTCACATGTTGTGCAAATGCAACTCTGTGCTCAGAGGCTCTAATATGGGGATCTACGGGCACTAAGTATAGAGGCTTGCAAGGTACTAAGCCATGGGCAATCTCAAAAGGACTCAGGCTAGTTGTGCAGTTCGCTAAGGTGTTCTAGACAAACTTGGCATGCAGGATGACCATATCCCAAGTGGTGAGGTTGTCCCCCAACAAAGACTGAAGCAAGTTTCCAAGGCTTCGATTGACGACCTCAGTCTGGTCATTGGTCTATGGGTGATACGCAGTTGAAAACTTAAGCTTAGTCCCAAGCATGCTCCACAATGTCCTCAAGAAGTGGCTCGTGAGTCGAACGTTGCGGTCTGATACAATTGATTTGGGTAATCCATGAAATCAGACTACGTCCCAAAAGTACAACTGAGCCACTCATCTAGCATCAGAAGTCTTCAAACATGGCACGAAATGAGTCATCTTCGAAGAGCGATCCACAATTACCATGATGGAATCATGGCAGTAGACCATGTGGGGGAGTCCAAGCACCAAGTCTATGCTCACATCATCCCAAGGTCGTGTCGACAGTGGAATCGGTGTGAAGAGGCCATCATTCTTTCATACTTGATTGGCATAGGTCCACACCCTACACTGAGCGACGATATTCCCAACATCGCGCTTTAGGCTCAGCTAGTAGAATAGATGTTCTACTGTCGTAATCGTTTTGTCATAACCAAAGTGGCTGGCAAGACCTCCGGAATGGCACTCCCAAGTGAGCTGATCCCGGAGAGACGTGCATGGTACGCACAACCTATTCTCAAAGAATAGGTAACCCTCTATTCGAAGGTAGTCACGGTGCTCCTAGCTAGTGCCAAGATCTAGGGCATGGAAAAAAGGACCAATTTCAGGACACGTCGTGTAGGAGTCTTCTAAAGACTCGAAACCGATAACCTGCACCCTCACCAAATTGAGGAGATGCGTCCAGTGGCTCAACGCGTTGACCACAACATTGTCTTTGCCCTTCTTGTGGCGGATGACGAACGTGTAGTCGTGAAGGTACTCTATCCATCATGTGTCTCTGTCGCTCAACTTCTTCTGTGAGTGGAGGTACTTCAGAGCTTCATGATCCAAAAAGAGCATGAAATCCTTGGACAGGAGGTAGTGGCACCAGTGCCTCAATGCCTGAATGACGGCATAGAACTCCTTATTGTACGTAGAGTACCGGAGTCTAACTTCATTTAGCTTCTCGCTGAAGAACTCAATGGGGTGGCCATCTTGGCTAAGGACACCCCCTATGCCGATGCCAGAATCATCGCATGCGACTTTAAACACTTTGTTCAAGTTGGGTAGCTGCAGGATTGGTGCCTGGGTAATCAGGGCCTTCAGTCTGTCAAAGGGTTGAGCGGCTGCCCCAGTCCACTAGAATGTCTCCAACTTGACGCAGTCGATGAAGGGCGCCATCATAGTACTAAAGTTCTCGACAAATCGACGATAAAACGTTGCTAACCCAAGGAAACTTTGGATGTCATGGAGACTAGCAGGTCAGGGCCATGAAGAAATGGCTCACACCTTCTTTGGATCGGCGGAGACACCCTAAGGTAACACGAGGAACCTTAGGTCGTGAAAAAGTTGCACTTCTTGGGATGGGTGAAAAGCTTCTCCCATCGAAGAACATCGCAAACTTGGCGCAAGTGCTGGAGATGATCCTCTCACTCGCGATTGTAGATAAGGATGTCGTCAAACTAGACAATGACAAATTTTCTGATGAAAGGGCGAAAGACCTCATTTATCAGCCACTGAAATATACTACGGGCGTTCGAGAGACCAAATGGAATAATCGTCACTCGTAGAGACCATCCTTATCATAAAGGTGGTCTTCCACTCATCTCTGGGACAAATCCAAACTTGATGGTATCCCCTTCTCAAATCAATCTTGGAGAAGACCGTGTGATGGCGTACGACCTCCGCTGCCACCAAGGCATATTATCACGTCGCCAAAGGAGCCTTTTTGCACACGTAGACTTATCTTCTTTCTTTATTGTGAACTTTTTGACCTGCAAGTGTTTAAGCGAGTCCTCGCTTATTTCCCTCTCCCTTATACGTTGCCAGATGGGTTCTTCCTTTTTTGGGATCCTATTCGTGAAGCCCTTCTTCTTTGTGAACCTGCTTATTTCTATAAGTATGTTTAGGCTTTGGGTCATGGCCCTCAAGTGGGCCCTTTCCCCTCTCGGCCCATTTTGGGCTATATTAGAGGGGAAGGGACAACCCCACAAACCCTAGATGTCATTTGAGAAAAGAAAAGAAGTTTCTTCCCTCTCGAGTGGCTGCTCACGGAAGGTCGGGAAAGGAGTCCAACCGCCATCGCCGCCGCCGCCGCCGCACGCATCCGTGTTGTCGCCACCACTCCTTGCCCTGACCACGAGGACATCGCTGTTGTCGCCACCACCACCGCTGTCGCTGCCGCAGTCACACACCAACGTGCCGCCGCTGCTGTAACTGGTGCTACTGTCATGCCTTGCCGCCGATCCCCTTCCTGACAATGCCGCCGCCGCCTCTTGCCGCCGCCTCTGGACCGTCACGCTGCCATCCCCTTCTCCGCCCTTCTCCACCACCGTTCTACCTGTTCGTCGTCCACGCCGAACTTCCCCATACAAGCTCCATGCCCAGCCTTCCCCCTCCAATCCAAATCATTTCTCGCTGCTAGACCACCCCGAATCCCCCCCATATCTCGCTTCATCTTCCTCAATCCTGCGCCCAATCATCTTCCCCTACCCATCACGCTACCACAACCAATCCCCACTAAGCTCTCCACCTTCAATCGCCTCAGGCGTCTTCATTCTGGCATCCACCCGAATTCCACTCAACGCCCGCTGGAATTCAGCTCCCAGCATCCAATACCCCTCGATCCCTTGCTGACCACCGCCTCCCTTGCAAATTCTGAATTCCCGGCCGAATTCCCAACTCCGCCTCCTTTCCATCACCTTGCATTTCCGCCTGTGACCTTGCTCATCCTCCTCCCTCTCTCTCCCAAACGGATTTCCCCATCCCCGCACCATTCCGCGTCACCCGTCCGTTTGAGAATTCCTTGAATTCCTCTGTCCCTTCGCGCATTCCCCCTCCCCCATTGTGTCCTCTGATAACATGCTAAATTAACATGATAGAACATGATTACTGATGCATATTAAGGCATAAATGATTTCATTTCCATACATGTTATCATACTTATGTGTATTTTTCTATCATTCCATGAAAAAGTCATTATAATCTCAAAACTACTTTAAATTATGGATAAATATGATGATCTAAAGATAAATAATTTAATAACCCATCTTTTACTTGAGATTATAGAGGTTTTAAAGTTAAAATAATGAGAGAAATCATTTTAGACATTTATTTAGATTTTCTTAAGTTAAAAACTTTAAAGAATAAATGTATTTTTGAAACAGAAATTAAAAGTGTCATTATTTATTGATTTTGACTCTTTAGAATGATAGATAATTAAATTTTGGATCAAATGAAAGAAATTTGGATTAATTTGGAGTTATATTTTGAAAGTTATAAATTTTCTAACTTTTAGGGATTTTTCGGAATTAATTTTACGATTTTTAATGATTAAAACAATAAAAATAAAAGCAAAAATGGGCTTATTTTTACGCGGGACCCGAGCAAGGCCACGTGGCAGTGCTATGCGGGCTCACGCAGTGCCTACGCGGCGCGATGTGACGTGTGCATTATTTATATTTATCGTAAGTATATGGGTTATAGTTCATATAAGCATCTGATAGTTCGGATTTCAGCTAACCCTCAAGTTCGCCACATATTATAAACCCGTTTCGTTTCTTTTATTTTATCCGTCTGGGACTAAGTTCCACACAGTTCTTAAATCGCAAGACATGTGGCAGAACAAGGAGCGCTAGATCAGATAAAGAGCGATCAAATCGCGTCAATCGGGTATACTCGCGGTCCAATGGATCGCATCAAGCGCACGTGCTTTTTAAAGGGAGTTATAATGGCTTTGATGAAACGCGCGGGGGTGCATCTCGACCGTCAGATCATGATTCAAGGGACGCGATCGAAGGCGTTTTATAATGCATCTCAAACGGCTCATCCGGACGCTCCATCTAAGATCTAACATCTGTGACACTTTTTAAAACAGTCCACGATGGGCCGTTCAATCATAACCATCGATTGTTTTGATCAGACGGTTACGCCCAAATACCCTATAAAAAGATATGTTCTTCCGATCTGTAAAGCATTGGAGTTAGAAATCAATCCAATTGATCTATTTAGACACCTCTCCTCTCGATTCTATCAATTCCATCCCCTTCTACACTCATTTCCGCATCCACGGAGGGTTTGAAATCGAGATTTGGTTGAGAGACAAAGGAGAAATCGAAGCTTGAACTCCACGATCCTGTTCTCCACGTTTTTTACGATTTAGGTGATTAATTGTGTTAATTTGATCGCAATCTTGGGTTAGTGGAGTCAGTTTTTTCTAATCTATCATCCATTCATGTTTAATTTTGATTTAGATTAGGATTTCAAGTTCAATTTACTTTAATTTTCCTCAAAATTGTGATTTACAAGTTCAGAAATTTCTTCCCACTTCGATCTTCAATATCTCCACAAAATCAAAGTTAAATTCGATGATTTTTGATTTCGTGGAAACAATTTGAAGTCATCTTTCATAATTTACCATTTTCCCCAATTTCTCTCATTGATTCATCATCTGATTTGGTCAATTTCGAAGAGATCATCATAAATTTCCTTATTTCCGTGTGGATTCGACCCTTATTTACCATTATACCCCTCAATTCGAGATGTTTTCATCAAATTGGTAAGATAAAACTCTTTCCCGCTACCCTAATAGATAGAGCCAAAGATTGGTTTTTTAAATTAGGGAAATAATTCACTAGTTGGACCGAGATGGAGGAAGAATTCGTTAGAAAAAACTATTCGGTAGAGAAAACCACCTCCGTCTGAAAAGCCATCCGTGAGTTTACCCAAGGCTCGAGTGAAACCTTCCATGAGGGCTGGGAGCGATTAAGAGACCTAACGAGGGAATTTCCACACCATGGAGTGTCTAACTATGAGTTAACGCAAATATTTTATGATGGGTTAGGCCCGCAAGATAGATATCTTTTGGATGCAGCTAGTGGCGTCACGTTCATGAGAAAATACGAAGACGACGCGATGGAACTCATCGAAACGGTGGCCAAAAATAGCAACCACAATGCGGCAAAACCATTTGGAAGAGGTGCAATGCCAAAATCTATCGACGCCAAATCAACGGAGACGGGGATGCTCCTCGAGAGAATCGACAAAATGGCAGATGTCCAAAACTTACTACTGGACCAACTCAACATCCGCAATGGTTCCGAATGACTCTCCCCCGTCTCACTCCAAGAAGTGTCACCATGTGCTACTTGCTCAAGATTTGACCATGTCAAATTAGATTGCCCCGTGATGGCAATCCAAGGGCAAAACATGTATAGACAATGTCCATCGGGAGGACCAAGTCAACAAGGATGACCTAATTATCCAGGTACATATCCTAACCATTATAATACCCCTATTTTTAACAATTCTTCGTAGAATAACGGATATAGGAGGAACAATGATCAACCCTGTCCTCCACAATACAATGGTCAGCAACAACAAACCTACCCTAATCAAAGACAGTCGTCGTTCATCCCGCCAAATCAATCGCAAGCTCCACGCCAGACCATGCCGGCATCCGACTCGATCCTCGGCGCTATCTCGCAACTAATGGTGCAAATGACAAGGATGAACTCACGCGTGGATGAGATTCAAGACTTCGTCAAGACGAACGTCCAACCGATGACGGATAAAAAGGGTAAGCAAGTAACATTTACTGACCAATTACCCTCACAGGCCATGGCAAACCCAAGGAATCAAGGGACCTCGTCGAGTCAAACGCACAACATTAACAATGTACACGTCGACGAGGAAGCCGTGGAAACAACACTAGCAATATCGAGCCTTCGGAGTGGGAAAGCTCTATCGGATCCATACAAGGACCATCCTTTCCACCAAGGCTCGAGTGAAGAAAAAGAAACGCCAATTATCGTCGAGTAAGACAGTGATTCGGAGGACGAGGAAGAACAGGTTACGGCTGAACCTAACCCTAAAAAATACAAGCCTCCTATGCCTTATCCTCAAGCCCTTAATAGACCGAAAGCCAAGAATAGTGAAACCGATGAAAACCTACTAGACGCCTTTAAAAAGGTGACCATAACCATTCCTTTGATAGATGCCATCAAACATATCCCTTCATACGCTAAATTTCTTAAAGATATATGTACTCCCCATAAAAACCCTAAAAGGATCCAACTTAGTGAGATAGTGAGCTCCATCATGATGAATACCTTACCGATTAAATAGAGAGATCCGGGAGCACCCATGGTCACGAGTGAAATACGAGGAATGTCCTTCACTAGATCCCTACTATATACAGGAGCTAGTATCAACATCCTCCCTATCATCACCCAAGACGTCGTCGTCACTTGGGTAGCCCATGGCCTCTTCCTCTAACACTATAATCAGGTTCGAAGGTAGGCACTAGCTTGGCCGGTGTCCCTTACCTTGACACTTGAAACAAGTGATGGCGGTAGGGGCCACGGTTGTGCTGCGGGTGGAAGACTCAGTCGTCACAGCCCTGGAGGGAGGTAGGGCACAACCAACCAAAGTGACTAGGATGGTCTGATTGTTCCCCCCACTAGGTCGAGGCTGGGAGGAAGTGGTGCCCATCATGGAGCGAGTGAAGGGGGGACTTGCAACCTCTGTCGTCGTCATTGGCACCGTTAGGGTGTCAGCAACGTCGGGGCATCGTTGCTGGCCCTCTCCATATGCTCCACGATATAGTAGGCGTCATCAACATTGGAAGGGCAGCTCTTGATCACCTCATTTTGAAGAGGGGTGTTTTTCCCATGAGTAAAGAGACCGATAAAAATTTCTGGGTCCTCCATGAATCGGCACCTCATCCGACACTCCTCAAATGCCTAGATGTAATCCCGAACAGGTGACTTGCCTTGTTGGAGGTCAAGCCACGATAGGAAGAGTGTCGCCTCAGACTGTTGCGGAACATATTTGTTCTACAGCTTAAGGACCATAGTGGTTCAGGTGGTGATCGGGAGTCCTCATTGCTCGGCAGCTAGGTACTCGATCTCTCAAAAGATCTTGGCGTGTCCGCCAAGTCTTATCTCTGTGTACTCAACGCAGTGGTCAGTATCCATGCGGTACCAACAGAAATAGGAGTTCATGCTAGACTCCTAATCAATGAAGTCTTTGGGTTCACGAGAACAATCAAAGACAATGACCTCAACCCTCACGCTCTTTTGTATGCGAGCGCAGTGATCCTGACGACGACGATCATGATCATCATGTCGGTCATGGAGGTTGTAGCCATCGTGGTGACGACGGGTGGGCTACGGTGGTGCCCTTGATCATGATAAAAATGGATCCTTCCTAAAAAGTAGGAAACATATAAATTTATTAATCATAAATAAAATAAAAGAAATTTGACCTCTTGATCCTTCAATATTTCCTTTGACCACTTTTGACTTGTCAAGAATCACTTTGACCATTATTGACTTCCAAGAGAAAAGGAGTAACTAGTCTCTTAAAAAGGTAGAATGGGTTGACCCTTGATAACTTGTCATTGATGCATTCATTTTCATCATCATAAATGAATTTTAACGCATAATTCTTTGTAATATGATACATGTTATCATCCTTTTGTAATACTTTTGTTGGATTCTAATGTCAATAAGCCTTCAAAAAAATTTATCAAAACATCGAATGTAGTGGAATACATGGAATCGGATATTCAATACATTGAGGTACCAAGAACTGATGATCATATAATCTAGTATTATGAGATAACATACTTACAAGGTTCTCTTGAAGGAGTTCTTGATGTTATTCAAGTGTCTAGCCTCTAGTGGTATCCACACAATCTCTAGATGGTTGGATCTCCTCTTCAAAGCTCTTCACCAAGAGTGACAAACAAGAAAAAAGAGAATTCCCACAAGGCTTGCATGGGCACCTTAAGTTGTGGTTGCTTTCTCCTGATTTATAGATATTTGGTATTTACATTTTTCATAAAAACCCTCATAATTTTGTCTATATCTACTAACATCTATAAACCTTATGTGTGTGACCCTCTTGGTCACTAGTTAATAACTTTATAGCCCTAGTAACACTTTTTTGGTCAACCATAATTAATTATTCACATCAACATATAGATTAATTAATCAATGATCGATTTAACCAAATTGATAGATCGAGTTGCCAGCCCGTTGGGTGCCAAGCTACACCACGTACTCTAGGAGATATGGATTATGTAAGAACTCTTTTATAGAACCTTTTCATCATTGGTTACCATGCATGTATAATTGGTAGCGTACAACCTCCGTCATCACATAGCCACGATATCATACCTTCGTGCCGCCCCCACCGCGAATGCCGCAACTCCTTGCTCCGGCCTCGAGGACATCGCAGTTGTCGCCGTCGCCACCGTTGCCGCCGCCGCTGCACCCAAACGTGTTGCCGCTGCCACGCCACGCTGCCGATCCCCTTCGTGATGCCGCTGTCCCCAAGCCGCTGCCGCAGCCGCCTCATGACCGTCGTGCCGCAATCCCTCCACCGTCATCCCCTTCACATTCCACTCCCTTCTTCTACCAGTCGTCTCCCTCTCCAGCTCGAGACCTCGACACCCCCCTTTTCCACATCCCCTGTCAATCCTGTTCCGCGATCTCTCTCCCTCCAAATCCATTGCCTAAATTCCTCTCTCTCTCTCCGACATTTCTTCCTTCCCCTTCCGCGAATGTCACGCCATCCTTCCGCCGACCTGAGAATCTTATCTCAAGAATTTTCCCTCCCCGATTACGTTCCGCAGAATTCCGGGCCTCTCCCTCTCATCGTCTGTGCCATTTTCCCAATGCCTTGCCGACTAACGTCACCCCGCCTAGTCCCGATCGTCAATTGACCGACCCCTCCTCATCCGCCCTGCCATTTCCGCTCCCCACTCAGTCATCCTCTCTCCCCCGGCTCCATTGTCACCTTCCTATCTCTCCAGATTTATCGGAGTGCTAGGAATTCAATTCGTCGCCCGGAACTCAACTCGTGCTCTGAATTCAACTTGCACCTGGGAGCCAAGGCCGGTGCGCTCGAAAGTCAACGCGTCACCGAGCCTTCTCCACTCCCATCACTCAATTTCCTGTCGTCCTTCCACTCATTCCCAGAGTTTTCTATCGCAACCTCATGCCCCTGAGCTTCTCCACCATGCCTGGTCAACACCTCGCCGCACCTTGCCGAAATTAAGCCCACTCTAGTCATTCCCAACCCAGTCGACCCCTACAGATTGCTATGCCGATTGCAAGTCATCGCCCGACCAACCGTCTCCCCGCCCACCTGCCAAATTTCCCTACTTTACCTGGCCAACCTTCACTTGTCACCTTTCGGAATTCAGCATGCTGCCCTCATGGTTCATATCTCGTCCTATTGCCGATTCCCCCACCCCACTGCCCAGTCAATTTCGCCCCACAACCCACCGACCTCATCTGACAAGCGGACACCGTGAGGTCAACGATTTCACATCGTCTTGTGTCAAAACAAAGTCCAAACTTACAAATTTGATGAAATTAATTCGAATTGAGGGGTATAATGGTACATAAGGGTCGAATCCACAGGAAAATACGGAAATTTATGATGATCTCTTTGAATTTGATCAAATCGGATGATAAATTGATGATTAAAATTGGGGGAAATGGTAGACTATGAAAGAGAACTTCAAATCATTTCCACGGAATCAAAAATCATCGAATTGTACTTTGATTTCGCGGAGAAATTGAAGATCAAAGTGGAAAGAAATTTCCGAAAATTAGAATCGTGATTTTGAGGAAAATTAAACAAAATTGAAGTTCACTTCCTAATCTAAATCAAAATTAAACATGAATAGATGAAAGATTAGTAAAAACCGACTCCACTAACCCTCGATTGCAATCGGATTTTCCCAATTATTCACCGGGATTAAGGCTTTTCATCGAAAATCCAGAAACTGTGATCGACAAGTTCAAGCTTCGATTTCTCCTCCGTTTATCAAAGCAAATCTCGATCTTAAGCCCTCCAAGGATGCAGAATTGAGTATAGAAGAGTTTTGGATGGAGAGATTCAAGAAGGTAGGTGTATAAACAGATCAATTAGATTGATTCTTTCTTGAATGCATTACAAATCAGAAGAACATCTCTATTTATAGGGTATTTGGGCGTAACCGTCCAATGGATTTCAATCGACGGTTCATCATGAACCGTTTCAATCATATCACAGCCCTTTTATCCTTGATGAAGCGCTCGGATGAAGCCCATCAATGTGCAGTATAAAACGCATCAGATCGCTCCCGTTGAATCGCGATCCGACGGTCAAGATGCATCGCCTGCGCGTTAATCTGAGCCGTGATAACTCCTGCTTTTAAAGCACGTGCGTTTGATGGGATCTGGTGGACCACGAGTCCACGCGATCCACGCGCATCAATCATTGCGCCATTGATCCAATGCACCTCCTTCGGCCACGTGTCCTGCGCACTTAAAACAAGAATGAATTAGTCCCACTTGGATAAAATTAAATGAACTTATCGGGTTCATAAGGTGTCGCGAATATGAGGGTTAGCGAGTTCCGATTATGGAATGCTTATATGTACTATAACCCTAAGTAATATGATATATATATACATATGTATACATGTCACATCGGGCCACGCAAGTGCTCGCGTGAGTCCGCGTGGCTCTGCCACGTGGCCCTAAGTGCCATGTTGCATCCACGTGCTCCTGCACAAAAATAAACCCCCTTTCTTGCCATTTTAAAAAAAATTAACATTAAAAATTGAAAATAAATTCAGAAAAATCCAGAAAAAAAATCCCTAAAAATTAGAAAATTCATAATTTTTAAAATATAACTCCAAATTAATCCAAATTTCTTTCATTTGATCCAAAATTTAATTATCTATCATTCGAAAAAGTCAAAATTAATAAATAATGAGAGTTTTAATTTCCATTTCAAAAATACACTTATTCTTTAAAGATTTTAACTTAAGAAAATGTAAATAAACATTTATAAAACGATTTCTCTCATTATTTTAACTTTAAAAACATCTATAATCTCAAGTAAAGATGGGTTATACAATTATTTATCTTTAAGTCATCATATTTAACCCTAATTGAAAGTATTTTTTAGATTATAATGACTTTTTCATGGATTGATAGAAAAATACTCATAAATATGATAACATGCATAGAAATGAAATCATTTATGCTTTAATATGCATCAATAATCCTGTTTTATCATGTCTATCTAGCATGTTATCGCACCTCCCAACTTAAATTATTGCTAGTCTCTTAGCAATTTACTATATAATCTCCCTAGAAGGTCTTTTCATCTTTTGATCCTACTACTAGAAAAGTGAAGTGTATAAATGGATGATCACGTTTTCCTCATAGTGTAGGCAATAATGATCTAGATTCCTTCTCTAGGTTGACTTCTTTAGTGCATATTAGGGTAGTGCCCATCGGCTAATGCTCAGGTCTAATTTTTAATTGTAATCAAGGTAAGCATATCTAAGGTATGATGCTATGGTGATGAAAAGATACTCACTCTCTCATGAGTGGATGTAATTCTTTACCCTCTCCATAAATACATCACTCCTTCGCTCAAAATGGAGGCTACTTAGTGTTTTAGAATTCCCCTCAACTCGATTTCTTCCTTAAAAGAGTGCAATTCAAAAGGATTCCTATCTTTGGATGCATCGTGTGAGGTGGCTGAAGAAAATAAAAGATACTATTTGTAGAGGTATGACTTGGTTAAAAGCAAATATGTTGATAAAACAAAGTGTATTATGAAAACAAAGAAGGTACCATTTATGATAATTATACTCCCAAATGAGATGGATGGTGATGGATAGGGTAGATGGTGGAGATGATAGTGGAGGTAGAGATAAAGGTAGAAGATATTCCCACTTATTTTCTTTCTTGTAACTTCTTATTTCTCTCTTTCTTTTCACTTTTCTCCTCTTTCTTTTCTTCTTCTCTTTTTTTTAAGCATTTCAGAAGACTAGAATGATGATATGGAGGAGTTTCAGGATTTCTGAAGAGAGTATGTAGCAAATGAAGTGTAGTGTGAAGGTATAAGTACATGTGGGGCAGAAATAGAAGATGTGATGGATTTGTGAATCACTTGGGAGTGTTCATTATCAAAAGTGAAGTTTAAAATAAGGTGGTGTAACTACTTGACTGCTTTGGAAAAGATAAACTACATGCCTATAAGGAAAGATAGGTGCTACAAGACTTATGGATCATTGCACTCTTTAAAAAGGGAAAGTGTAGAATCGAGAAATTCCTTATACTAAGCAGTTTTAGCTAATGATAGCTAGGGAATGGAATTTTATCTTCTCTCAAATACTCTCCTTTTCAATCTCATAGAATTTCAACCTCTGATTACTCTTTTTCCTTGGTTCCTGTTAGGTATCAAACCCCAAAGAAGTCAACCAATAAGTATAATCCATGGCTTCTCTAGATCATTTAGCTTTATTACTCAAAATATAATCATATGGGCTATGAGGCCCTCACTTCTACATCTCTCGTAGGTCAGATCTCTAGGTGTAAAGACTACTAAGGTGGGATAAATTAGATCAAAGTTTTGAAAAATAGGAGTTTTTGGAAGGTAGAATTTTAAAATTTTTGAAAAATATTAGAGCTTTTTTCTAAATCTTCACCCCCAACTAGAATCTTTCATTGCCCTCAATGAAAACTACATGCTCATGTGAAAAATCATCGAATCATGGCATGAAAACAATATGAAAATGTGGTGAGTGAGGTTTAGAAAAGATCATTATTCTGTGATGCACATTCGTGGGATTTCCGTGCAGGTGCGCCCTTTCCTAATGTAGTTCTCCGATGTCTATAAAAACTGAAAAACACATAAAACTAAAAAGGTAAGATAATCTTGGGTGCCTCACAAGAGCGCTAAGTTTAACGTCTTCAGCCAGACTAAAAAAAATAAAACCTACGACTAATCATGGGTCAAGGGTGATACCGTCATGTCCTCGAGTGCTCGGGAAGATACAGATTTACCTTATCTGTCGATGCGGGTGGCTCTGATGTCAGATACAGCTTGAGACAATGGCCATTTACCTTAAATTGTGGACCGGATTTGACGTTGGAGATGAGTACCAATCCACCATCGAAAAACTCAAGAACCATGTACGGACCATCCATCTAGAGCGCAACTTTCCAGAAAAGAGCTTGAGGCGCGAATTGTAGAGCGAGACCCTGTCGTTGACTTGGAATGATCGTCGTCGGATTAGTTGATCATGGAAGGCCTTGATTTTCTCTTTGTAGATCGCCTCGTTCTTGTACGCATCATGCCTCAGCTCCTGTAACTCCTGAAGCTAGAGAAGTCGTTGTTTCCCTACATCGTCCAGTGATAGGTTGAGCTTTTTAATAGCCCAGTAGGCTCGATGTCTAGCTCAACCGGAAGGTGGCAGGCTTTCCCGATAATAAGCCGGAAGGGAGATATCCTGATGGGTGTCTTGTATGCCGTTCGGTATGCCCATAGTGTGTCGAGAAGCTTGTGTGCCCAATCCTTCCCATCTGGATGAATTATCTTCTTGAGTATGGTCTTAACTTCTCGATTGTTTACCTCTACTTTCCCATTCGCCTGGGGGCAGTATGGTGTGGTGATGCGAGGGTGTACTCTGTATTTCTTCAACAATGCCCGAAAGTGAGCATTATTGAAGTGTGAGCCACCGTCAATGATGATGGCCCTCGGACAAGTATACCAGGTAAAGATGCATCGTGTGATGAATCTCAGAACCTCCCGATGATCGTTTATCTTAGTGGGGATTGCCTTGATCCACTTGGACACATAGTCCATCGCCACAAGTATGTACTCTTTCCTGTCAGAAGGTGGGAAAGGTCCCATGAAGTCTATCCCCCAATGGTCGAAGATTTCCACTTCAAGGATCGGCCGCATCGGCATCTCATCTCGCTTGGAGATGTTCATCGCCGCTTGACATTGTAGGCACTCCGTATAGAAACAGTGGGCATCCTTGAAGATGGAGGGCCAGTAGAAGCCGCTCTACAGAATCTTGTCTGCGGTCTTGCGTGCTGCGAAAATGTTCTCCGCATCTCGATGAGTGACATATCGCCAAGATATCTCCTTGCCCCTCCTCCGGTATACATCGTCGGATAATCTGGTCGTATCCTTGGTGGAATAGAAGCGGTTCTTCCCAAAAGTAGTACTTGAGCTCATAGAAGAACTTATCTTTTTGATGTCGATTCCACTACTCCGGGATCAATCCATTGACGATGAAGTTGACGATGTGTGCGTACCAAGGGGCGTGACACTCGAGATGGCAAGGAGATGCTTGTCTGGAAATGTGTCACCGATGTCTTCTCCTCCCGAGATGTGGAGACGCGATAAGTGGTCTGCCACCAAGTTTTCGCTGCCGTTCTTGTCTTTTATCTCCAAGTCGACTTCTTGAAGGAGCAGCACCCATCGTATCAGTCGTGGTTTGGCCTCTTTCTTGGAGAGTAAGTACTTTAAGGCCACATGATCAGTGTAGATGATGATCTTGCTCCCCAAGATGTAAGGCCGTAACTTCTCGAGAGCGTAGACCACTGCCAGAAGCTCTTTCGCTATAGTCCTATAATTTATCTGAGCTTCGATGAGGGTCTTACTTGCGTAGAAGATGGATGTTGGCTTCTTTTCAAGTCGCTGCCCCAAGACTGCTCCCACCACTTCGTCCGAAGCGTCGAACATGATCTCGAAGGGTAAGTCTCAATTAGGACTTTGGAGTATCGGTGCCTCGATCAGTGCTTACTTCAGCATCGTGAATGCACGCTTCCCTTCTTCATCGATGATGAAGCCTTTGTCTTTCAAAAGAAGGGTGGTGAGTGGCTTTGAGACATTCACAAAGTCCTGGATGAATCTTCGATAGAAGCCAACGTGCGCGAGAAAGCGCCTCAAATCTCTTACGGTACCTAGTAGAGGGAGGTTTTGGATGACCTCTATCTTGCCTTGATCTGTTGAGGAAGCAGAAGTAACTTGATCCTGGCAGTTGGTCCAAGATTTGGTCGATGAACAGGAGTGGAAAGTGGTCCTTCTTGGTCGCGGAGTTCAGTTTCCTGTAGTCGATGCAGACTCTCCACTTCGTTGGAAGGCGAGTCTGGATTTCCTCACCCTTCTCGTTTGTCATGACCGTTACTCCGGCTTTCTTCGGAACAACGTGTACCGGACTCACCCATTGGCTATCATATATGGGGTAGATAATTTCTGCATTTAGCCATCTCTGGGAAGAAGAATTTCTTCTTTTATGGCCTCTCATACCTTCGGGTTGAGTCATCTCTGGGCTTCCCTAACGTGTCTTGACTCATCCTCTAGGAAGATGCGATGAGTGCATAGTAAAGGGTCCAACCCTTTTAAGTCCGTCAAGGTCCATCCGGTTGCTTCTTCATTTTTTCCTTAATACTTCTAGCAATTTTTCCTCGTGCTTTATATCAAGCGTGGACGAAATGATCACCGGCTTTGCTTTTTCTTCATCAAGGAAGGCGTACTTGAGTGTTGATGGAAGAGCTTTGAGGTCTAAGGAAGGCTCGTCCATTGGTAGCTCCTCAAATTTTGCTTCCTCGTCGATCATCATTACTCATTCAACGTAGGCGTCAATATCCTGGTCGTCGGCAAAGTTGATGGCGCCCAAGTCTTCGGAAGCTCGTGAAGGGTATTTCATAAGCTTGTTGATGTCGACCTTCATGGTGTGCTCTCCCACCTTGAGAATTACTTCTCCTTCCCCCAGTCAATAATGGCTTTTGCGGTAGCTAGGAAGGGTCATCCAAAGATGATCGGGGCTTGTCTCAGCTCCTTAGTCATTTTCATGTCGACCACTAGGAAGAGATGTAGGATATTTCAAAGTACGATCCTATGTATGATAGAGGTGATATGTTTAAAGAAATAATCCTACAAGTGGATGGAGGATCTATGAATGATATCACTAGGAAGTGAATTTATAAATCAGTGAGAATATATTGTAGAATAATTCAAAGTATGAAGATATGTGATAATATTAGTAAAGATGATATTATGAGCTTAGGAATAATGAAATGATAAAGATGGTGGAAAGAATAATTATCAAAAAGAAAGAAGATAATAATTGGAGGATATAAAAGGATGTTAAGATAATATGGAAGAAAGAATATAGGATAGAAGATATAAAATAGAGATTATAAGTAAGAAGAGAAGAAATATGGAATAGAGAGTATTATCGGAATAGTGATAGGAAATATGAATGAGAGGAGAATATATATTAAATAATATAATTAGTGACGATATAGAGGAGATATATAAGAGAGGATAGAGAGAGAATGAAGAACGGTGGAATTAGAAAGAGAGATGGAGTATTTTAGTAATAATATTGGGTTGGATGACAAGGAATGGAAGAGCGGTCTAATAGTGGACTTACGGACTTCAGAATACGAACTATCAATCACGACAATAGATAAGGATGTTACCTTCTCTTGTCGTGAAATGACTGCTCATTGAATTGTTAAAATGATCGGAAACTCCGCCGCTTGCATTTGATGCGAGATGGTTGAAAGACGACAGAATGGAGGGAGGATAGAAGAGGGAGATAGAATCGGAGATGAAGATGCAGAAAGGGGCGGTGGAGGAGATACGGAAGAAACACGAACACAAACGAGTAACCAAAGGTAACCAAATTTCATCAAAAACAACTAGTTGTGTTCTCTTACAGATCTTCGTTTTATACAAAATAGAAGAAAGGCAGTTACATGAGACATCACATCGTAGTGAGCTTTGTTTAGGAGGGAGATAGTCCTCTTTGATGAATTATTCCTTTAATTCTTCATGGTTGACTTGGATATCTTCTTTGCTTCATAGTGATAGATCTTCATACATGAATGGGTTTATTCATGCAGAAGGCTTTGTCTTGATGATGTTCTTCATAAGGAGTCTTCATGTTGATTACAATTATTCCAAATAACTTCATAATTGTATGGATTTTACCCATGAAAAGGCTTCACCTTGAGGTAGATTTTGAATACTATCCTTTCATAGTTGAAATTAAATAGATCTCTCCTAGAATTCTATCTAAGGGAGGTTTTCAAAAGAAGAATTGGAAATCAAGGATGTTCCTATTGATGTTTCTTGAGATCAATATTCATAACTATACAAGGTAACTATGATATAGTGGATATGGTTTGGAAGATAGGAACCTATATCAAGGTAGAACATGTTTGACTTGGTCCATTCAAGGAATTCTAAGTATCTAAGGATAAGGCTAATTTCTTTTGACCAAGTCAATCTTTAGATCAGTGTAAAATAAAAGGAGGGAAGATGATTCCCTTTGGATCTACACTCACTTTTAATTATTTAGAGAGGTCTTCTTCATCCATTTAATAAATGGATAATTTCTCAAACTCATGAGTAAGGAGGAGAATAGGTTCACTTGGAACCCTTGTGTTCATGTTTTTAAAATAATTCTCCATCAGGAAGTCTACTGGGAAATAACAGTCCTCTATTCTCACGATGACATCTTCTACTAATCCATGAAGTTTTCTAACTAATCCATTGGCTAAGCATAGGTCTTCTAAGAAAGGTTGTAGCTCCCCTACATGATGATAGTCGAATACGGCTTTAGGGAGGATGTTACTACTTGCTCGACGATAATTGGCGTTTCTTTTTCTTCATTCTGGCCTTGGTGGATAGGGTGATCCTTGTATGGATCCAGTAGGGCTTCTCCACTCTAAAGGCTCGATATGGCTAATGCTGTTTCCACGGCCTCCTAGTCAACGTGTACATGGTTAATGTTGTGCGTTTGGCTTGACGAGGCCCCTTAATTCCTTGGGTTTACCATGGCCTGCGAGGGTAATTAGTCAGTAAATGTTACTTGCTTACCCTTCTTGTCAGTCGTCGGTTGGACGTTCGTCTTGACGAAGTCTTGAATTTTGTCCACGCGTGAGTTCATCCTCATCATTTGTTGCATTAATTGTGAGATGGCACCAAGGATTGGGTCAGATGTCGGCGCGGTCTGGCATGGAGCTTGCGTGAAGCCTTGTGGTTGAGTCGACGGGATGAACGATGATTGTCTTTGATTAGGGTAAGATTGTTGATGTTGTTGCTGACCATTGTATGATGAGGGTAGGATTGATCGTTGTTCCTTAGAAATCTATTATTCTGCGAAGAATTGTTAAAAACAGGGGTATTATAGTAGTTAGGGTATGTACCTGGAAAATTTGGTCGTCCCTGTTGAGTCGGTCCTCCCGATGGACCTTGTCTAAATGTGTTTTGCCCTTTAATTGCCATTACGGGGCAAATCTAATATGACATGGTCGAATTTTGAGCAAGTTGCACATGGTGACGCTTCTTGAAGTGAGACAGGGGCGAGTCCTTCGGAACCGTTGCGGATGTTAAGTCCGTTTAGTAGTAAATTCTGGACTTCGGCCATTTTGTCGATTCTCTCTAGGAGCATCCCCGTGTCCACTGATTTGGCGTCGATAGATTTTGGCATTGCACCTCTTCCAAATGGTTTTCGCCGCACTATGGTGGCTATTTTCCACCACCATTTCGATGAGTTCCATCACGTCGTTTTCGTATTTGCTCATGAAGGTGCCGCCACTTGTTGCACCCAAAATATATCTATCTTGCGGGCCTAACCCGTCATAAAATATTTGCATTAGCTCATGGTTAGACACTCCATGGTGTGGAGACTCCCTCGTAAGGTCTCTTAATCGCTACCAGGCCTCGTGGAAGGTTTCACTCAAGCCTTGGGTAAACTCGCAGATGGCTTTTTGGACGGAGGTGGTTTTCTGATGGAGAATTATTTTGAAAACATGAACACAAGGGTTCCAAGTGAAACCTATTCTCCTCCTTACTCATGAGTTTGAAAAGTTATCCATTCATTAAATGGATGAAGACGACCTCTCTAAATAAATAAAGAGAGTGTAGATCTTAAGGGAATTATCTTTCCCTCCTTCCTCTATTTTATACTGATCCAAAGATTGACTTGGTCAAAAGAAATATAACCTTTATCGTTAGAAACTTAGAATCCCTTGAATGGAACAATTCAACCACCCTTTTTATCTTTGATATAGGTTCCTAATTTTCCACACCATATCCATTATATCATAGGTAACCTTGTATAGTTATAAGTATTGATCTCAAGAAAGAAAATCAGTAGGAATCTATTTGTATTTTCCTTCTCTTTGAAAACCACTCTTAGTTAGAATTTAGGAGATATCTAAACTATTACTATTTATGGAAGCATGGACATCGAGTTCTCTTTCAAGCCAAGTATAATTGAAAAGGAAATGAAATGTGATCTTCTTGCCATTATGAGATCAAAGAAAATACCTACAAACCACCTATGACAAGCTTGATGGACAAATCAACAAGGCGAATTACCTTCCTTTTAAACAAAGTTTGGATGGAGATCAAATTCTACTGCACTTCCTACCTCTCTATTGTCATGGAACGCAGCTAATACAGAAGATATATGGAAAGCCATTCACATAAGATAATATCGCCATGATCGAAGAAAATATTGAAGACTCTTCAGGACAATTATCATTGTTACCAAGACCTTCACGGAATGAATCTTCATGCCAGACGGGTTAACTCCCATGAGATTACCCTTCTGAGATTGAGAAACGGGAGTATGAAGAAAGCTTATGAACAAAGGTTGCACGCACAGTCCAATCCGTAATTATCCCCACGACAGCAACATCCAAATAGTCTCCACGACGTCGGCCAACATGAGCGCAAAGAAAATATATCAAAACATTTCGCGAGATCAAACTCAAGGGATACTCCCGGTCTTCCCTCTGTGCCGAGATACCATCGTAAATCGATTACCTTGGCAATACGAGCGTTATTGATACTATTGGTTAGAAGGTGAAGCACAACGCCCGACGATCTCTCTGATTAATCACAAACAACGCTCCTCCTGAAGGAAATCCAAACCGAACACAAAATAGAAGAACACAGACTCTCCATCACGAAAGCGAGATTCCGCGACTCCACGGACGGATCCTTTTACAAATCAGAAGAATAAAGAAGATATCGCTGAAGAACCGAAAGGAAGGAGTTTACAACAGCTAAGGTTGACTTTTCCAACCTGTCCACGTTCCGACAAAACCGACTCCAACACTCTACGACAGCTACCTGAAAGCGTCATCTATTGCTCCTATCTACACTCCAAACATCCACATCGATGATTGTCACCAGCACGGAAGCAACGAAAAGTCGATAACATCAATCCCGATGGCTGTAAAGAAAGCGTTTCAGAAGATAAACCGAAATTATCCTTGAAGAAACTGTCCCAGAATTAATTCCGGTGATACGAGCTATCAGGTTTCAACGAGAAGCCGCGCGTCTCCCTTTGCACAGAAGTTAAAGCGATGATGAATAACAAATAGTCACTACGAGACCTATCTACCACGAACGTCACCACCACTTACCACGTGTCTACATGAAATAGAAGTGAGTCCGCGGTCAACCTTCATACGCGAAGTGGAAATAGGGAAGACGCCAGACGGTCCACGAAAAGACGCGAACTTCCCAATTAACTACCTCTTCCATTTCAAAACTCTTCTCCCCTATAAGAGCGCACAATGTAGAGGAAAACAACAGTTGTTTATTGATAAAGTTGGTTACTTGGTTTGTTTTTACCCATGTGTTCATCGTCCTCTCCATGCCTCCTCAGTTCCCATTCCGAAACTCATCTTCGATTCTATCTCCCTATTCTACTCCCCCCCTCGTTCTGTCTACTTTCATATTTATCAAATCCGAAGCCTATCGAGGATTTTCTGGGTCGTTTGGTGGTTCTGAGAGCATCATCTTCATCCCGCCAAATCATGTAATCATCATTTGTCCCTTTTCGTGATATTAGTTCCGAAATAAATTATCTTAAGTCCAACACTAGATGCTTCTTAATCTCTGTATTCTTCCCTCCTTCGTATACTTCTTAATCTCCTTAATCTCCGAATTCATTGTCTCTATCGTCTATATTTTATATTATCCTCTCCTCATTCTTCTTCTCTCGACATTAATTAATCCTCGTAACTCCCCGTCACGTCGTATTTCTTTTCGTCTTCTATCTTTCTCTCTCACTTATCTTTCTTCTCTCTTAAATCTATTCTCTACCTTCTATTATCTCATAGCAGAAATTCCTATAGTATTGGTTAACCCTGATTATTATATGTCTATCCTAATCATCCTCCATATCACTCTTCTCTCAATCATAACACTCTTAACCCATAAACCGCAATCTTAAATTCCCCTCCAATAGTCTCATTTCATCTCTGATATCTCTAATTATATGCTGATCAGATATATTCTATATTCTCCAATTTTAATACCTCTCATTTCCTCCATTATCAAACTTATATTTCGATATTACAAATTTTATGTTTCATATTCCCATATCATCTATTTATCTTACCCACATATTCTCTATATTATTCTCTCTAAATTCTAAACCTATTCTCACTGATATCATTTCATAGGTCCTTCATTCATTTGTAGGATTATTTCTTAACCATATCATTATCATCATACCTAGCATAGCATTCTAAAATA
>CM044113.1:888350-905240 GCA_024174645.1 Lemna minuta
CTGCCAATTCAGGAGGCACGACTGATAACATGTTACTTAATGTATTAAAATCATGCATTTTACATGCTTATTTGAACTAAATCAACTATTTATGCATGTTATCATCACAGGAAATGATTAATTCCAGCTTTACAGAAAAATTCTTGTTTTTCCTAATTTTTTGGTATTTTTTGGTAATTTTTTGACTTCAGAATCATAACGATATAAATATTTAAAGTTGGAATATAATTTTGGATTCATTTAAAGACATTTTATAATTTTTATAATGATTTATTAAGCCTTTTGCAGATTTAATCAGATCGCGACACGTGTCACGATTTGAACCGTCCAAGTCCAGAAATTTAAACCTGCTCCAATCATTGGACGTCCGCCCAATGACTGGGCACGCGCTTTTTTTATTTATGGACTGTAATCGAGACGTGTCAGTCAAGAAGGGCGGCGGCCAACGAAAAAAGGAGGTACTTTCTTCGACCTAATAAGACAAAGATGTCTTTTGTGTTTTTAATTGATTTTGTTGGCGCGAGCATGACGTGGCAAAGGCACATTGGACAAGAGGATTGCAGGAGGATCGCTAACGTGTGACGTGATGTATCGGCCCATGATTGAACGATCATTTCACGTGGATCGCTGACGATGATGCGACGTGTCAGGCCATGATTGCAGGAATCACTTCACGCGGATCGATGACGATGATGCAATGTGTCAGGCCATGATTAAAGGAATCATTTCACGCAGATCGGAGCGACAGTTATCCTCTTTCACGGAAATTCAGGCGTGGAAATCAACGCCACATCATCAATCCGTGCCTAGTCCAAGTAGGAGAGCGAATTAAATCAACAGCTCAGATTTCTCCAACTTTCAAACGCGATATCTGGCGATCCAGAAGGCGGATCAAGCCCAAATTTTTTGGGCAACTTCTTCTCTCTCCCCTCTTTCCATCCATGGTTTCTGGTCTATGAATAGGGCTGATAAGCTCAAAATGTGGTACTAATTAGCGGTAAACAATATGAATAATTGTTACGTCGTGTGAGTCTTTAAGCTTACGCAACACATTTATAAACCTCACGAGCCTAGGGCAAGCAAGGGTCGATCCATAGAGAGCAGGTAATTAGCTAGTGAATTTCCAATTCGAGACAAGAATTTTCTAGAATTTTTAGAGAGTGTTTGAAATTTTTTAGAAGACTAGAGCTTGAGAATGCTAAAGAGAGTAAAGAAATATATATGCTAGAAATTTACTTAATAATTAAAACTTTCTCGATGAAAGCAAGATAAATTCCACGTGACTTATGGGATGGATTAGAAACACAAAGAACAAAGGAGATAAAAGAGAGGAGAGAATTTCGGAGAGAAATCACTGAAGACGTGGATGATAGATATAGAGATCAAAGAGAGTTACTGAGGAGAGAGGAATAAAGTTGAAATAGGAATAATAAAACGATCGTGGCGAGGTGGCTGATACAACTGTCAGCACGAGGAGAGTCCTCCCATGACTGAAAGTGACTGGTAAGACAGAAGAGAGAGATCACAGAGAATGCGGAATACGTCAACAGAATTAAGAGAGGGGAAGAATAACGGTAATGTGTGCAGAGAGTCGGAAATCACGACGATGGGAGAGAATGAAATACGAAGACAATAGGAAGAGAGATACGGAGAGGTGAGGAATAAAATAAGGAAAAGAATAATAGGAAGAAAGTGGAAAGGTGGACGACACAGACTGAGATGACAGGATAGAGACACGAGCTGGAAATAAAATAAACAAGGTTACGCGGGGATGAAAATCGCTGGGGTGAATGAAATCCGTTCCATGGAAGAATCGCACGTAAAGAGGAGCATCGGCGGCGGAAACATGCAAAGAAGAGTAGGCCACGACGATTTCGGGGGGAGGTTCAACAGGTGAGAAAGATACTTTTTCTTGTTAGAAATACAGTGTTCTTCAAGCCGATTTCAGTGATCGTTATATTTGGCAAGACTCGGTTCCGAATCTCTCGCGTTGTGAAATTTCGTGGCTTTGGACCGATTTCCGAAATCGGTTTTAGCAGACGCACAAATGCGAGCGATCAGGGATAAACCCAGCGAGCGCGAGGAGAAAAATTGAAACGAATGTGGACTACGAATTGATCGCGATCGGATGAATGAAATTTATTTGTTTTCTATTGAAAGCCGACTTCGGAAATAGACTTTGGGCAGTGTCGCGAAATTACCTGCAAACTCAGTGGAGAATACGAAGTGCGACGATAATTAAGATAGACAAAACACAAATACGATTTAGACAAAAAGAAAAAAAATAAATAAAATCGAGAGCACTTCTAGCACGATGAGAGGAATAATTTCTGGAACAAATAAAAAAAAGAAATAAAATAAAACCGATGCAGGAAAGTTTGCTGCAGGTGAGCAGCGGAAATACAGTGATTACGATGAGTTGTGAAGAACATTAAAATTAAAAGAAACAAATCATGCTGTGTTAAATCAGAAGAGTATTTTTTAGTTTGGGAAACGAAATGATGGAAAGGAAGTTGCTGCCGGCGGGGAGCGACAGGGAAGCGGCAACGCCAACCTCGAGATCTCCTGAAGTCTGGATTGCAGGACGAGTCTTGGACGAAGCAAGTGGCGTCGGGAGCACTGCAAGTGGGCTATCTGCCACCCGGATAACCTGCAGAAAAAGGGGGAAAAGAGAGGACGAGAAAGAGAATGAAGAGGTACTCCTTTTGTCACACCCGTCAAGGTCTTCGGACTGTCTCCCCTAGCTCCTTGGGTTCATGTCTCCACCTAAGCCTTCAAATTCTTTTAAAAATACATAAGTACACATAGCTTTAAGGCAAGGTCTGAAATTCATAAAAATCACCATGTCATGCTAGATTGTAGATAAAACATGCAAATAAACATAAAAGATTGCATCAAAAATTCATTACAAAAGCATGTTTTATCACAAAAATTTGTGACTTATCAAATACCCCCCAACGAAGACCATTGCTTGTCCCATAGCAATGCTCAATTAATTTCTCTTTCACCATCTCTCTCACGCCTATTGAAGATTTCCTTGCAGGAGATGTCGGAGATATCAATCAACAGCCACGAATAACACTCTCACTACAATTTGCGTAAAAGCCTTTTAAGGAATGCATGACTCAATGCCTCTTGGTTTGGAAAGAGCTAATGGAATGAGAAGAAAGATGTACTTCTCTCTGGGTATGACACTATGACCTTAGGGCACCTCCCTTCGCTCAATGATGGTGGACCTCACATCTCTCGCAAGCAAGGTCACTCTCTCTCGGATAGTGGCTACCTAGGGCTTGTCCCTCTCACTAGCTTTCCTCCTGCCTGAAAGTATGAGGCCGATCATTTCCTCCTCCTTATTTAGCACAGAATGATGGCAGCATGATGCAAGAAGGTGGTGCGGATGCTAAGTTAAGGGTAGTTAATAGTAGTAAGTGAGAAGATAAGGATGGATGGCACGCATGAGTAATGATTCAAGTGGATGGATTAAAGATGCATCACCTAAGGTAGTCTCCTCCCAAGATTTTAAAAGAAATGAGGAAGATAGAAATAGGGGTTAATTTTTGAAGAAAATATGACCAACATGAAATAGTCAAATGCGATACAAGCTCATTTATCACCCCAAAGCCATGAGATAATGATGCAACATCGTGATAGCTCATTTTTCCCTTTTTTTTTTTTTTTGAAATGAATGAAGAGTCATAATGAATAATCCAAAACATCATGCTTAACAATGCTTAAAAAATGAGGACTGGTGATAATCATGAGATGGAGGTAGTATGAAAAGAACTGAAGAGTAGGATGAGAAGATGGAGAGTGAAAATAGAAAGACAAGTGGTGAAGAGGCAATATCAATGTGATATTGTGGAAAGAGAGATAGACGGACTTGGAAGGTAGACATACCCTTGGTGATCCTTCAGGTGATGGTAGGGATAAGGTTTCATATAGTGGAAGGGTAATTACAAGAAATGGAGGGATAAATGGTGGACAGTATGAAGGTGAGTGGTTGATTGGTGGGTAGGGAAAGCAGAGAACTTCTGTGCTAAGGACTTAGATAATGATCGCCTCCTGCTTCCAAATAAGATTCACCTAGTAAAAGAGTAAGTCCTAAATAGGATCGGCTAAGAGATATTAATGATGCAGTGGGGATTCACGATTTCACTCATCACTCCACCTTTCGGGTCATAGTGCTTCTATCCTTTTGATTTTTCCACCTTCTACACACACCACTATGTAACCTAGCCATTTGGCATTGAGTCTTACATTACCTAAAATAGGGAGTTAATTCATGTACATGTAAACATCCCCCAACTTACTGTAAAAACGTAAAGTTGTTTTTTAAAATTTTTAAAGATTTTGAAATAGGGAAATCAAAAGAGCTCCCCCCTTACTTGAATGGTGCATTGTCCTCAATGCATGAAAAGTAAATGGAGAGGTTTAGAAGACACAAACAGGGGGTGACGCGCTTCTGAAATTACTCTGTCACTTCTCTTTGTTTGTCTTTATCTGTTCTCTTCATGGTTAATTGTTGAGCGGTGACTCCTTTTTTCTTTTTTATTGATTCCTGAAAAGATAAAAGAAACAGAACACAGAAAACAAAACACATGCAGAAATGGGAAATAACTGAAAAGGAAAGAAGCTAACTCATTTCGATCGACGAATTTCTAACTATTGGTAGGACTAGCTAGTGGAATGTTAATGGGCAAATGGGGTGGATCATGTTGTAAATAAGGTTTCAGCCTCTGTCCATTAACAGTGAAGCTTTTATGGGTACTAGGGTTGGTCAGTAAAACAGACCCATTTTCATAAGCTTCTTCCACTATGAAAGGTCCATCCCACCGACTTTTAAACTTTCCCGGGAAGAGTTTCAATCTCGAGTTATAAAGCCATACCTTTTGTCCCTTTGAGAAAGACCTTCTTTTAATGTTCTTTTCATGGAAGGTCTTCTTTTTCGCTTTATAAATTTCTGAATTCTCATACGCCTCATTCCTGATTTCTTCAAGTTCTTGGAGTTGGAGCATCCGGCATTTGCCTGCTTCATCTAATGACAGATTTAGTTGTTTAATAGCCCATAGGGCTTTATGCTCCAACTCTAAGGGGAGGTGACATGGTTTCCCAAAAATTAATCTAAATGGAGACATTCCTAAGGGTGTTTTGTAGGCTGTCCTATAGGCCCATAAAGCTTCATCTAATCGATTGGGCCAATCTCTTCCTTTGGGCTTAACAATTTTTTTGAGGATCTTCTGGATTTCTCTATTGCATAATTCAATTTGCCCATTGGCTTGTGGGTGATATGGTGAGGTGATTCTATGGTGGACACCATGTTTCTTCAAAATACTTCTAAAAGCATGATTGACAAAATGAGACCCCCCATCACTAATCATGGCCCTAGGACATCCATATCTGCAAAATATGTGAGATTCAACAAACTCAGACACCACTTTACTGGTGTTGGTCCTAGTAGCTACAGCTTCTACCCACTTAGAGACATAGTCTACAGCCATCAAAATATATTCATACCCATTTACTTTAGGAAATGGCCCCATGAAATCAATACCCCATAGATCAAAGATTTCTACTTCTAAAATAGGTTTTAAGGGCATGTGATTTCTCTTGTCTATGTTAAGAGCTGCTTGACATGATGGACATTTTAAATAAAAATCTAATGCATCCTTAAAGATAGCCGGCCAATAAAATCCACTTTCTAGTACCTTGTGGGTTGTTACCTTTGCTGCATAATGACCTCCTCCTGAGTTGGAATGGCAGAATTTGAGGATGCTATACTGTTCTTCTTCCGGTACGCATCTTCTCAAGATCTGATCAGCTCCTTGGTGGAAAAGTTCTGGTTCTGCCCAGAAATAATGCCTTAAGTCCTTGAATAATTTTTTCTTTTCGGTGTATTTCCATCCTTGAGGAGTTTTTCCTACAACCAAATAGTTAACGATATGTGCAAACCAAGGGATATTTCCTGTTTGGATGGCTAAGATCTGCTCATCAGGAAACGTCTCTTGGATAGGTGAGGAATCAATTATTTTAAGCCTAGAAAGATTATCTGCTACAAAATTTTCACAACCCTTTTTGTCTCTAATTTCTAGGTCAAATTCCTGCAATAATAAGATCCATCGAATTAACCTTGGTTTTGCTTCCTTCTTAGTTAAAAGATATCTAATGGCTGCATGATCAGAATAAACTATTATTTTACTACAAAGTAAATATGAACGAAATTTATCTAAAGCAAAAATAACTGCCAACAATTCTTTTTCAGTGGTTGAATAATTTCGTTGAGCATCAGTCAAAGTTTTGCTAGCTCCTGTATCAAGTAAAACTTTAGAAAAAGTCTTTGCACTTATCTCACAAGTAATTAGAGGGGCTCCAGGATCTCCCCTTTTTTTGGGAGTAGAATTTAAAATGCTAGAAGCACACTCGGAGAGTTTAACTATCTCCTTAGGCTTCCTATGGGTGTATGAATCTTTAAGGTATTTTTTCAAGGTAGGCGTGCATTTAATCGCATCTTCTACTGCTATAGTCATAGTGGCTTTTCTAAAATTCTCTAAAAGCCTATTTTCATGATCAGTAGAAGATCTAGAGGACTCTAAGGCTGAAGGGTAAGGAATAGGAGGTTTGTAAGTTGAGGGCAGTGGTCCATCACAAGGCGATGGCTCCCCTTCCTCTTCCCTATCCTCTTCTTCCTCCATTTTTTCTTTTCCTTTACTTGTATATGGATCTTCAAGTTCCTTGCCATTTCTTAACCTAGAAATGGCTTGAATTTTTTCATGATTTTGAGCATTATCATAAGTAGGATGCATATTTGATGTAATTAGATTTTTAGGATTAATGGAAGGCTGAGTTGGAAATCGACCTTGACGGGAGTTGAGCTCAACTCCCTTACCTCCAAAATCGTTCTGCCTTTGTCCTTGCTGGAGATTCTCTAGAAATTTGTTAGTTCTTTCTTGTGATTCCAGCATCATCCTTTGTTGGGCCTCCATCATTTTTATCCGGATCTCCAACTGCTTGTTCTGCTCTTCAAGCTCCTGCATTTTTCCAGATTGAAAGTTATTTACCTTACCTTGTTGAAAACCTTCCTGTAGATGCTGGTAAGGCTGCTGGTAGAGCTGCTGATAAGGCTGCTGGTAAGGCTGCTGGTAAGGCTGCTGAACTTGAGATGGTCGACCCTGATATCCCTGTTGATAAGGAACCCTCGGTTTGAATGAAGAATGTTGTCCTTGTTGGAAAGAGCTTTGCTGGCCCTTCTGACCACTCCATGGTTGCTGTTGTGGGGTGAAGTTCAGAGCTTGAACTTCCTCTATCTCCCCTTCTTAACATTCTCCCTGAAAATGCCCATCACTAAAACAAACAGGGCATGAAGAATTTTGTAGATTAGGCATAGGAGATTTAAGCAAATTAGCCTTCAATAAATCTGTTAGGACTTCAAATTTTTTCTCAATTTTTCCGAGGCTGTTCTTCACCCCTTCCATCTCTATTTGCTGCTCCATACCTTGGACATGCAAAATTACTCCTTGTTTGTTCCTGCCATGTCTAGAAATTAAGTTATTCTGCAAGTCATTCTCGGAGACCTTTTCAATAGTTTTAAATACGTCATTTTCATGTATGTCCAGAAAACTCCCATTACATCTCATGTCTAATTTATTTCTAGCTATGTCATTAATACCTTCATAAAATTTGAGCTAGTTGGGGCTCTGTAGACCATGATGAGGACATTTTCGGATGAAATCTTTATATCTATCCCATGATTCACTAAATGACTCATCTCCTTGGGAAAATAACATGATAGATTTTCTAATATTATTGGTTCTGCTAATAGAATACAATTTATTCAACAATTGATGTTCTATATCTTCCCAAGTATGAAATGCAATTCCTAAATTCTTGAACCATTCTTTAGCTCTATCCTTTTAGTGTAAATGGAAAATACTTCATCTTCATAACCTCTTCGAAATTCCGACTAGGCGATATGCTTTGAACATTTATCAGAAAATTCTTCTAAGTAGGATAAAACATCTTCAGAAGGTAATCCATGAAATGAGGGCAAAGAAGTCAAGAACGGATGATCAATTTTAAAAGTGATATTGTTACCCAAAGGCGCTACTATTTTTGTAACATCCTTGCTCCTTGCTGGCTTGTAAAGATCTCTGAGTGTTTTTCCTCCCATGGGCAGCTCCCTCTCCTCTTGATCGGCCACAATGTCTTCTTCTTTGTCTTTAGCAGCAATAGTGATAGGACACTCCACCTCATTTTCTTCTCTTTCAGCTGCTCTAGACCTTGTATTGACCATAAACTCAAGAGAGAATTAGCATAGAAATTACAAGAATGAAATTACCTTTGACCTGCAGTCTAAAGTAAAGGTAGGAGTAAATATTGGAATAGATATAACTCACTAGATGATAATCACCGTGCTCCCCGGCAACGACGCCAGTTGATAAGCTCAAAATGTGGTACTAATTAGTGGTAAACAATATGAATAATTGTTACGTCGTGTGAGTCTTTAAGCTTACGCAACACATTTATAAACCTCACGAGCCTAGGGCAAGCAAGGGTCGATCCACAGAGAGCAGGTGATTAGCTAGTGAATTTCCAATTCGAGACAAGAATTTTCTAGAATTTTTAGAGAGTGTTTGAAATTTTTTAGAAGACTAGAGCTTGAGAATGCTAAGGAGAGTAAAGAAATATATGTGCTAGAAATTTACTTAATAATTAAAACTTTCTCGATGAAAGCAAGATAAATTCCACGTGACTTATGAGATGGATTAGAAACACAAAGAACAAAGGAGATAAAAGAGAGGAGAGAATTTCGGAGAGAAATCACCGAAGACGTGGATGATAGATATAGAGATCAAAGAGAGTTACTGAGGAGAGAGGAATAAAGTTGAGATAGGAATAATAAAACGATCGTTGCGAGGTGGCTGATACGACTGTCAGCACGAGGAGAGTCCTCCCATGACTGAAAGTGACTGGTAAGAGAGAAGAGAGAGATCACAGAGAATGCGGAATACGTCAACAGAATTAAGAGAGGGGAAGAATAACGGTAATGTGTGCAAAGAGTCGGAAATCACGACGATGGGAGAGAATGAAATACGAAGACGATAGGAAGAGAGATACGGAGAGGTGAGGAATAAAATAAGGAAAAGAATAATAGGAAGAAAGTGGAAAGGTGGACGACACAGACTGAGATGACAGGATAGAGACACGAGCTGGAAATAAAATAAACAAGGTTACGCGGGGATGAAAATCGCTGGGGTGAATGAAATCCGTTCCATGGAAGAATCGCACGTAAAGAGGAGCATCGGCGGCGGAAACATGCAAAGAAGAGTAGGCCACGACGATTTCGGGGGGAGGTTCAACAGGTGAGAAAGATACTTTTTCTTGTTAGAAATACAGTGTTCTTCAAGCCGATTTCAGTGATCGTTATATTTGGCAAGACTCGGTTCCGAATCTCTCGCGTTGTGAAATTTCGTGGCTTTGGACCGATTTCCGAAATCGGTTTTAGCAGACGCACAAATGCGAGCGATCAGGGATGAACCCAGCGAGCGCGAGGAGAAAAATTGAAACGAATGTGGACTACGAATTGATCGCGATCGGATGAATGAAATTTTTTTTTCTATTGAAAGCCGACTTCGGAAATAGACTTTGGGCAGTGTCGCGAAATTACCTGCGAACTCAGTGGAGAATACGAAGTGTGACGATAATTAAGACAGACAAAACACAAATACGATTTAGACAAAAAGAAACAAAATAAATAAAGTCGAGAGCACTTCTAACACGATGAGAGGAATAATTTCTGGAACAAATAAAAAAAAAGAAATAAAATAAAACTGATGCAGGAAAGTTTTCTGCAGGCGAGCAGCGGAAATATAGTGATTACGATGAGTTGTGAAGAACATTAAAATTAAAAGAAACAAATCATGCTGTGTTAAATCAGAAGAGTATTTTTTAGTTTGGGAAACGAAATGATGGAAAGGAAGTTGCTGCCGGCGGGAAGCGGCAGTGAAGCGGCAACGCCAACCTCGAAATCTCCTGAAGTTTGGATTGCAGGCCGAGTCTTGGACGAAGCCGGTGGCGTCGGGAGCACTGCAAGTGGGCTATCTGCCACCCGGATAACCTGCAGAAAAAGGGGAAAAGAGAGGACGAGAAAGAGAATGAAGAGGTACTCCTTTTGTCACACCCGTCAAGGTCTTCGGGCCTCTTCTTCTCTTCCTCTCCAGCAGCTCTGGACGCTCTCCTTCCTCCTGGCTCTTACTCAGGTAAGAGGGACACTGATCCAGTTGCACACAAGCTTCCCATGGGGTTGGACTGCATCAAGGTGACGGTTTCTTCTCCAGAAACCCTAAGCCTTTAAATCGGGAAAGAGAGAAAAAAATGGGCCATTGGATCTCCCGGCTTCAGCAATCTGGATCCTCTTCTCTTGCCCCTTTTGGGTCTTAATGGGCCTCTCTATTCCTCTCTTGACATCTTCATGGACTGCTCCAACATTGCTTGGACTGTCTCCCCTAGCTCCTTGGGTTCATGTCTCCACCTAAGCCTTCAAATTCTTTTAAAAATACATAAGTATGCATACCTTTAAGGCAAGGTCTGAAATTCATAAAAATCACCATGTCATGCTAGATTGTAGATAAAACATGCAAATAAACATAAAGGATTGCATTGAAAATTCATTACAAAAGCATGTTTTATCACGAAAATTTGTGACTTATCAAGGGCCTGGGAAGGCCTTGTTTTTTATCTTTTAGTCAGCCTCCTTGTGGAGGTTGGCCATTGGGATCAAGGCTGCTAGGGATCAACTATATTGGTACATTAAGTTATTGTTTGTTCTTCTTATGCTCTTGTGTGTTCGCCTAGTATTTAGGATTGTGTGGCGTGACGAACCGAGTGCATCTAGATACCCGACTTGCTTCTTTGTATCCTCTTTTGTGATCGCTTGTTCCATGTCAAGAGTGTTTCGTGTCGAAAGGCCAAGGGAGCACCAGTGGATCAGGTTTTATCTTCTTATCGTGTTTAGAATTAATCACTATCGGTTGAATCGATCTCGAGAAAGTTAGAGGGCCTTGTCACTGAGTCCCGCTCAAGGCTAGGGCGAGGGTCTTAGCCCCGTGAGGACTAAGGATAGGGGCCAAGGTTGTTACTATGCGAGTTCTAGTTGCTTATTCAACTCATTATTCTACCGTGACCGACGCCAAGCTTGGGCGCTAATTCAAGCTCCGGTAGAATAATGATGACTGTGTTACAATTAGACGGATTGACCGACACTTAGGGTTTATGTGTTAATCTTAGGACATTTCCTTCCACTTATATCAATCTATTAATCAAACCAACTACAAAAATATATTCTCTTGTTCTTAAACTTTTGATCGATTCGTGAAGTAAATTATGTGAATTTTGAGGAAGATGTCTAGTTCATCCTGATCCCCCTGCGTTTAGACTCGATTGCGACGCAATTGGAGCGGGATTGATCACGAATTTCTCCTTGATTTCTGATAACATGCATTTATAACTTGAATTCTTATCCTAATTAACTCATATTCATGCTTATTTTATGTGAATATGATGCATGTTATCATACTTTTTAGGAATTTTCTCCATTGGCATGTCATTTCACTAAAGTTGATATTTATGCATAAATTAGGGATAATTTCATGCTTAATAGATGATTAATCTTTTTTTTAAATTAATAGAAATTAATCTCTCTTATTGAATGATTTTTGACTTTAGTAAATGTTTGGAAGGATGATTTTAGGATGAATTTATGATTTGGAATGTTTTAAGTAAATTCTAATTCATCTTGATTTCTTATTTCAAAATATATTTTAAATGACATGATATTAAAAAGAAAAGAATTTGTGATCCAATGGAGAAAATTTGGATTAAAAAGGAGTAGTATATTTTAAATTATGAATTTTTGAAGTTTTATGCCCTTTTTTCAAATTTTATTTGATTTTTAGGAGGTATTTTCTATTAAAAAATCGCAAAAAAGGGGGTTTTTACTTGCAGGGTGACGTGGCGAGCAACGGCTGACATGGCGCGGAGGACCGCCTCAAGATGCGACGCGGCACTGAGGCCATGTGTCAGAGCCCGAGTGGCCCACGCGGACGCCCGTGAGGGGCGCCATGTGGCAGGTAAGGATGGCACGTGGAGCGCCCACGGGTATAGTGGGCCCTGGGTAACAGTGGGGGACGGTAACGCTATGGTAATGGACGAGAGCTCCCCTATTTAAGCGCCACAAACCCTGGCATTTTCTCTGTGTGGGACTATGTCCCACACGAATCTTACCTTGCAGGATGCGTGGCGGCCCACCGGACGTCGGATGCAATCAAGACGGCAAAGATCGCGTGGACCCGAGTCCACGCGGTCATTAAATCCGGCACGTGCGCAAATGACGATTTAAGTGACACGATCTGACAGCTAACCTGACGCCACGTGGCGACACGCAAAGCATCAGATCGTCATCAACGCGGACGAATGTGGAGAAGCCAATCTCGGTTGCTTCGTGGCGACACCAGGACCATCTGATCTCCATCAAGCGGAAGATCGCGATCCGACGGCCACGACGATTCCTGGAAGAACTCCACAATCGCGGTTTGATCGAGCCGCGATCGCGGCGCGATCAAGCCGCGATCAAGCCGCGATCGGGGAGCTTAGGTTGTGGAATCGCCTCCATCCAATCAGACGGCAACCGACAGAGATTCAGGGTCTCGATTAACCCACGATCGTGGCCCGATCGTGGCGAAAATCGTGGTCTTTTTTAGGCTAATTCGAAGCCATAATGACGCTCATTCCATGCCGATCGGGAAGCCACGATGTCGCCCCAAGGAATCGCTCCCACGACCCAGCAAAACTACCTCCAGGACAGCTTCAATGACCCACAAAATTGGGCCAATTTCCTCTTTAAAAAACGATGTATTTCTTCCTTTCTTCTTTAACTTTTGATCGACTCGTAAAGAAATTAAGCGAGTTTTCAGGAAGGTCATAAGTTCTCGTGATCCTCGGCTTCCAAGAGTGTAGAGACGCAGCCACTGAAGCATGATAATCACGATTTCATCTCTTGATTTCATCGAATTTTCCCCTTGAATTTCGAACGTCCACGAGGAAGAATCCGAGCCAATTCGCTTCAATCCATAAGAATTGAGGCCCCATTCTTGTGGCAATCGGGTTAGTAGAGAGATTCGATCAATTATCAAGAGGTAATTTGTATTTTTATTAGGATTAGATCTTTAATTTCGCAAAGTAGTTCATAGTGTTCTTCATTTTCCCCAAATTTTAGTCTGAAAAGTCACTGATTTTGATAATATGATATCTCTTTGATTCTAATTCCAAATCACTTAATTTTGGTTTCATTGGATTCCTCTTTTCATCAGATTTCCATGGATAGCAAATTCATCGAATTCCGAGTTCATTTGGCCCTCCAATTTCACGTTTGACCGAGGACTGTTCATCTATCATCAGAAGTCAAATGTTGACTTTCGGGGTCAATTACTTTCAATTCACAAATCAGAATTCGATTTTTTAGTATCTTTAGATTCCTCTAATTCTCAGCTTTCCATTGACATATAAATTGGTAGGTTTGGATTTCATTGGCCGGTCAATTTGACGATTTCCTCCGAGGTGTTCATTTCAGGGATTTTCTGATATTTGATTTTCAATTATTCATAGTAAATCTATTTCTTATCCAAAAATCACGAATTATATATCAATAAATTCCATTTTCTCTCTAGTTTCTAAACATTTAATTTTCGTAATCTTCCGACACTGTTTGGTTCTTTGATTTTACAGTACACCTATTGTTGGTCAAAGTCAATGCTTTGACTTTGACTTTTGACTTTTCTCTGTCAAACCCGAGAATTAAATTCTTAAAACTTCTTTTTTAGTCTATTTATATCATTTCCACTCATTACTTATTATTTTTACTTCTTTAAAACCCCTTTTAAACCTACGTTTGACCAAGTCAACTCTGCGATTAAAGTCAACCCTGCTCTCTATGGATCGACCAGATACTTACACATTACTTGATTATTATATCTTATCTTTGTGAGTTCGGTTTTATAAATTTTTTTTGACCATTGTTTTTGTGATTTAACGACGCACGAAACAACACGTCAATTTCATCGAATTTTCCCCTTCAATTCCGAACGTCCACGAGAAAGAATCTCAGCAAATTTGCTTCAATCCACGAGAATAGAATCCTCATTCTTGCGGGAATTGGGTTAGTAGTGAGATTTGATCCATTATCAGGAGGTAATTTGAGTTTTTATTATATTTAGAAGTTTAATTTGGCAAATTAGTTCTTACTGTTCTTCATTTTCCCCAATTTTTGGTTAGAAAAATTACTGATTTTGAAAATAATATATCTCTCTGATTATAATTACAAGTCACTTGATTTTGGTTTTATTGGATTCCTCTTTTTATCAGCTTTCCGCGGATAGAAAATTCCTTGAATTTTGAGTTCATTTGACCCTTCAATTTTACGTTTAACCGAGGACTGTTCATCTTTTATCAGAAGTCAAACGTTGACTTTCGCGGTCAATTATTTTTAATTTACAAATTAGAATTAGATAATTTAGGTCTTTTTAGATTCCTCTGGTTCTTAGATTTCCATTGACATATTAATTGCAAGATTTGGATTTCATTTGACCGGTCAATTTGAAGACTTCCTCTGAGGTGTTCATTTCGGAGATTGTTTGATATTTGATTTTCAATAATTCATACTAAATCCAATTCTTATCCAAAAATCACGAATCTGTTTTCTCTTCCAGTAAATTCCATTTTCTCTCTATTTTTTGAATCTATAATTTTTGTAATCTTTTGACACTGTTTGATTGTCTGATTTTATAGAACACCAAATGTGAGTCAAAGTCAATGCTTTGACTTTGACTTTTAACTTTTCTCTATCGAACCCAAGAATTAAATTCTTAAAACTTCTTATTTAGTCTATTTATATCATTTCGACTCATTGCATCTTATTTTTACTTTTTTAAAACACCTTTTTAACCTAAGTTTGACCAAGCCAACTCTGCGATTAAAGTCAACCCTACTCTTTGTGGATCGATCCGATACTTACACATTACTTGATTTTATATCTTATCTCTGTGAGTTCGGTTTTTATAAATTTTATTTGACCGGCGTTTTTGTGATTTAATGATGCACGAAAATGCACCATCAATGACATCATCAATTGAAACAGCTCTTACGACCCCTACAATCCGTTCCCACGGCCGCATCAATCGGCCATGATTTTTAGGCTAAATTTCCCTTTAAATGCATGTATTTCTCTTCTTATTTTCCAAACTTTTGATCGATTCGTGAAGTAAATTAAGCAAATTTTGAAGAAGATCTCTAGTTCATTGTGATCCCCCCGCGTTTAGAGTCGATAACGAAGCAATTGGAGCGGGATTGATCACGAATTCCTCCTTGATTTCATCAAATTTTCCCCTTGAATTTCGAACGTCCACGAGGAAGAATCTGAGCAAATTCGCTTCAATCCACAAGAATTGAAGCCCCATTCTTGTGGCAATCCGGTTAGTAGTGAGATTCGATCCATTATCAGGAGGTAATTTGAATTTTTATTCGATTAAGAAGTTTAATTTTGCAAATTAGTTCTTAGTGTTCTTCATTTTCCCCAATTTTCGGTTAGAAAAATTGCTGATTTTGAAAATAGGATATCTCGCTGATTATAATTCCAAATCACTTGATTTTGGTTTTATTGGATTCCTCTTTTCATCAGCTTTTGGTGGATAGCAAATTCATCAAATTCCGAGTTCATTTGACTCTCCAATTTTACGTTGAACCGAGGACTATTCATCTTTCATCAGAAGTCAAATGTTGACTTTCGGGGTCAATTACTTTTAATTTACAAATTAGAATTCGATAATTTAAATCTTTTTACATTCCTCTTGTTCTTACCTTTCCATTGACATATAAATTGCCAGATTTGGATTTCATTTGACCGGTCCATTTGAAGACTTCCTCTGAGGTGTTCATTTTGGGGATTTTCTGATATTTGATTTTCAATAATTCATAGTAAATTCATATTTAATTTTCTTACCCATTTCTGATATTTCTGATATAATTTGTGATTTTTGGATAAGAATAGATTTCTGATATTTCTGATATATCATGTTTCTGTTCACATGTTTAAAAATCAGATCATGCATGGAATACGAAATGAAGAAATGAAAAAATTTAGAAAAAATTTTAAGTTTTCCAGAAAACTCCTCCCCATGCTCATTCCTTTTATTGTACTCAATAAAACTCAACATACTCATGGAAAAAGTGGTGACAATCAATATACATTGATAACATGCAATTTCATGCATTAATATCATGCATTTAGTGCATCTTTTCTTTAAAATATAGTCATAAATGCATGTTATCATGAGTTAAATTGATGAAATTGATAGTTTCTATGTTTTAAAGGATATTCATGATTTTTCATAAATGAGTAGCATTTTATGAGCATTTAGTGATATGAATTTATCAAGAATATAGTTTTCTTTCATTATTAAATGAAAATCCTATTTAAAATGCATTTATGAAGTGTATTCATAAAAATTCATTTAAAATACATTTATCAAGAACATTTAGAAATTCTCTCTCTCTCTCTTAATCTTCCTCTCTCTCTCTCTCTTAATCTCTCTCTCTCTGTTCTTCTTTCTTTCTCTTTCTCTCTCGTTATTTATTTTTCGCATTTCTCTCTCTTCTCTCCCTCTTCCTCCATTTCTCTTCCCCTCGCTCTCTCTCTCGCGACGGAAATTCCGTCGCGAGAAGAGGCGGGAGGAAAATTCCTCTCCCATTCTCTCTCTTTCTCTCCCTCTTCCTCTGTGTGTGTGTGTCTCTCTCTCTCTTTCTCTTTCTCTTTCTCTCTCTTTCTCTTTCTCTCTCTCTCTCTCT
>CM044113.1:905740-925995 GCA_024174645.1 Lemna minuta
GTTATAAATGCACGTTATCACCGTCCTCCCGAGAATATTCTTGAGCCGTATCTTTGTTTTCATTTCTTGAAGAACCTCTTGCGAAAACAATTTCTTGGAGAAACAGGAAGTCTCTGTTGATCATTCTTCCTTTCGATGGAGAAGTAGAATCTGTCCAGGTAGCGATCTGGTGGATATTCTTCCACGTCCGAGGCCGTGCAATAACAATCTCTTTCGCGTCTCAGATATCGACATAATCTTAGGTTGTTCACCAAGTTAACTTTGGTGATTCCGCTGCTGTCGTCAACAGTTAAAAGACTCTCGTTGGCCTTATCGAGGAAACGGCCATCTGCAATAATAAAGTTAAACTGGTGGACGTGATTGACTCCAGAGGGAAGTCGTGTTGTCTGCCTTGGATGACAAGCTTGACATTATATTGGCATCGGTGTCAATAGTGAACGGTAGGTCGAAGTCATGGGGGACACATGTATTCCCCTTCTCCCTGAGGGAAGCATCGGTAATTGCCCAACCTCTAGCTGAGTCATGGTACGACAGTTCGCTAATGCCTTGACAACAAATTTGATGCACTCATCCTCTCTTCATATTTCATCTTGGGTCTTCTTACTTTTAAAACCTATGGGGCCCTTATGATATAGTTTTCTTCATGTCGATTGATCTTCCTTCATGCATGGATTTATTCATGCAAAAGGCTTGTCTTGAAATAGAACAATAAGATAAGGTCTTCCATATTTAACTATGATGTAGATCTCTCCTAAAATTCTAGCTAAAGGAGGTTTTCAAAGAAAAGGGACTTTTATATCAAAAGGATTCCTAATAATTTTCTTGAGATCATTACTCATAACTATACAAGGTTACCTATAATATAGCGGGTATGGTGTGGAAAATTAGAACCTATATCAAAAGATAAAAGGGTGGTTGACTTGGTCCATTCAATGAATTCTAAGTATCTAAGGATAAGGCTAATTTCTTTTGACCAAGTCAATCAATAGATCAGTGTAAAATAGAGGAAGGAGGGAAGATAATTCCCTTAAGATCTACACTCTCTTTCAATTATTTAGAGAGGTATTGTTCATCCATTTAATGAATGGATAATTTCTCAAGTTGATAGATAAGGAGGAAGAGGAGGAGGAGTATAGGTTCACTTAGAACCCTTGTGTTCATGTTTCGAAATCATTCTCCATCACTAACCCTTGATTGCAATCGGATTAACCCAATTATTCACCAGGATTAAGGCTTTTCATAAAAAATCTGGAAACTGCGATCGATAAGTTCAAGCTTCGATTTCTCCTCCGTCTCTCAACCAAATCTCGATCTTAAGCCCTCCGAGGATGCGGAATCGAGTGTAGACGAGTTTAGGATCAAGAGATTCAAGAAGGTAGGTGTATAAACAGATCAATTAGATTGATTCTTTCTTGAATGCATTACAAATTGGAAGAACATCTCTATTTATAGGGTATTTGGGCGTAACCGTCCGATGGATTTCAATCGATGATTCAAATGAAACGGTTCATCGTGAACCATTTCAATCCTATCACAGCCATCCGATCCTTGATGAAGCGCTTGGATGAAGCCCATCAGTGTGTGTTATAAAACGCATCAGATCGCTCTCGTTGAATCGCGATCCAATGGTCAGGATGCATCGCCCGCGCGTTATTCAGAGTCGTTATAACTCCCGCTTTTAAAGCACATGTGTTTGATGGGATCTGGTGGACCACAAGTCCACGCAATTCGTGCGCATCAATCGTTGCGCCATTAATCCAATGCTCCTCCTTCGGCCACGTGTCCTGCTCCCTTAAATCAAGAATGAATTAGTCCCACACAGATAAAATTAAATGAACTTATCAGGTTTATAAGGTGGCGCGAATATGAGGGTTAGCGAGTTCCGATTACAGAATGCTTATATGTACTATAACCCTAAGTAATATGATATATATATATATATACGCGTCACATCGCGCCACACATGCGCTCGCGTGGGTCTGCGTGGCTTTGCCACATGGCCCTGAGTGTCACGTCGCATCCATGTGGTCTTGCGCGAAAATAAACCACCTTTTTTGTCTTTTTGAAAAACATTAACATTAAAAATCGAAATTAAATTCAGAAAAATCTAGAAAAAAATCCCTAAAAATTAGAAAATTCATAATTTAAAAAAAAAACTCCAAATTAATCCAAATGTCTTTCATTTGATCCAAAATTTAATTATATATCATTCTAAAAGTCAAAACTAATAAATAATGAGAGTTTTAATTTCCATTTCAAAAATACACTTATTCTTTAAAGATTTTAACTTAAGAAAATGTAAATAAACATTTATAAAATTATTTCTCTCATTATTTTAACTTTAAAAACATCTATAATCTCAAGTAAAGATGGGTTATAAAATTATTTATCTTTAAAGCATCATATTTAACCCTAATTTAAACTATTTTTGAGATTATAATGAATTTTTCATGGAATGAGAGAAAAATACTCATAAATATGATAACATGCATGGAAATGAAATCATTTATGGCTTAATATGCATCAATAATGATGTTTTATCATGTCTATTTAGCATGTTATCATCATCCCATCGCCCAACTTAATTAAATCTGAAGCCCATTCATCATTTTCACGTCGTCCTTCCCCTCATTCCCATTGCCCCGCTGACTCACGACTCACCTAATTTCATTCCGAATTCTCACTCACGAGTTCCCATCCCAACACCCATTCGACCGCCACCCGCCGCCTACCGGCTTCCTTATAGTCCCCCAGCCGCCCTACACAGTCATCTGATTGTCGCGCCCGCGCAATTTTGATGTACCGCCTGATCGCGCCTCAAGCTGCCCTTCCTCGTGAATTGGCACCCTCCCAATGACCGCGCGTCCTCGCTCCCCCTAATCTGCTTCTGCGTGCATCTCGAGCTTCCGCGCTTGCATCTGAGCCCCGCTTGCTCTTACCTGCTCGTTGACCGCGCCAAACCAACAGTCCATGCCCCCGCGTTGACCCTCCCCCTCCATTTCTTTTTCTCTTATGCAAATTGAATCGCTCCATGTGCTTGTGTGCGCGTGAAGCCCTTCAAGCCAGAAATGGGCCCGCACGTTCCTACCCAGTCACTTGGCTGTGGCCACGTCGCCCGTCGCCCACCTTCGTGCTCACCTCGCTGTCGTGTGTCTGCGCGTTTCCCCCCGCTTCCCATGCCCCAACTGACTGTGCTCGGCTGGCCCACGCTCTGTCGGTCTCTGCGGGCCTACCCTTGATTGCTGCCACCCTGTCACTCTTCACTAGTGCACGCCCAGAAGACGACCTCGTGCGCGTTGCTCGTTGTTCTTGAGGTTGCCACCTAGCCCTCGCCAGCGATAAGCCCGTTGCTCGTGCGTGCCCGGATCTTCTCACTTCTTCTTCCCCTTGGATCCGTCAAGCGCGGTCATCTCGCTCCTTCCCGAGACCCGCCCTGGTTCTCCCAGACGTCACTGATCCAGCCCACTTCTGCCGTCCATTTGTGCAGTGCATGAATGATCTCCCTCGTCTTGACTGACCGGGCTCGCGCCCTGCAGGTTAGCTTCAACTCCTCATTTCAAAGTTTAATTATTTTTCAGAGCATTTTCCTTTACTTTTCTCCACCACCGTTGGACGACTTAGACAGGGTAGTATGAGTATAGGTTTGAGACTTCTCTCACATACATCAAGTCTGGCACCGAGCGTGGGCTGCAGCCTTCAAGCTACTCCATGACGAGCAACTTCTACTCCTCCGGACGTGGGTCGAGAGGATCTCACCCTATCCATCATCGTGAGTTTCCCCGGGTCACCCGAAGTGGACTCCGCTGATTGGCACGCCTGCGTGTACTTAGGTTTAGGTTAGATATCATACTTAGGGTCTAGGACACGCCAACCCGTAGGCTAGGTTTCACCACCCTATCTTCAGTTAACCTCAGTTCTATTGATCAGGCACGAGGGTTTTGACACCCCATCTTGCATCAATAATCTTTTATCCACACAAGACTCGTGAATGACTTCGGGTATGGTCAACTATCAAATCCTAATCAGTCACTCGAGTTAGTACCGATGCATGTAGGAAATCTTTAGAAACTCTGATGGAGAATTATTTCTATATATGAACACAGGGTTCTAAGTGAACCTATCCTCCTCCTCCTTATCCACCAACTTGAGAAATTATCCATTTATTAAATAGATGAAGAAGACCTCTCTAAATAATTAAAGAGAGTGTAGATCTTAAGGGAATTATCTTCCCTCCTTCCTCTATTTTACACTGATCTAATGATTGACTTGGTCAAAAGAAATTAGCCTTATCCTTAGATAATTAGAATCCCTTGAATGGACTAAGTCAACCACCTTCTACCTTGATATAAGATCCTAATTTCCAAACCACATCCAATATATCATAGGTAACCTTATATAATTATAAATAATGATCTCAAAAGAAAATCAATAGGAATCCCTTTGTTATTAAATTTCCTTTTCTCTTTGAAAACCTCCCTTAGATAGAATTTTAGGAGAGATCTATTTACTACTGTTGGAAGAGACTAATCATCATGGCATCAAGTCAAGCTCATGAAGTTCAAGACAACTACTGCAATAAGAGGTTTGTAGGATTTAACAAGGAATATAACAATTCGATGTTGAGGTCCATAGGAAGTACATCTATGGTGGCCACGTTGCTTTTTACATGAATTCCCTGATGGAAGACGAGCTTGAAAAGTACAACTCCCACTTCAGCGAGTTCATCAAGAGGGGGAATCGAGCCCGATGACATGGAAGAGCTGTACAAGAAAGTCCATGCCGCCATCCGTGCTGACCCGTTCCCCGCTAAGTCAACCTAGCCTGCTCCTAAAGAGCACAAGAGGGTCAACCCAAAGAAGTTGACCTATAAGGAGAGGAAGGCGAAGCTGATAGAGCGGCTGAACACTCATCAATCATCAACCTACGAGACGATCGCTGATTCGAAATGGCGCTTGTCAAGACACAGTAGAGCAGAGCATACTTCAAGCATTTTCAAGTAAAGTTTAAAAGAAGAGACAGTTTGGAGCTGAATTTCTCCTCATTTCAAGAACACCACGGCTTCCCCGTTGTCACCAAATTCTCTTCATCTGGGGCAAACTCCTGAACGACAACTCAGCTAGAGGCTATGAAGCTGGAAATGGAATCAACGTCACATGCGCTTCTCAGGAAGTCTAGTGACCTTCAAGCGTTGGACCTAATATTCGAGATGACAGGCCGAATGACTTCCAAGATGCAGCGTGGATGACACTTTCTGTGTGAGCTTCTTCGCACTTCTCATGCTGGAATCACGAACGAACTTTAGGATTGCGTGAAGATCTCCTCCATAAAGTTTCTTCCGTCCACATGGATAGAATTCCGATGAAAGTCAAGAAAATGAAATCTCTAGAGCAAGACCTGAACGGAATCTCGGCTAAGCAATTCCTCAAGTGGTCCCGACAGAATTCCAAGCGTTGACGCTCACCCAATCAAAGTCAACGAAGAACTACATGGATGTCATCGCGAATTTCTTTGGACTACATAAACGTACGCGCGGAGAATAACAACTTAGAACTTCCGACTTCACATACATATCATGACGGTTCTACAATTATCATCATCACAGATACAAGAAGCATCAGACGGTCCTCACGGATTCTCTAAAAAAATGCAAGAAGTTCTCCAAAAAGGCGTCACTGTCCACACACGAGCGACAATACAGTAACGCGTCATATCATCTCCTTCTCTTTAAATCTATGAAATGGAAAGTTGTAAGAGGAGGAAACATGTTGTTTTTTGATAAATTGGTTATCCTTTTGGTTACGTTTACCCCTATGTGTTCATCGTGTTCTTTCCTGTCTCCACCATTCTCCTGCATCTTCCTCACTCTGCGTTCTATCTCCCTTTCCTGCTCTCCCTCCCGCTCTTTCCGCTTTCATCCACCTCAAAGAAAGAAGTCAAACGGCGTAAATGATAAGTCCAAAATTATCCTGATTAATTGTGTCGTTATGCCTTTATTTGGACTTAATCAATGAAAGCGTATCTAAGAAATTTGTCCCTTTAACTCCTAGCTATCTGAAGATTAGGCTTAGTAAAAGGGGTCGATCCAAGGGAGGATATGGCAAAGTCTACTTTTTCTTTTTTTCTTTTTCTGTAATTCAGAACTTCTTCTCATCCAACTAAAATCAGTAATTCTCTAATTGTGAATATTTTCTATTTCCCCCCGCATTATCTTTTTCTTCAACTTCCACTTATTATGCTAAAGAAAAGAAAATAGACTCTTTTAAGAAAGTTTGTTTTTCTTCTCTTAAGATTTGAAAGAAAGATTAAAAACTTCTGACTTTAAGAGCTTCTGTTTATTCAATACTAGAATTCAATTTCAATTTTTTTATCTATTATATTCTGTTTTATTCTTACTTAATTTTCTCAATTTTTGATATTGTCTTTTTCTTATTTTATGATCACTTTACCTCTTACTATAGCTACTGAATAGAAAATCAATCTGATTTTAAAACCATCTCAAATTGTAGCAGATCTAATTTCCCTAAAACAGAAAACTAACCTAAATTTTCTAAATGAATTCACCCACAAAAATGGGAACAAGAGACTTAAGACTAAATTTCTTTAATTTTCATTTCATTTTCTACTTAAAATAAAAGGATAAAAATGCATGCAATAACAAACTAAGAATATGAAACCTAAAATCTCAGTTGAATCAAAATTCAAAGGATACTACAAACTAATTATAATTTATGCGTGATTCTAAATCTTCTCAGCCTATATCAAGTCTAATTTGCATGAAAAATAGAATGCTCATATGAATCTTTTAAATGGATCTTCTCACAACATGAAACAATAGAATGGAAAGATTATATTGCTTTAATATCTTCTTGTTTTCTGCCAAAGAAAGAATAAAGAGAAAGAAATGATAAAACTAACTAAGTTAAAGAAGTAACCGTATAAGCCTAAAACTGAATTAATTTCAATGCAACAAGATGTTTTAAAAAACAAATGATACCTGCTATCGGGAAGAACTTCTGTACGAAAATTCAGTAAATAATTTCTTAGGTTTGACGAGAAAAGAAAGATTTAACGAAATTAATAAGCTGAACATATAATTCCTAAAATCAGTTTTAAATCGAAATCAAAAAGAACCAAACAAAGAACAAATTACATCTGTTTCTACAAGAATCTATCTCTGCCGACGAATCTAAAGAAGAATTAATTCGATTCCAATAGAAAGAAAAAGAAAACAAAATGATTTCCTAAACCTAAATCGATTTTAACGAACCTCAAAGCTTCAAATTGACGTCTTCAACTCGACGAACTTCTTGAAATCTTCAGCAATCGTTGATCCGATCTTCTCGCTTGTGTCCTCCAGGCCAATCAAATATTGGGAGCGAAAAAATCAAGACGCCATTTCCGAAACCCTCCTCTTCCTCTTAATCCTTCGAAACCACAACATTCCCCCCATTTTCGAGTTTGTTGAGTCGCTTGGTGCGCATCGCTCTGCACACACATCTGTACCACGTGCTGTGACTTGTCGGCGTCATGTCCTCTTCCATCTGATTGGTGGAAGATGACTTGTATGTCTTCATCGCATACCCCTCCAGGTGAGCTAATTTTTAACCGTGTACACATCGCGATGTACACAGCCTTCTTCTTCATCATGTGATTGGCTCACAGGATTCTCGTACGTTTCCTGTCCATAAGACCTCAAAAAAAACTCAAGTACAAATCAGCCCACTAAGGGCATTTATTGATATAAACTGAAAATTAAAGAAGCTTCTTAAAGTGATTATTTATGAAAAAGAAAGGATTATTCCATTTAAAGTACATGCTAGAAAAAACTTTGGATTATCTTGTCCAACAATTGCTAATAAAGCATATATTTCTGGGAGTAATTATTATTTAAAATTTCTCATAACAGTTGTGATTATTTGTAATTATCTACTCCCTTTTAAAGTGCAATGAAAGTGATAATTTCAAGCAAAACATCATGATAACATGCAAAATAGTTGTTGATTTAAAATATTTAATGACCACAATGCAAATGAAATGGATGATAAAAACCAGCAATTTTGCTTGTTATCAGTAAATATTGGACCGAATGGTGATCTTAAGGAGCGTCCACTTCACGACGACTTAAGGTAATCTCCTCTTCTATCTTTTCGTGAACTATAGTTCGCTAAAACAGATCATCAGTCCAACATTTTCACTTCTTTATTCTCCTCCCAACGTCGTCTCTTCTGCTCTTCTTCGCACTTCCCCTCATCCGCTACCCAATATTATATAATATAATATCTTCACCGATATTCTTGTCTGTTTCCTACCGCATACCACTACCCACTCTTCACTACTATCCAATCTACCCACTCCCGATTTCTCTTCCTTCTTTTCTTCTACTCTCTATTTCCAACTATATATCACAACCACTATTCCCCCTCCAATATACAATCCTCTCTTCGGCCTTTCTTATCTCTTAGATTCCTTGATATATTTAATTCTAATATCTTATATTATATATAATTATACATATCATCCATCTCATTTTTCTCCCTACACTAAATAAATATCATAAGAATAATTCTTATTCCCTAAATAATATATAATATCTTCTCTTTAAGTATCTTCTCTCCACATTCATATAATCATCTTTATTATCATCTTCTTCTCTCCTAATATTTTATGAATTATTCTCTACCTTATTTCTCTGAATTATAAACTTATTTCTCACTGATATCACCTCATAGATCCTCCCTCATTGTAGGATTATTTCTTAAACTTATCATCATCATCATCATACATAGCATCATTGATGCAGGTGATGAACTAAAACTTGGTTGATTATATCGTTGTTGTGTGTTCTAATTCATTCAATACATTTATAATTCCTCACTTAGGACAGTAGTAAGCAAGGGTTGATCCTCAGGGAATCTAGGTAATGAGGGTTGAGACGAAAGTAGAAGAAGGAGTGAATTCCTATAGTGGAGGATATTAGAAGTTAGAAGGTGAATTATATAGAGGTAATGGATGTAATTGGTGCGATTATATTTCTGTAGTACTAATTAGAGGAAAAGAGATGAGAATTGGAAGAGAAGAGATTGATGGAAGGTGAGAAAAGATAAATGAGGGGGAGATAAGAGAGGTGAAATCGTTTGGTATGATTTGTAAAGCAAATGCAATAACCTACAATTAGAATAGAAGAAAAGATCCTACATTATTCATGGAAAAGGCTTACAAGAGAATCCCTCCTCAGAATCTTCCCACAAACCCCGTGTTGGTGCCAATCCTAGGCCGGGTGGTGCTTGATTCGCTACGACGATGATCTCCTCTTGTTCTCCTTCTCCAGATCAAACTCAAGCATCCGATGATGCTTAGCTTGGGCCTGAGCTTCTCCCCCTTTCCTGTTGGTGACCTGGTGTCAAGAGAGAGCCAAAATGATGCAGGACCGAGGGATGAGCTCGGCCTGACGCTAAGGTTACTAATGGGGGAACTAGGGAAGGGGTGGCCTACGGCGTCTAAATGATATGATGATGGCTAGACGTCTACTCAAGCAATCAACCTTCCCGGCACGTCGTCACTGAGTTCCTGGGATGCTCCGAGTAGGATGGGTCGGGAGTCCTCCCGGGCCCGTCGATGCAGGGGAGAGAGCGACCTCGAGTAATCGGTGGGAGCTCGATCGTCAACCCGGCGGCCGGATCCACGATCCCAATCCCGTGATCGAAAATCACTCAACCTAACTAGGCCCGATGACGGTAGAGACAAGTGCGGAAAGTACTGAAAGAGATATTGCGCTTCAAAATAAAGGGGAGGGGATGAGTGCCTAACCTGCGGGGCGCGAGCCCGGTCGGTCGGGACGAGGGGGAGGTCGTCGAGCGCGGCAATGGCAACGGACGCTGAGGCGAGTCGGCGGGGTAGCGCGGATGAACGGTCGGCACTGATCGGAGGTGAGGGAGATTCACTGCGAGCAGAGCTCGCCGCGACGAGTCGACGGCAGGGGAGAAGCGGAAACAGCAGGGCGGGGCAATGGCGGAGATGTCAAGATCGAACGCGGCGGGACGCAGGGCGGCAGGGCGCAGCGGGGCGCGGGTGAGGCGTTCGGGCCGGGTTCGGTCGAACGCGGCAGCGGGCGGGCCGAGGAGGAGGCGGCTGGACCGAGTGCGGCAGACGCAGCGGCGGGCGGATCGCGGCGGCGCGACGCTGGCGATCCGGATTGGCGGGCGGCGGCGTTGGGGCGACCAGCGGCAGACATGGGGGAACCGGTCACACGCTGGTCGGGCGGCGGTTACTGGGGAGCGCAGGAGGGGCGGATGCGGCGGTTCGCGTCGGCGGCGACGGTGGGTGGGGCGGCGGTTGCAGCGGACGGGACGTCAGCCACAGCGGCAGAGCGGCGGCAGCGGAGGTCCGAGTCGGCGGCGACGGCGGCCGGAATCGGCGACGGCGGCGGCTGGGCGCGCAGAGGGGCGGATGGTGGTCCTGGCGCGGCGGCACGGGCGGCGGCCTGGGCGGCAGTGGCGGCGGCGATCGGGATCAGCTGCGGCGGCGGCGGCCGCGGCGGCGGCGGCCGAGCGCGCGGCGGCGGGCAGGCGCGGCGGCGGCGGCGGCAGATCACCGAGGCGGCGGCGACGGCGCGTCTTGAGCGGCGGCGGTGGCGGCGGCGTGGAGCGAAACCGAGGCTAGGGCAAGGAGTGGCGGCGGAGCGGCGGCGGCGGCGGCGGCACGATCGTGTGCGGCGGCGACGGCGGCAGCGTCGGCGGTAGGACTCCTTCCCTAACCTTCCTTGAGCAGCCACTCGAGAGGAAAACTCTTCTTTTCTCAAATGACGGCTAGGGTTTGTGGGGGGGTCCCTTCCCCTCTTATAGAGCCCATGGTGGGCCAAGAGAGGAAAGGGCCCACTTGATGCCCACAACCCACACCCATGCTCATAGAAAAGGAAATAAGGTTCACAAGGGAGAGGGCCTTAGGCTAGGGTCCCGAAACGAAGGGAACCCACCCCCAAGGCCTAAAAGAGAGAGAGGAAGATATGCAAAGGCCCGCTTAAACACGTGCGGGCTACAAAAGTGCGAAATAAAGGAAAGGGTAGAACGATAAATCCCCGCGCGCGCGAGCCTGATGAAGTCTGTGGTGGCGAGATGAAGTCCTCACTTAGTGTAGTGAAAGTCGGCATCCTTCGTCTTCGCCTGTCGAGGGGGCTGGACGCGCGTGGGTGTCGGCTCCTCCGGCGCCGTACTGTCATGCCTTGGTGGCGACGGGGGTCGTACGCCACCACAAAAGACAAGAGAATTCGGAGTGGAGGAGGAGAACTTTTAGGAGTTAGGGCTTCCTCCCGATCCGACGATTGAGATTGATTTTCGGGAACTTCGGGAATCAGATGGAAATCTCAACCGTACAGATGGAAGAGCACGATGAGATGAGCACGTCTTCAAAATTTCAGCCCAATCGGACGGTCGGATTAGAAGATATCAACGTTTCTTCCCCGATCATTTCTGGCCATTGATTCGGTGATCTCTTGCGTCAGCAGCCCTAATCAATGAGCTTCCGTGATCGCGCCACGTCGTCATCACGCCGGCCGTCAGATTTCCACCACGTCACCTGAAAGGTAGGCAACTTTAAAATAATTCACAAAAAAAAGTAAATGACGGAATCTGCGGCAATTAACTTTCGCCGCAGATTCCCCATTTAGCACGAATAAGAGAGCGCCACGTCGCTCTCTTATTCTCGCTTCGCAGTCAAAGATGACGGCGCACCTCGCAGGTAAGCAAAAGTTTCTATTATTTAATTAAATAAAACCGTTACGCGAAAAACGACAAAAGAAACTAAATCGAAAAGACGACAAAACGAAAACAAGAAAACGACAACGCGCCTAAATAAAAAGGAGAAAACGACGAAACCCGCTCACCGTTTAGTTCGGACGAGCGAATAGGGAATCGCCACGTCACTTGTAGGTTAGGAATTTAAAATTTGCGAAGAAACGATTCGACAAAACGACAAAACACAAAATGACTAAACGACAAGGAAGCATGGCTAAACGACAAGGAAGGAGAGGCTTCTGTCTGTGGCGATTAATGCGCCGCAATTCTCTTTTACAAGCAAATGAGAGAGCGCCACGTCGCTCTCTCCTTTTCTCCTTTCAGTCAACGATGACGGCTGCTGTTCACGTCACCTGCACGGGCATATCTATAATAATAAAAAGAAAAATGTTAGGCTATAGAAAATCGGAGCCGCCAGATCGTGACACGTGTCACGATCTGGTGAGCTCTATCTGCTTCACCTTTTAATGACTTATATTTGCATTTATGCCCAGCGATAGTTAAATATCGCATTTCAACCCTCGAAGAGAGTTATTTATGTATAAATCCCAGAAAACTAAAGGAATAACTCACAAATCTATCTAGAAATGTCACATAATTACCTTAATACCCCTGACGCTGATAAATAAACAAGAAATGGTTAGATTAATTAAGCATATGCCCTCAAGATGCCCCAAACTTCATTTTAATCATTTATAAAATTCTAAAAGATATATTTTGCTTTCAAATTTCATTTCCTTGTTAGTTTATAGTCTGAGAGAGATATTTAAATATCATAAAATCCAGGAAATAACATAAAAGCATAATGAAGCAAAATTAAGCAATTTAATCATAATAACACATAAATATATTCTTTTTAAACCAAATGTTCATGAAAATTCAGAGTTAAATGTCATAGATTTATGTGTTATCAGCAGGACGCAGTTGTGAAAACCCTCGTGCCTGATCAATGGGACTAAGGCTGACTGAAGATAATGTGGTCAAACCTTATCTACGGGAAGACGAGTCCTAGACCCTAAGTATGAGACCTAACCTAAACCTAAGCACAGGTAGACGTGCCGATCAGCGGAGTCAACTCCGGATGACCCGGGGAAACTCGCGATGATGGAGAGGGTGAGATCCTCTCGATCTACCTCCGGAGGCGTGGAAGTCGCTCGTCGTGGAGTAGCCGGGAGGCTGCAGCCCACGCTCGGTATCGGATCTGACGCATGCGCCAGAAGTCTCAAACCTATAATTGTACTACTGATAACATGCATTTATAACCTGAATTCTTACCCTAATTAACTCATATTCATGCTTATTTTATGTGAATATGATGCATGTTATCATACTTTTAAGGAATTTTCTCCATTGGCATGTCATTTCACCAAAGTTGACATTTATGCATAAATTAGAGATAATTTCATGCGTAAGAGATGATTAATCTTTTGTTTAAATTAATAGAAGTTAATCTCAGTTATTAAATGAGTTTTGACTTTAGTACATGTTTGGAAGGATGATTTTAGGATGAATTTGTGATTTAGAATGTTTAATTAGAACTTATTTAATGAAATTTTAATTCATCCTTATTTCCTTCTTGAAAAACATATTTTAAATGACATGATATTAAAAAGAAAAGAATTTGTGATCCAATGGAGAAAATTTGGATTAAAAAGGAGTTGTATTTTGAGAAATATGAATTTCTGAAGTTTTATACGATCGATTTTTATTTGATTTTTAATTGAATTTTTAAGTTTTTTTTTAGTTAAAAAAACGCGAAAAAAGGGGGAGAAATTACCTGCGGCTGACGTGGTGAGAGGGCCCAGGCGGGGCTGACGTGGCGAGCGGGCCCAGGCGGGGCTGACGTGGCGAGCGGACCCACGTGGCGCGCGGGTCCACCGCGCCGTTACGACGTGGCGCTGAGGCCACGTGGCAGGACGCATGTGGCCCACGCAGGAGGCGCGCCAAGTGGCAGGGAGGCCACGCGGCCACGTGGGCGCCCGTGTGGGGCGCCACGTGTACTGGATATAGAGGAGAATAAGGATAGTTAATAGGGGAAGTCACTCCCCTATTTAACCGCGTCCTCTCCCTCCATTTAATCCGTGTGGGACTAAGTTCCCACACGATTTTTTTCCCTTGCAGGTGACGTGGACGCGCGGCGAGCGTCCGATCTCCTCACGGACGGCTGCGATCGCGTGGACCCCGAGTCCACGCGATCATAAGATCCACCACGTGCGCAAAAAGAGGGCTTAAGTGACGCGGATCGGACGACTTACCTCGCGCCACATGGCAACCCGAGGACTTCCCGATCGGCATCACATCGGACGGCTCACGTAACCTTCATCGGACGGACGTGATTCTTCCGCGATCGGAAGCACTGCGCGGATGGTCAGGATTTCTCGCGATCAGAGGAGATGTGAGGAGGCCTTCAGACCGCTGGATCTCCATCGGACGGCCAGCAGTAGATTCGCCTCACGATCGCGGCGCACGGGATCAGCGCAATCGCGATCGTCCATCCAGTTAGAGCACGATCGAACAGCGGTGGAACAACGTGGAAGAACTTCACGATCGCGGCGTGATCGAGCCGCGATCGCGACGCGATCGAGCCGCGATCGAGGAGATTCTGGCGCGGATTTGTCTCCCATCGATCGGCAAGTGATCGACGATGCCCTAACACCACGATCGACGCCCGATCAAAGCCCGATCGCGGCGCGATCGTGGCGGAAATCGTGGCCTTTTTGGAGGCTGATTTGAAGCCCAATTCGTGCGGATTTTTCGTGGAATTGAAGCCACGACGCCGCACCCAAAGACTCGTTCCCACGACGCCTTCAAACGACGCCCACGACCTCCTCTATTGCCCACGTTTTCGGGCCTAATTTTCTCTTTAAAACCATGTATTTCCCTTCTTTGTTCTTCAACTTTTGATCCACTCGTGAAGAAATTAAGCGAGTTTCGAGGAAGATCTGGTGGCGTACGACCCCCGTCGCCACCAAGGCATGACAGTACGGCGCCGGAGGAGCCGACACCCACGCGCGTCCAGCCCCCTCGACAGGCGAAGACGAAGGATGCCGACTTTCACTACACTAAGTGAGGACTTCATCTCGCCACCACAGACTTCATCAGGCTCGCGCGCGCGGGGATTTATCGTTCTACCCTTTCCTTTTATTTCGCACTTTTGTAGCCCGCACGTGTTTAAACGGGCCTTTGCACTCTTCCCTCTCTCTTTTTAGGCCTTGGGGGTGGGTTCCCCGTTTCGGGCCCTAGCCTGAGGCCCTTTCCCTTTGTGAACCTTATTTCTTTTCTATGAGCATGGGTGTGGGTTGTGGGCCTCAAGTGGGCCCTTTCCTCTCTTGGCCCACCATGGGCTCTATAAGAGGGGAAGGGACCCCCCCACAAACCCTAGTCGTCATTTGAGAAAAGAAGAGTCTTCCTCTCGAGTGGCTGCTCAAGGAAGGTTAGGGAAGAAGTCCTACCGCCGACGCCACCGCCGCCGCCGCCGCACCAGTTCGTGCCGCCGCCGCCGCCTCCGCCGCCACTCCTTGCCCTAGCCCCGAATCCGCTCCACGCCGCCGCCATCGCAGCCGCTCCAAGCCGCCGTCGTTGCCGCCGCGAGATCCGCCGCCGCCGCGCGCGGCCGCCGCCGCCGCGCGCCCAAAGGCCGCCGCTGCGGCTCGGCCAAGGCTCACCGCTATTCTCTGCTTCGGCCGCCGCCGGCGCAGCCGCCGCGCATCCCGCCGCCGCGCCCTGGGCGCCGCCGCCCACGTCCCCGCCGCCGCCCTCCGCGTCTCGCCGCCACTCGCTGCCATGCCCGCTGCCGCCCGCAGCCTCCGCTCCTCCGCTTCCCGCAGCCGCGCCTCGCCCCGCGCGTCCGATCCCCACCCCATCAGCCGAGCCGGACGCGCCTATCGCCCGTCCGCCGCGCTCGCCCTGGGCCTGCGCCCGGCCGCGCCTGCCGCGCCCGCGCGATCACCGCCGCGGCCCGTCGCTCGCCGCGCCCGCCTCACCGCCGCGTCCGATCGCCGGCCCGATCGCCCCGCTCCATCGCTGCCTGGGCCCACCACCGTTTGACCGCCACTCGCCGCATCCAAGATCCGCTCGCCGCGCCTGGGCCACCGCCGCCGGCGCACGCCGCACCGCCGCCCGACGCCGCTCTCCTCTCCGCTCAGCCGCGCACTCACTCGCCGCCGCGAATCTCCTCACCTCCGACTGCCGACTGCGTCTTTCCGCGCCACCTCGCCGATGCGCTGACGACTGCGGGCCGCACGCCGCGCCCGACGACCTCTCGCCTCGACCACCGGGCTCAAGCCAAGCAGGTTAGGCACGTATCCCCTCCCTTTTTATTTGAAGTGCAATATTTCTTTTCGCACTTCCCGCACTGCTCTCCACCGCCCTCGGGCCTAGTTAGGTTGAGTGAGTTTTGCCACGGGATTGGGATCGTGGATCCAGGCCAAAGCCGGCTGTTGGCTCGAGCTCCCACCGTCACGCCGAGGTTGCTCTCTCTCTGCCACGACAAACCAGGGAGGATTCCCGACCCCTCCTACTCGGCGCATCACAGGAACTCCGAGACGACGTGTGGGAAGGTTGACTGCTTGAGGAGTACATCGAGACATTACCGCATCATCTAGATACCATAGGCCACACCCTTCCCTAGTTCCCCCATAGTATCCTTAGCGTTAGGCCGAGCCCATCCCTCGGTCCGGCATCAAGATCTCTAGTTCATCGTGTTCCCCCCGCGTTTAGACTCGATTCCGTAGGGATTGGAGCGGGATTGATTGCGAATTCCTTCTTGATTTCATCGAATTTTCCCCTTGAATTCCGAAAGTCCGTGAGAAATGATCCGAGCAAATTCACTCCAATTCGCGCAAATTGGAGCTTAATTCTCGTGGCAATCGGGTTAGTAGTGAGATTCGATCGATTATCAAGAGGTAATTTGAGTTTTTATTAGATTTAGACGTTTAATTTTGCAAATTAGTTCATAGTGTTCTTCATTTTCCCTAAATTTCGGTCTGAAATTTTTCTGATTTTGAAAATAGGATATCTCTCTGATTATAATTCCAAATCACCTGATTTTAGTTTCATTGGATTCCTCTTTTCATCAGCTTTCTGTGGATAGCAAATTCATCAAATTCCGAGTTCATTTGACCCTTCAATTTAACGTTTGACCACGGACTGTTCATATTTCATCAGAAGTCAAACGTTTACTTTCGGGGTCAATTACTTTTTATTCACAAATCAGAATTTGATAATTTCGGTCTTGTTGGATTCCTCTGTCTTAGCTTTATATTGACATATAAATTGCAAGATTTGGATTTCATTTGGGCATTCAATTTGAAGATTTCCTCTGAGGTGTTCATTTCGGGGATTTTCTGATCATTGATTTTCAATAATTCATAATAAATCCATTTCTTATCCAAAAATTACGAAATATATATCAATAAATTCCATTTTCTCTCTAGTTTCCAAATATCTAATTTTCGTAATCTTCTGACTCTGTTTGATTCTCTGATTTTGTAGAACATCTACTGCTGGTCAAAGTCAACGCTTGACTTTGACTTTTGACTTTTCTCTGTCAAATCCGAGATTTCAAATCTTAAAACTTCTTATTTATCTAATTTGTATCACTTCCATATCTTAAATCTTATTTTCTCTTATTTAAAACTTCTTTTAAACCTAAGTTTGACCAAGTCAACTCTGCTATTAAAGTCAACCCTGCTCTCTGTGGATCGACCCGATACTTACCCAATACTTGATTATTATATCTTGTCTTTGTGAGTTCGGTCTTATAAATTTTGTTTGACCATCGTCTTTGTGTTTTAACGACGCGCGAAAACGACACGTCAACTACCCTACCTACGTCGTCCGACGGCGGAGGAGACGAGTAAAGGAAACGCTTCGAAAAGTAATTAACTTGTGAAGAGGGGTTGAAGCTAACCTGCGGGGCGGAGTGCCCGGTGGGTCGTGGCGTAGAGGAGATCGTTTGTACGTAGCACGGACGGTCGGTGAAGGGAGGCCTAGTCGGTGTTGTCGCGGTCGTGGAGGAATCTCTCGGCACGGGTAGATCGGGCAGTAACCGCGGGCAGTGCGGGCAGCCACGTGTGTTTAGCTGGGAAGCGCGCGCTAACAGAGGAAGATGGATGGTCGAGGCGATCAGGATTAACTGGCGGGGAAGATGGGCAGATGGGTTGAACTGGGGGGTTGCCCGGCTGGGGGCAGGGTAGTCAATAGGTTCGGTCAACAGGAGAAGCGTCCAAAGGGGATCGCAGGAGTCGCTGGTATGTCACCTCGCGCGCGATCAGTGGGGAAACCAGGCGAGGCGAACGGGCACGGGGAGGGGAGGGCTGGAGATCATCCCGACAAAGTCGACGGAGTGGAGAGGGGCAGAATTCGGTGGAGCCGGGAGTATTCCCGGCTGGTCGCCGGGTGATGGCGATTCTCTTATCAATTTCGGAGTGAATTTCAGTGTGGAGGAGTCGAAAAGCGTCAGCGGTAGGACAGGGTGTGGATGAGGAGTCCGGCGTTCGAACTGTGAAATTTGGGGAAGAATTCGGTGAGGGGCTTGGGCGCGGTTTGGGGGTGCGGCCTCGGCGGAAGGCTGAAGGCGAGGAAGGGGTCGACGGGAGGATCTATGACGGGCGTCGGATATGGGTAGTGGGGAAGATGCAAATTCGGAAGGTAGGATCGGCGCAGGGAATGTGAGGTTGGACATCGTGATTTGAATTCAGGAGAGGGGTAGTTGCGGTTCGTGAATTCCTGAAGAGCAAGTTAGGGCGGGGAAGGATTCGCCGCACGGGCAGGAGCGATGTCGGGGGAAGGAATTGTGCAGGGAAGGGAGGGAGATCACGTTGGTGGGGGTGAAAGTTCACGACGGGAATTCAGGAGGGGGGGTGGAATTTCGTGGCAGAGTGAGGGTGAGAGGAAGCGATCGAAAGATAAATCGTTGGGAAGGAGGGGTTTCGTATTGGCGCGCGAGAGGGGAAGGATGTGGCTTTCAGGCGGCGATGAGTTGGTGGTGAAGATTCAGGAATGGGTAGGAGGAGTGGATGAAGGCGTGGAAGTGTCGTGCACGAATTGGGAGGGAATTCAGGGATGGCAGGCGGCGGGCAGAGGTGAGCGACGGGATGGAGCTGGTGACGGGTCACGGAACGGCGAACGGGAATTTGGGGAAGGGGGAAGGTGTTGACGCTGGAGATCGTGGGGGGGTTGGTCGGGGAAGTGGGGAAGATCACGATGGTTGATTGGAGAATTCTTGGCTGGTGATGGGAAGGTGGAGGGAAAAGCACGAGCAGGTTGGCGGAAGTGGAAATCGGGGGTTACGGGATGGGGAAAGTCGGAATTGGGGGAGGAAAAGGGCGTGATTGCGGTGGCAGGGTAACGACCTAAGGTGGATTCGGGACTGTGGGGGAGGGAAGGTGACGGGGTTGGGGAGTTGAACTGGGAAATTCAAACGGTGTGATTCGGGAGAGGGGAATGCGGTTGAGCGGAAATTGGAGGCAGGGGTTGGGAGGATAGTCTGCGATGCAGATCCGCAGGTGAGGAGTCGCGTCAGAAGGATCGTAGAGGGGAAAATCCACAACAGAAGGTGGTCCAACAGGGGAACGGGGAGAGGGAAGGGGATGCGGCGGGAAGGTGGAGGAGCTTGCCGGAGAGGGAGGAGATCTCGCCAGAGGAGAAGCTGGGGATGGCCGGAGATGGAGATGGAGGTTGGAGGAGCTTGAGGGAGGAGGGTGGCCTGCGGGAGGAGGAGGAACCGGAGAAGATGGCGGCGCGGCGGTCCGGAGGCAGCGACAGCGGCGGCGGCCTGAGGCGGCGGCGGCGGCGGCGGCTTGACGACGGCGGCATCGCGATGACAACGGTGAAGAATCCGTGGCCAGGGCAAGGAGTGGTGGCGGTCGTCGCGGCGGCGGTGGCGGCACGAAGGCGTGCGGCGGTGGCGGCGGTGGCGGCGGCGGGTGGACTCCTTCCCCGGCCTTCCTTGAGCAGCCACTTGAGAGGGAGATCACTCTTTTCTTTCTTCAAATGACGGCTAGGGTTTGTGGGGGGGTCCCTTCCCCTCTTATAGAGCCCATAATGGGCCGAGAGGGGAAAGGGCCCACTTGAGGCCCACAACCCACACCTAACATACTCATAGAAAGAAATAAGGTTCACAAAGAAGGATGGGCTTCATAAATGGATCCCCAAAGGGAAGAACCACCCGGAAGCCTCAAAAAGGGAGAGAAGAAATAAGAACGGGACCCGCTTAAACACGTACGGGTCAAAAAGTTCATAATAAAGAAATAAAGAAATAAAGATAAGCGGATAGATCCGCGCGCGCAAAAGGGCTCCTCCGGCGCCGTGATATCGTGTCTTGGTGGCGACGGGGGTCGTACGCCACCAATCATATTCGGAAATATCCTATATCAAACTCCTTAGATATTTCCACTACCTTGGCCAAGGATTTCATTGCATCTCATTCCTTGAGTCAATATCCTCAAATATCAAGGGCAGATG
>CM044113.1:926495-1017198 GCA_024174645.1 Lemna minuta
CCATTTAACTCCAATGGGTTTAATTCCGGGTGGAGCTTTTTGATAACATGCATTTATAACTTGAATTCTTATCCTAATTAACTCATATTCATGCTCATTTTATGAGAGTATGATGCATGTTATCATACTTTTTAGGAATTTTCTCCATTGGCATGTCATTTCACTAAAGTTGATATTTATGCATAAATTAGGGATAATTGCATGCTTAATAGGTGATTAATCTCTCGTCTCGCACCGTTACGCGTTCGGTGAACTTACGCAGATGGCTCGAACGTGGTGAGGGCAGCGGGAGGCCAGGCAACATCGCAGAAAGGACCCATCCTCGGACTCCCTCCGGGAGAAGTAATGCCAGCGACAGTCGGGAAGGAGCGTTGGCGAGGAGAACACCACCCGATTACTTGCGCGGAATGGAGGGGTGTCCGCGCGTAATACGGCGATCGATCAACTTTTTCGTGCGATATTCCGTCACGCGGGGGTCGGCTGATGGGCGAGGAGCGAACGCGCAGAAAACCTGCTAGCACGGGCGCACCTGCGCGCGCGCGGAGTCGAAAAAGTTACGAGGTAATGGTGGTTGACGGCAGGGGTGTGATCTATTCAGACTTGCTGATGCGGAACCACTTAGCTATCAGGCCCTAATTACGATTAGTGAGCCATTTAGGTATGTTTTGTAATTGGCCCACGTGGGTCATGTTTTTGGCCCGTTAAGGCCCCCCCCCCTTCCCTCTCCTATATAAGGAGAAAGGGATTACCCAAGATAAGGACGATGAAATTTTGAAATTTGAGAACTTTAGAGATTTAGATAGTTGTGTGGTAGAGAGAGTTTAGCCCCCTCCTAGATTTCTGGTGCTCTCCCTCAGCGGTGCCGCCGGCTCCCCGCCGTCTCCGTCGAGGGAGAGGCTCCATTGATGCGGTGCTGCATCAAATTGGTATCAGAGCTACTTGGCATTTTCGACGCCTCCGTCATTTGCAACGCCTCCGTTTCAGGTGACCCCGACCGCTTCAGCCACTTTCGGCCAGTACAGGCGCCTCCGTCGGCTACCTCCGCCTCCGATCGCTACCGGCCTTCCGGTGCCTCCGGCCACGTCATGCCACTTTCCGGCTGCTTCGGCTTCTACCGGCCTATCTACGAAGACTACGGCCGCGGAACGAGCCCGCCACCGCCATCCTGCGGTAGAAAGGAGCGGCTAAGGCTTCCCTGACCCACCCGTCGCCCACAGCAGTCCGCGTGAACCGGTCCAGTTGGACCGGCCAGACCGCTCACCAGCGGGCAAGGTGTCAGGGCCAATCCTCCGTCTTCCCCACCGGTCTGCGTGAACCAGCGTGCACCGGTCCCGTCCGACCGGCCGGACCGCCCCATTAGCGGGCAAGGTGCCAAGGCAAGGCCTCCCCGTCTTCCGAACCGGTCTGCGTGAACCGGTCCAGTCCGACCGGTCAGATCGCTCCAGCAGCGGGAGAGAGGCCAAGGCCAGCCCCAAAAAAAAGGCTCAAACGGCCCGCTCGTCTCGTAGCTTGCGCCCGCCGCCTACATCAGCCCACCGGCAAGCCATAGGTAGCCCCATCGACAGCGGCATCGAAGCCGACTGCCTCGCAACACGCGCCCGCCGCCTTTCAGCCTTCTGGCCAACCGCAGTGAGCCACGTCACCTCGCGGCCCACGCCGCCGACTGCGTCAGCCCTCAGGCCAACCACAGGTGGCCACGTCACCCAACGGCGTTGAACCCGCCCGCCTCGCAGCACGCGCCCGCCGCCTGCGACAGCCTTCTGGCCAACCAGTCAGTCACGTCACCAGTGGCATTGATGCCGCTCACCTTGCGACCAGCGCCCGCCACTTGCGTCAGCCTAGTGGACGTCATCAGGAGCAGTAAAGTCCCGCCTCGCAGAATGCGCCCGTCCCCTGGCGTCGTCTCAGGCCAATCATAGATGGCCATGTCACCAAGCGGCATCAAGCCACCAAGCTCGCGGCCCGCGCCCGCTGCCTGCGTCAGTCCTCTGGCCAACCACAGCACGCCACGTCTCCAACGATAGTAAAGCCGCCCGCCTCGCAGCATGCGCCCGCCACCTGCGTCAGCCCTCAGGCCAACCACAGGTGGCCACGTCGCCTAGCGGCTGCCGCCCACCTCGCGGCCCGTGCTTGCCGCCTGTGTCAGCCCACGTCGCAATAGGAGTAAAGTCGTTCACCTCGCGGCCCGCGCCCGTCGCCTTCGTTAGCCCTCTAGCCAACCACATGCGGCCACGTCGCCCAGCGACACTGTAGCCGACCACCTCGTGGCCCGAGCCCGCCGCCTACGTCAGCGCGCATCACCAGTAGAAGTCAAGCCGCCGCCTCGAGGCCCGCGCCTGCCGCCTGCGTCAGCGCACCGGCCAACCGAAGTCTGCCACGTCGCAGTTAGGTGACTGCATCACGGGGGTCCCCCTGGGCCAATCCTGGCCCCCCACCTGGAACGCCAGCACTACCAACGTTAGGTGCCTCGCGGCCCGCGCCGCCGCATTCCAGCACCGCGACTAATGGCGGCCCACCACGTGGCGCCATCTGGGCCTACCGCCGCAATTGTCCTTGCGAGCACGTTTTGGCACAAACTTGCCCCAGTTAATTGGGCCGCTCCAGCTGACACTCGCCGGCCCAGGTCTTCTCGCGGGCCTCTCGTTGGTCCACTTCACCGGCCCAAGCCGGCCCCTGACCCTCCTCAGCGGGCTCCTGCCATCCAGAGCTCCCATGGGCCTCCTTGCCGGTCCCGACCGGTTCCGGATTCCTCATGGGATCCCGTGGTCCCTTTTCGTTCATCAACTCGACGGAGTCGAGTTTTCCCAACCGCGGGAGAATGATGCGGGACAACTTAGCTATCAGGCCCTAATTACGATTAGTGGGCCATTTAGGTATGTTTTGTAATTCGCCCACGTGGGCCATTTTTTGGCCCGTTAAGGCCCCTCCCCCCTTCCCTCTCCTATATAAGGAGAAAGGGATTCCCCGAGACAGGGACGATGAAATTTTGAAATTTGAGAAGTTTAGAGATTTAGATAGTTGTATGGTAGAGAGAGTTTAGCCCCCTCCTAGGTTTTCGGTGCTCTCCCTCGGCGGTGCCGCCGGCTCCCGCTGTCTCCGTCGAGGGAGAGGCTCCATTGATGCGGTGCTGCATCACTTGCGAGTTCAAGAAAAAAAGAAAGAAAGAGCGTCCGTGGCGAGGGAAGGCGATGAAGCCACAGAGAGGGGTAGAGATGAATCGGGACGAATGCCCTAAGTTGCCGCTAGGGCTAGAGGTCGAGGTGAAGAGGGGAACGGGAAGGTATCCATGGGAAGAGGAGGAAGGAAGAAGGGGGAAGAAGAGAGGGGAGCAGGGCGGCGGCTGCGTTACGAGGTCACATCAGGTGAGGGTTTTCTTGAATTTCATTATAATATTCGGTGTTTTCTAAAGAGGCCCCTCCCTACCTTTTATAGGTAGGTTGGGGGGGGGGGAATAGCCCCTATGGGTTCTATGGGCCCAAATGGGCCTAGAGGGGCCACCAAGGGGCCCAAATGGGAAATAAAAAGAAAGGGAGGGGGGGAATTAAGGGGGAATCCTTTCCCCTTAATTCCTTACATCACTTATGGCCTCCTAACAATAGGCCACTAGGAAATCAAATAAAATAAAGCTCGACACTAGTAAGATGGTCCCCATCACCTAGTTGCCAAGAAGTGCTTGGTGCTTTTCGATGGTTATCATCGACCACCAATCACCTGCATTTTAAGCTAACTACTCATGGAGATAAAAGGAAAAAGCATGTTTCTAGGTGCATAGCAGTAAGTACGAAGAATCTAACTGATCTGCATAACCTCTAACTCCCGGACCAGTTAGGTTCAAAAGGGAAAACGAGGAGCTGAAGAGGGTGTTCTTGATTTCTCGCCCGAGGAAGCTCCGCCTGGAGGACACAGTGGGAGGAAGAATCAGCGAATGTTCTTGAAGATTTTGAGGCAACGAAGTCAGCCGAACACGATCTACAAAAGATTGCTTTGCGATCGTCAAGGAGCGGTTGAGGTTTTTGATTTTTTACGAGTTTTACAAAGAAAATTTTTACGAATCTTTGATGTTACTTCATTTCGGTTTGTTTTTTTCATTTAGATTCAGTTTTAAGTTGCTTGCATGATTAATTTCTCTAATGTCTGAGGTTTTTACAATTAAATCTAATTGCAATGTTCTGATTTTCGCCTAGAACTAAGCATTTGTTCTGATTCTCTTCTTTTCTTGGTGAAAGAGTTAGTCATTAATTGGAAATTATAATATTACCTAGGTAAGATCCATACTTCCCTTCTTATATACCTGTCATTCTTGATTTTGTTTGATAGATATCAGTGAGAGAAATCTCACCGAAAGTCTATAAAATCTATTTGAATATTACATAGGTAATATCGTTAATTACCTTCTTAAATATGTATCATTCTTTAATTCTGTTATGATAAATAATAGTGAGATAAATCTCACTGAGAGTCTCAAAATATTCTTGATATAGAAAAGAAACTTACAAACTTACACTAGACATAGGTTTATTAATAAAAAAAAGAGTTACTTATCATTTCTGTTTTCAGTTCAGATTAAAGGAAATTGAAAGGGGAGGTTGATTACAGTGGATGATAGAGAATCTTAACATAAAGATAAGCTTGATAGTTACCTAATCTACCTAGGAAGAATAACAAAAACCACCTAAACAAAGTTAGTATAAAAAGACAGAAATAGGATTATAACATAAAGAAGAAGAGATAAGTATTAGTATAAGATTTAGATTGACATTAATACGTAGAAAAGGGAAAAAGAAATATTGATAATTCTTAGCTATTCAGACCTTCTATCGATAGTAGTAAAGGATCTAGTTGCGAATGAGATTCATTGAGTTGTGATCAAGAATTGAAAGTGTGTTAGGAGAAGATTGAATACATCAAAGAAGGATTAGAAATACCTATCTAGGATTCAATCCCTCATTGAGCTATACTTTTGGAAGATAGAAATTAAGGGAAAATATATTAGAAAAAAATATAATTGCATAAGTCCAATTAAACCATCACAATGACATAGGATTTACATCCTGATTTGGACTTATCACATGTTATCATAGTTTTATGAATTTTCTCCATTGGCAAGCCAAATTTTAATGCAAGGGTCAAAGATGTCAAATTTTATTATTATTCTCTTTTATTTACTAGCAATATGTTTAGATCTTTCTTATTTTCTGGGAAGAATCCATATTTATAGGAGGCGAGAGAGGTAAGCTACCTCTTTAGGGAAGTGGTAAGGTTAACCCACACTCCTAGGAGCTGGTTTTGGGCCGAGATCCTTAGGAGGGACTTTCTCACCTCCTTAGGAGGTGGTTATGATCGTAACTGATGGATTTAATCTCCACCATTCATTTGGTAGCTCCCAAAAAGAATTAAGCTTCACCATTAATCTATGGGTTCCTCAAAATCTAACATATAAATAATCTTATTCATTTTTTGTTGATTTTTGGCTCACTCTTAGCATTCAGCTACTAGAAGGAAAAGGAGCGGTTTAGGTCGAAGGCTAGTATTGTTTGGTCTTCATGTTTGTTGTGAAGGCAATATCAAGTAATGATTCGAGATCGTAATGAGTCTAGCATCACCTGGCCTAGCATAAAAAATGGGGTTTTTGTGGATTCAAATCTATTTCAGATGATAGGATCATCAATTCCTTGTGCCTCAATGTTTTGAATGTCCCATTTAATGCATTTTGTTGTGTTTTATATTTTGATCAAAGTTTGGAAAGCCTTTCGAGCATTGGATCCCATCTTCTTAATACGTCAAGAGCCCAATACCAGTATTGGACATTGCATAAGGAGTCAATATTAGGAATTTAATGTATGGGTGACATGAGAATAAGAGATTAATCAATGAATATGTAGTTCACTCACCTATTACTATTTTCAACACTTTCTCCAACCACCATCTTTGCTTTCTTCCATCATCCATTGACATGACCATTGCTATCTTCCCCCATTGTTCACACCCAACAGTGTCCTGTCAAGGCATGAGTGTGTTGTTAGAGAATTTGTTTTGAAGGTATACATCGATTGAATGGATGTATGAATGTTTAGGGAAAGAATTTAATTTTCTCTTTTCATTCTTAAGTTATGTTCGTATCATTATATCTTCAGTTATATTCATCCTTCAATAATTTCATTAATGCCAGACTTTATTATGTCATATTATATTATGATTATTTTCCACTAACTCACTAATGTGTCCTTGAAGATTTGTATTTTTCAGGAACTTATTGCTTCAAGCAGTCGTTATCTTCTCATTCATTAATTTGTTGTTTCTATCATGCATATCTTCTCACTTTCTAGTTAAATAGTTGAATTCATAGATGCATTATAAATGAGCTAATTCATTTGTTAATGCTGCTAGCGTATATAGATGTGTATATATCTATATAGATATAAATATACATATAGGCTTGGTAATAATGCTATTTTATATAAAAACATTTTAGGGTATTATCGTAACTATGTTTTTCAGATGACTTAAAAGCTGTAGGTTCCCCGTTTCTAGGGTTAACGCCTTTTTTGCTGAAAGATCAAAGTTGAAATCGCGAAAGAGAAAAGGGGGAGAAAAATGATTCTCCGTGACCAGTGATCAAGAAGACTACGAAATCTATCTGTCTCTCCTGTTTCTCCGTTCACTGCAGCATACGAATGTCTTCTGCAAATCTCAAGTTCTTTCCTAATTGAAATCCTCTTTAGTATTTAATCATTGAAGTTTCTTTGTCTTTGTTCTTTCACTGCTATTTCTTCACAGGTCATTCTGGTTTTTTTTATTTCTTGATTCCGACGCAACAGATATTTATAAGTTTAACATCAAAAATTGTGTTTGTATTTTTCTTATTTCACTCATTCACGAGCAAGTTTATCTGACATCATAAATCGATTGTCTTCGTGCTTATTTTGGTTTCTGTTTGATTCGACGATTTAGAGCGCTTCTAATTAAGTTACAACTAGTACCTCGTAATTAAGGCTGCAACTGTCAAATTTGACTTAGTCTGCTTCTCCTTGTTGTTATTCCATCTTTGAATCTATTTTTCTAAACTAAAAAATTATCTTTCTATTTTTCTTACTGATTCTCGGATATTGCTCTGTCTATTGAATATAATATTAATTGATTAGGAATTAAAGGTTGTTTTCTTTGTCTTATAGTTATTTGGTATTGAAATTTATTTCTAGATAATTATTTACTATCTGTTGAGATACATCTATGTGGTTACTTCTTGATTTATCTATTTGTTTAAGTAAGTCTATCTGTTGTGATATACAATGACCTTTCAGATGGTCAACCTTATTTAAGTCACCCCTGACTTAATATTAGTGGAAAGTCAACCTTCCTCAGATTCAATCCAAGTCCATCATATAGATCTGAGTCACCCCTTGTTTAATATAGTCAACTATATTAGTGGAAAGTCAACTCTTGTCAACAGTAGTCAAACAGTCAACTCTATGTTAAAAGTCAACCTAGAGTCAACAAAAGTCAAAAAGTCAACTCTAGGTCAAAAGTCAACACATAGTCAACAGAAGTCAGGAAAGTCGACATTTGTCATAAAAAATCAACTTTAGCAGAAAGTCAACTCTAGGTCCAAAGTCAAACTAGAGTCAACAGAAGTCAAGAAAGTCAACTCTAGGTCAAAAGTCAACCCAGAGTCAACAGAAGTCAAGAAAGTCAAATCTCGGTCAAAAGTCAACCAAAGTCAACAAAAGTCAAGAGAGTTAAGATTTGTTAGAAAAAGTCAACTTTAGTAGAAAGTCAACATTTGACAGAAAGTCGTCCTTAGTTAGAAGATCTACTTATTTAGATAGCAGCAGTTAGATACACACCATTTTAGATTCACACACACAGAGGATGAGAGTGTCTCATTCGTTGAGACGAGGAGTCTATGATGCAGGACGCGGTGATGAAAACCCTCGTGTCTGATCAATGGGACTGAGGTTGACCGGAGGTAGCCGGTCAAACCTAACCTATGGGTAGGCGAATCCTAGACTCTAAATACGACCTCTAACCTAAACCTAAGTGCAGGCAGGCGTGCCGATCAGCGGAGTCGATTCCGGGTGACCCGGGGAAACTCGCGATGATGGGTAGGGTGAGATCCTCTCGATCCACGTCCAGAGGCGTGGAAGTCGCTCGTCGTGGAGTAGCCAGGAGGCTGCAGCCCACGCTCGGTTCTGGACCTGACGTATGCGTCGGAAATCTTGAACCTATAATCGTACTATCCTACCTACGTCGTCCGACGGCGGTGGAGACGAGTAAAGGAAACGCTTCGAAAAGTAATTAACTTGAAAGAGGGAACGAAGCTAACTGCGGGCGGGGTACACAGTGGGTCGAGGCGTCGTGGAGACTAAGCTCAGCGGTGTCGTGTGGAGAAAGGTCGGGCGAGCGATGTCGAAGTGGGACGAGGCGATGTTGGGAGCGGACGAGTGATGCTCGGGAGCGGACGCGGGCGTCTCGTAGAAGAGGTAGAGCGGTAGAGCTCGCAGATCCGTGAAGGAAGAGGGGAGGTTGTGAGCATGCGCGGGCAGCGGGCTGGGCCCTGGCGAGGGCTAGAGGCCCCACGGGCGCAATCAAAGTTAGCGGGGAGGATGGGCGCGAGTTGACTTGGCAGGTCAACGCACGGAGTGGTCAGGTGACCACGCAGTCAATGCGCGGCTGGGTGGCGTCTGGTCGCGTGCGCAGTTGCAGTCAACGTGGGCGGTGGGCGGTGAGCGTAGGTGAAACTGGCGGGCTGCAATAAACGTCGTCACCGCAAGTGAGTCAGAAACCGATCGGGCGGGGAATTGTGAAGAGCTGGAGAAGAGGTGGGGTTTGGTCGCGCAATGGAGTCGTACACCCTTGCGCGAAGAAATTTAGTGGCGTGAGGGTGAGAGGAAAGGTGGGGGACGCCGAGTTGAGGGAAGCGGAATTCGACGGCGGGTAGTGAGTCGCGAAGGGGTTACACGTCGGGTGAATACGGCGTAGGGCGTGGATGAGAGCGGCCGAGACAAGGGTGGGTGAGGAAATGTGGGTCTCGGCTTGAATTAGACAGGGTCTCGGGGAATGGCTGGGGAATTTGAGGGCAAGGTGGATTCCACTGAGATGGATTTCGCGAGGCGCAGGATTGCGACGCAAAAGATGAGCTGGGGACGTGGAAAGGGTGAGCAAAATTTCCGGTAAGGGAGTAAGGTGCGGTCGACAGGAGGTGTGACACTTGGGTGATGGGAATGGGGGGGGTAGGAGAGGGCGTCGAGTGGAATTCGGCGGGCTTTGAATGGAATTCGGGAAGGAAGAATGGATTTCGCGAAGGGCGAATTCGCGGAGGTTGAATTCCGCGTTGGGTGAAATGGGGATGATTCGACAGGAATTTGGGAATTGAATTCAGCCGGCAACAGGAATTCGGGGAAGGGAGATGGCGTCGATGGAGTCAGCGGATGGGCAGGGGAAGTTCGAGAGGGGAGACGGTGGACCTGCGGGTATGTGACGCGATGGGGAGGTGTTGGGGAGTTGGAGAGAACAAGATCGCGGGTAGGAGGAGGGGGAATTTAAGTTGAATTCTGGGGAAGATGCAAGGAATTCGGGAGTTCGTCGGAGCGTTTGGGAAGAGAAATTCAGATGGCAATCGGTGGGGGTGATGGCGTCGATTCTGGCAACGGGATGTTTCTCGATGGAGGTCGTAGGTAGGGGGTGAGGAGGAAGAAAACCGAGTGGGGAAGGTGGGAAAGCGTCAGGACGATTTCTGCGGGAGGTGGGGATCGGGAATTTCGGGTGTTGCAGTGGCTGACGGAGGCAGATAGAAATCGGAGGGGACAGCGGTTATGAAGAATTCGGGAATTGGGATCGTCGGTGTCGGAAATCGAAGGAAAGAGTGTAGCAGGGTGGATTCCGCGGGAGGGTGGTGCGGAAGGAATTTTGGGGGGGGGGAGTTTTGGCCGAGGAGGCAATGGCGTTGCGCGTGGGAGATGAGGGGAATCTTGGTGGCCGGCCGAGGAGGGAGAAGGTGGAGGAGAATGGGCCTGGGGGTGTTGACGGGAGTTCCGTGGAGGGCAAATAGGAAGGAAATTGTGGGGGGGGGAGAAGGAGGAGAGGAACGTGGAGGGGATGGTCGGAGGGGATGGCGTGCTGCGTTCTGGCGGCGGCGGTGGCGACGGCGGCGGCCTGAGGCGGCGGCAGGAAGGCAGCACGTGGGTAACTAGCGACCAAGGCAAGGGGAGGCGGCGGTCTCGGCGGCGGTCACGGCGGCGGCACGTGGTGGTGCGGCGGCGGTGGTGGCGGCGGAGGCGGCGGTTGGTCTCCTTCCTTGATCCTCCTTGAGCAGCCACTTGAGAGAGGAACACTCCTTTTTTCTTCAAATGACGGTTAGGGTTTGTGGGGGGTCCCTTCCCCTCTTATAGAGCCCATAATGGGCCAAGAGGGGAAAGGGCCCACTTGAGGCCCACAACCCACACCTAACATGCTCATAGAAAGAAATAAGGTTCACAAAGAAAGATGGGCTTCACGAATGGGATCCCGAAAAGGGAAGAACCCACCCGGAAGCTTAAAAGGGAGAGGGAAATAAGCAAGGACCCGCTTAAACACGTGCGGGTCAAAAGTTCAAAATAAAGAAATAAAGATAAGCGGATACATCCGCGTGCGCAAAAGGCTCCTCCGGCGCCGTGGTATCGTGTCTTGGTGGCGACGGGGGTCGTACGCCACCAGTCTAGACTTTGGGAGCGGGAAGACCGAGTGGAGCCTGAAGACGAGGTATCAATTATCGGTGGTCGGCGGTGCTAGCGGAAGAGGCACGACAGGGCGTGAAGGGACGAGCAATCGGGTGGTGATCGACCTGAGGGAGTCAGGGCGTCCAGGAGCCAAGGAAGTCGAGGCCTAGAAGATAGTGCCGTAGGGACAGGTAAAGGTGAGTGTTAGGTTTGCCGTTGGGGGAAAATATAAACCCTTGTATTTGAACATTGTCCTTCACCCATTTGAAGGGTTAGAGGATTAGGTTTCATTTTGGTGAGGATTGAGGCTCCGAGTCTACAACACTCGAGACTGAATTAAGGGACATTACGTCCCCCAACTAGTATAATAATATTTGGTGCATCGAGAGGACAAGAAGGGAGTGCTTGACTAACGAATCATAGTAAACAGAAAAATAATAGAGATTAAAAATTAAAATTTAACCTTTAACCTAATTCACCCCCCCTTTTAGGTTAAACCACCACCCTATCGGGACTATCATGTGTTATTATAATGAGGGTCCTCTTCTTCGACCCATTAAAAGACATTCCCATGTTGTAAGGTCTATTGGCCCAACCAACAAATTCTATGGTCAACACATATGAAATCTTTTGTTTGAACACTTGCATTTAGTTTGCTTCTCTTGGATCATGTAAACATGAAACAAAACCAAAAAGGTGTTTCAGCCAATTCACATGGTCCATTTTGTCAAATAGAGGGAAGATGTCGAGCCCTTTTGCTTCAGGCATCTGAAAAATTGGTTATAACAAGGAAACTCCTAAAAAATTTGCCCAATGACTACTTAAATACCATTATTTTGACTTTGGACCTCAGGTAACCATTACAAAATCAAGGACTTACTGATAAGAAGAGGAAATTTGATAGAGATATTTGATGAATGCAGTTAGTTTCCGTGAAGAATCAAGTTGAAAAGCGTTCTAAAAGAAATGGAGAACTAGGAAGGTTTCTCTTCTTCCCGATGTGTACACGATCTCACGCAGAGAATTTCGGTGCAAAAATGGTCTGTCATCGATGATATCGAGATGGTTTATAGGTAAAGAATTTTGATAGCGTTTGCCGAGGAATGGTAGTCTAGGGAAAGACCGTTGCTTGCTGGAACATAATTCTCTTGGATGAGGAAGCAACCTCAAAGATTGCTCGGTTGGTCGAAGATAGGAATTGCACATCTTTTCATGTATAGCAGGGAAAGTCTTTGAGAATTTATGTAGTTTTTTTTTTTTTCAAATACTCGCATATTTTATTTTCTTCCCCTTATTTTGTCACGGTATGTTACAGACAACACGAGGAAAAAGCCACACAAGCGCAGGCTCAGAATCGGAACAGCGAGTCTAGAAGGACACCACCGCAGCAGAACGCACGATTGCGCCGTTGCAAGACCATCCCAGGAGCCCTCTGAGGGCGGTGCCCGTCCCTGAGCCGCTCCTGGAGAAGGTCACGGTGTACTGCTTCTTCTGTCCGGGGGAGAAAATCAGAATGTTCGGCTGGACGGCGGCAGACACCCCGGTGAGCCCTGTCGGGGCGAGCCAAGTACAGGTCGTCGCCGAGCGACCGAGATGGGTCAGCGTCCGGGTCGCTCGACGGGTGAAGTTTCCGGCGGAGCCGAGGAATATGCGGAATGAGGGGTAGTTCAGCTCGTCCTCCCTTAGAGAACCCGCCGTCGAGCAGTTCACGGCGCGGCCGACGACGGTGCTGACTTGCTGATTCGTGTACCGCAGTCCGCACAGATACGCGATGTACTCGTTCGTGCTGATCTCGTAGACCACGCGGGTGTCGATGGCCCCCCGGACGTTGATCTGGCCGGCGCCCATGACGAAGGGGGTCGCCGGGTTGCCCAAATGGTCCTCGATCGGCTTCCCAGAGCTGCCCGTTTGTGTCGCCGACGTCATGATCGCCGACTTGATCGCAGACGGCGACCATGTGGGGTTGGCGGCCTTTACCAGTGCCGCGGCGCCGCTCAAATGCGGCGTGGCCATGGAGGTGCCGGAGATGATGTTGAACAGCGAAGTGGCGCCGGGGGTTCCTACTGGAGTGGGCCACGCCGCGAGCACGTTGAGGCCAGGACCGGCGATGTCGGGCTTCAGGATCCCTGGAGTCGTAGTGCTGGGACCCCTCGAAGAGAAATACGCGACGGCCGGCGTGAATGGCCCGCCGATAACGGTGCCCTTGAAGACTATCGCAGCCGTCGGACTGGATGCGGAGGTGATGTATTTCTTGATCTCTGCTCCGGCCGAAAAGCTCACTTGAGACGTCGGAAGGACGTCGGGACGGTTCAAGATGGTGTTCCCCTGGTTGGCGGAGTTGGCGAGAATCATGGCAACGCCGCGGGCGTTCAGAACGTTCTGACCTTGCTGCGTCCGCCCAATGAGCGGGGAGATATCGCAGAGAACGACCTTGCCCTGGACGGAAGCCGCGAGACTCGTGCACACTCCTCCGGAGACGAGAGAGATCGGAGTCGTGGGGAAGGATTTGGGCTGGACCAGGGCCTCGCCGTCGAACTCACGCCCGTTTCCCAGCCTCACGGTGGCGCGCAGGCTTCGGTCCTGGGTGCTGGCGGCGACGGTCAGCATCCAGGGCGCCTCGTTGGAGACGCTGCCGCTCCTGGGGCCATCGTTCCCGCCGGCGAGGCTGACGAAAATGCCCTTAGCCACCGCGCTGAAAGTTCCTATGGCGATGCTGTCGGTGTAAAAGGGACGGGGCGGGCCGGCGAGGGACAGGGAAGCTATGTCCACTCCGTCGGAGATGGAGGCGTCCAGACCGGCTAGTATATCGCTAAACGGGCAGCCGCCGGCGCCGCAGACCTTGTAGACGGAGATGTAAGCCCTGGGAGCCACTCCGACCGCCGTGCCTTTAGCTTGCCCGTACGAGCTGGCGCCATTTACGAAGCAGCCGGCGGCGGTGCTCGCCACGTGCGTGCCGTGTCCCTGCTGGTCGAATGGCGCCGCCCCTAGGGAGTCTACTTCGCCGGGGATTTGGCCGGAGAGCATCATCGCCCTCAACCCGACGGCGAAACCTCTGGCACCGATGATCTTCTTGTTGCACCCGTTGGGCCCGAACTCGCACTTGCCTTTCCAGGAAGAGCGCGGAGGTGGAAGGTCGCAGGCAAAGGAAGGGTGATCGGGCCTGATCCCGGTGTCCAGCACGCCGATGATCATGCCCGCGCCGAAGTTAGACAGGTTCCACGCGCCCGAGCTCCGCAGACGCAGGAACTCCGACGAGTGAGTGGTCTGCAGCGGGATGAGCTCGTCGGGGTAGGCGGAGAGGAATCCGTCCTTCATCTCCACCGCCGCCAAGTCCTGGCTGGTCAACCGAGCGGCGAAACCGCTGATGACGTGCTCGTAGGAGTAGAGCAGCCGCTGGTCCCCGGAGTCAACAGTGTGGACCGGCAGGAACGACCTGTGATAAGCTTCCCTGGTCTCCGGATCCTCGCGAAGATGAAGCGGCGGCGGCTGAACGTGGACGATGTAAGTCCTCAGACGGCTTCCACCCAAAATCCCGCCGGCCAGCGAGACATCTTCCACGTCAGCGGCGGCGAGTAAACCAGAAAAGATGAAGAAGAAGAAGAAGGACAAGACGAGAGGCAAGCGGAAAATCACTGTGGAAGCCATTTTGGCAGGAATTTGTGAAGGTCTGGTCTGGATTTTTATCAGCTCGCCGCGGCAGGTAGAAGTCGAAAAGGACAGCGCACGACGCCGTGCCTAAGTCGACGGGGATAAGCATGTTCTGGTAGAGCTGAGATCATCGTCATCCAGCTCCAGTGGGAGTTGCTTCTGGGAGTGCACCACAAAATGACCAGTTACTTTCCTGCATACGAGGTTTGCTGGAGTCAGCGAGCTCGAACAGTCTGTCGAGGTCGACTGTTCGATGGCGGATTCACATGGCACCGGGGACCTTGGCCAATAATCTCGCTCAAGAGAGAGGATATGCTTTTCTTCTGATGCGCGAGGCCGTTGACATTTTCCAGTGCTGGAGTAAGTGAGCTACCGCCAGCTGCAGCGTAGCGTATTTTATTCGAGCTCGGGTCACGATGAAAAAGACTTTGTTCCGATCGCCGACGATTCTTAACAAATTTCCAGTATTCTCTGTAACGTGCACTTGAAGGCAGCACGAAATCCTTAGATTATTTTTCTCCGAAGAACGCTTATCCTGATGAATGGATGACCTCGGGCTCATGTTCTCCACCGCAAATAATGCATTCTCATATAGCTACTATATAGTGATAATTTATTTCTACCAAGTAAATGGCCAACAATTGAAGAAAATAATCCACATACTTGGTAAGATGTACTACTTTTCGAGGCTCTAGGAAAATTCTCAAATAAAACATTCATGAGTCTTCTAAAATCGTTGAATTTTCTTTGATTCAATCAAAGGAGGATGACTTTCTTGGGCGTAATCAAAGCGGGCCTCAAGGTCTCAAAAATCTAGTGTAACTTTAAGAATGGGTCTTTTAACTCTTGGTGACTGATCAAAACCCACGATGTAACCAAACATCTCTTGTGCTATCCATCACATGACCTCCAGATATCTCCGGATCCTACTGGACCTGTGAATGTCCCGGTAAGAAAGTCACTTTTTGTTCCAAGAGCAATCCAATCCTACATTTTGGGAGCCCTGAAGCTCAAGGAAGCCTGCTCCTCTTTGCCCCAGTCTCTCGTTCTCTTCCCTATTCTTCTCCCTCTCTTTGTCTGTCTTTGTCATTCTCTCTTCCTTTCTTCTTCTTTGTTCTTCCCTCTCACTTATCTTTCCTTCATCCGTTCTTGTCTTTTCTTCTCTTCCCCACATTCTTGTGTTCCTCCCCCTCCATCACCTAAGTTTGTAGCTGCAGATGATACGGTTTTTATTGAATTCTATGGTAAAATTTTGGAGACTTTGGATCGAGATATATTCCTGTGAAAACTTTGAGGAAATATTGGAGAATGTCATCTAGATAAATTGGAAGTTTCAAATCTATGTCAAGGTTGAAAATAATAGTCAAACTAAAGAGATCTGAATATGAATATCTTTAGTTATATATCTATATATGTATGGACAACTCTACTTGACCAGGATAAACTGGAATTCTTATGGCACAGCACTAGCTTGAGTCAACTCATTGTCAACATCTTGTTGCACATTTCCCAAAAACTCAGTGGTCTAGATGATGGGTGCTAGACCAATGTTCTCAGTGTGTTGAATAAAGCAAGATCATCTCTCATTTTATAGAGTGTTCCGTGTTTTGATTTAATTCCTCTATTGCACTAATTTGTAAAGCTAAATATCTCCCACTTGACATATCAAAAACCCTAGTGTTGGAAAAAAATTAGTGGAGCGACCACCACCTTTATGCTCAAAGATATACCCTCATTCATACAAATATCTTTCACGAATCTAGTCATAGCGGTAACTGAAAGTCCCAATAGGGTGGTGATTTAACCTAAGAGGGGGGTGAATTAGGTTTATATGTTAATTTTAATTGTTAATCTCTACTTTTTATGTTTACTAAGATTCGTTAGTTAAGCACTCACTTCTTGTCCTGTCGATGCACCAAATATTATTATTCTCGTTGGGGGACCTAATGTCCCTTAATCCAGTCTGGAGCACTATAGGCTCGGAGCCTCAATCCTCACCAAATGAAGCCTAATCCTCTCACCCTTCATATGGTTGAAGGACAATTTTCAATACAAGGTTTTTAGGTTTGCCCCCAACGACAACCCTAACACTCACCTTTACCTGTCCCTATGGCACTACCCTCTAGGCCTCGACCTCCTCAGCTCCTGGATGCCCTGACTCCCTCAGGCCAATCTCCACAAGATCGCTCGTCCCTTCACGCCCTATGGTGCCTCTTTCTCTAGTACCTCCGACCACCGGTAAATTAAGACCTCCTCCTCAGGTTCCATTTGGTCTTCTCGCTCCCGAAGTCTTGACTCCTTCTGGTCTCAACGAGTGAGACACTCTCGTCATCGGCGTGTGTGAATCTAAGAGAACGTGTATCTGACTACTACTACCTAAATATGTAGACCTTCTGATTAGGGTTGACTTTTTTTATCAAGGTTGACTTTCTGACATAAGTTGACTTTTCCTACTTGAGTTGACTTTCTAACAAAGGTTAACTTTCTGACTAAGGTTGACTTTCTAACTAATGTTGGCTTTCTGTCAAAGGTTGACTTTCTGACTAAAGTTGACTTTCTGACTAATGTTGACTTTTTGACTTGAGTTGACTTTCTGACTTGAGTTGACTTTGGGTTGATTTTTCTACTAAAGTTGACATTCTATCAAAGGTTGACTTTTTGACTAATGTTGACTTTCTGACTTGAGTTGACTCTAGGTTGACTTTTGACCTAGAGTTGATTTTTTGACTTAGAGTTGACTTTTGACTGAAGAGGGTTGACTTGACTAATCAAAGTTGATTTGGATTGTGAAGGTTGACTTTGATTGATTATGATTGACCTTGACTGCTAAGGGTTGACTTTTGACTATGGATAGTTGACTTTGACTATTTAGGGTTGACTTGACCTAATCAAGGTTGACTTGACCTAATCAGGGTTGACTTGACCTAAAAAGGTTGACTCTACCTAATTTCCACTTAATAGAATGAACTTAAACACTAAATAATTTAACTTGGGCTCAGTGAAGAAAATAGAGATAATGTTGCAAATAGAAAGAACTTGGTAAATGACTAATATGAAATAAATTCAGTGTGGAGGACAGACTTTAATTCAAACTAGGTAACCGATGAGATGAAATAATTAAAATACCTCTAAACCTTGACTGTGAATATCAGACTATAGAACGTTAAGGCAAGCAATAATATGTAAGTAAAGAGAGACTAATCAACTTGAAATGAAATACCTCTTGATCTTGTCTGACAGTATTAACCCACAGAATGATCAGATGATAGAACTTATAACTTCCTGAAAGCAAAACTCTAAATGATAGAATTCTAAATTATCGTACCTCTATTGAGTGTATCTTACTGACGAAGCATTTTATGCGGTCGTTAAAACACACAAGCGTCAGTCAAAAAAAATTCATAATTCCGAACTCACAATGACAAAGATAGAAAATAAAGTATAGTGTAAGTATCGGGTCAATCCACAGAGAACACGGTTGACTTTGATCGTAGAGTTGACTTGGTCAAACTTAGGTTTAATTAGGGTTTTAAAGAAGTGATAATGATATTTAGTCAATATAAATGATCTAAATATATGAGATAAGATATTTTAAGACTTTAGAAAATTGATTTTAAGAAGAAATGTCAAAAGTCAAGGTCAGAGCCTTGACTTTGACCAACAGTTGACTTTCTGAAAATTATATAATAAAAAGAGATTAAAATATTATAAAAATTATATATTCAGAAACTAGAGAGAAAATGGAATTTATTGATATAAAATTCGTGATTTTTCGATAAGAATTTGATTTATTATAAATTATTGAAAAATCCTGAATTGAACACTTCAGAGTAAATCTTCAAATTGACTAACCAAATGATATTAAAATATTTCAATTCACATAGGAATGGAAAGCTAATAACCGGAGGATTCCAAAAAAACCAAAGTTGTCTAATTTCAATTTTTATTTTAAGAGTAATTGATCCCGCAAGTTAACACCCAAATTCGGATTAAAAATGAACAGTAGTTGGTCGTACTTTAAATTGAGGAGTCAAATGATCACGGAATTTAATGATTTTGCTATCCACAGAAAGCTGATGAAACCGAATCAAGTGATTCAGACTTAAGATCAGATATCCTTGTTTGAAAATCAACAAAAATCTGTCACTAAAATGGGCGAAAATATGAATTTAACTACTTTTGCACTCTAATTACCTACCTAGTTCTAATCTAAACTACATAAATTGGAAGGCTTACGAACAAATCACACTACTAACCCGATTGCTGCGATGATTTGGCTTCAATTCACGCAAATTGAAGAGTATTCCCCAGTTTCGTCTTCGACGTGCCTTCGGCGTTCAAGGTGAGATTACGATTGTTTTCTTGGAATAAATTCGTGATTATCATGCTTCAATGATTGCGGAATTGACTCTAGAAAGCAAAGGATCACGAAGACCTTATGATCTTCCTTCAAAATTTCTTAATTTCTTCACGATTCGATCAAAAGTTAAGTAGAAGAAGAGAATAAATTGGTTTTTAAAGAAAAAATCCCGTGAGAAACATCGACCATCCATCTCGCAATGAGATCTGAGCCGTTTGATCACGCGAAATTAGTGGAATCGTGGCCCACGACGAGGGCCCACGATCTCCACTTATTTTTCCTGTCCGATCATGATCGGAGCCCACTCACAAAGACACGTGTCGCAATGTAAGTCGTTAGGATCGCGATCAGATCTCAACCGTCAACCATCACTTAAGCCACAATTAATGCACGTGCTCTTGATGGTGATTAGGTGGACCCCGAGTCCACGCGATCGACGTGTCTCGGTTGACGCAATTGATCCGATGTGCCACGCTTCGCCACGTGTCTTGCAAACTTAAGAATTCAAGGGAACATAGTCCCACATGGAAGAAACTCTCGGAAAACACGCATATAAAAGATAGAAGGAAATGAGAGCTTTGCGTTGCTGCCCCAAACTACTCACCTTGGCCCACTAACCCATGGGCCCATCATCTGCCAGCCTAGTCACTTCTCATGCCACATGGCGCCACCAGTGCGTCCGCGTGGACTCGTGTGGCCCTACTACGCGTCTGCGACACCTCCACGCCATGCAGGCGCTCGTGTGGGCTCGCGTGGCTCTGTCACGTGGCCTTGCGTGCCACGTCGCACCCCCACAGGTCTTGCACAAAAATAAACTCCCTTTTTTGCCCTTTTTAAAGAGACTTAATCTGTAAAAATCAAAATAAATTTTGAATTTCTTTTTTAAATTCAGAAATCAATATCTTTAAAAATAGAACTCCTTTTAAACTCAAATTTTCTCCATTGGTTCACAAATTTATTCCTTTTTAATATCATGCCATCTAAAATATAAATCAAAAGAAGAATATAAGATGAATTCATAATGAATTTTGATAATCTCTTAAGAAGTTTTCTTTAAATCATCCTAACATTCTCTTCTTAAAGTTTATTCTTCAAAACATCTACTAAAGTCAAAGTAATTCAAGGAAAGTGAATAATTTCTATTTATTTAACCTTGTAAAAGGTTAAACATTCATAAAGCACATAATTAACCTTAATTGTGTGCATAAATATGAACTTTAATAGAATGGCATTCCAATGGAGAAAATTCATAAAAACTATGATAACATGCATCATAATCACATAAAATAAGCATGAATATTAGTTAAATAAGATAAGAATTTAAGTTAAATATGCATATTATCAGTCAGCTGAGATGGTAAAGCACTAATATTAACTTACTACAACAGAGAATTAAGGGTATGCAGATTTACTAAAATGATTGAGAAATGAAGTTATAAAACCAAAGAATTTAGTCTAACAGTATTGTATGAATGACTGAGAGATGTCGTTATAAAGGCAGAAATTTAACTCTAAACAGAATAGTATAAATGACTGTGAACATAATTAATAACGACATAAAATAAGTCTCAATCTATTTATATTACCGACTAAGAACAAGGGTAACAAAGACAGCGAATTAAATCTTAATACATTTGTATGAATAACTGACAACTAAATTTATAAGAACATAGAAGTAATACTAACTGAATTACACGAATCAGTAGAATTGAATTTAATGTAACTCAGTTATGAGATGAGATAGACTGAATAAAATAACAACAAACAGTACTGTTAACTACAAAAATTGAGACAATTGGCAGACAATCAGTAACATACACTATGCAATTTATTTGTGATAAATAATTGTCAATGAAGATAGCAGGATAAACAAACAGTCCTAAATGAAAGTAGCAAGAATGCGTTTGTGATTAAAAATAAATAGATGTCAGAAATAAATATGAAACAGAATTTTATCTATGTGAACTTACTGTGGAGAGGGCTAATATAATCACTGAAAGATAACCGAAGTACAGAAATAGTGAATGCAGAGAATGATTAAGGAATAGAATTAATAATGACATAATATTAACTCTGACCAGATTATAAGGATGACTAAGAATTTAATTAATACAAACAGAAAAATGCACTAATTAGATTTATATGAATAACTAACAACGGAGTTAATACCAGCAGAAAAATAAAAATTAGATTTATACCAATGACTGATAACGGTGATATTCAATACTGAAAATCAAATCTCAAAATATTTATATACCCATAGATTAGATAAAATAATACTAAGCCTCAAGAGAGCAAAGAGAAGATCTAGAAAAAAATGAACGATCAATCAGGATGGCACTATTTTGAATACTGGTGAATAAACCGGTGACAGAAAAGGAGATAGCCAAAGAATAGGTAGAAGCAATGATTGATTGAGATAAAGGGAAAAAGAAAACCTTGCAGTCGGAGGAGAGTCAGACGGGCTTCAACAAATCGTTAAGAGAGAGTTGCAAAAAATGATTTTGTTCGCCGCCGTGAAGGAAGAAAGAAAGAACACTGGAGATCGTTGTCTTCTTGATCACTCATAACCGAGAATCGTTTTTGCCCCTTTTCATCCAGCCCCTTTTCGTTTCACGCGATTTCAACTTCTCTCTTGCAAGAAAGATGTTAGACCTAGAAAATGAAAACCCGACCCTTTTTAAAGTGAGTCGATGTTATGCTATAGTTACGATAATACCCTAATTCATATTTATATGAAATGACGGTATTACCAAGCCTATATATGTATGTATGTATGTATGTATCTATCTATATATATATATATATATGAATCTACAAATGAAAACTATGTAATTGAGAAGTAAAAGGATATGCATGATAGAACAGCAAGATGATGCATAGGAAGATAATGAATGCTTGAGGCAATAAGTTCCTGAAAAACATGAATCTTCAAGGACACATTTGTAGGTTAGTGGAAAATAATCAAGGGAGACATAATTTAGTAATGAGTAAAATTAATAACATATAAGAAACAATCTATGAAAATTAATTCCTCCATTTGTGACGATGGCAATTCAAGATGAAATGCTTACGTCAAAACTAGCGCTCTAACAGTAACACATTATAAGGATGCACTTCCCTTCCATGCACTTTTATGAATGAATCATAGCGGTTCATTCATTTGATGAGTTCCCAAAAAATTATAAATTGAGATCATACCATCCAAAATATCGCATAATCTCACTAGTTCCTAATGGTCTTCATGTACATCTTCAAAAGATTTGACTAGACCCAATGGTGGGTGGAGCACCCGAGCACCACCATAGAAAAAAGTTGACATCACCATTGGGGCAGTTGACCTCATCATCAAAAATTACGACACCAAAATGGTTGGAGGTGACTACTACCAAGGTCATGCCTTGTCATATTTGATAGACTAAAGCACAAGCATCTAACTTCTCATAATATTATAATTTATTTCCTCTAAAATTTCCTAATGTCCTTTCAATTTCATATGTTCTTTTTCTCTTTCCTTCATGGCCTAAAAATTGGCCACCCATGTACTTGAACCATTTGGTGCAATTTTTAGGTAGAGAGCTTATTCTTTAAGATTGTGGCCTAGGTATTATGTGCTGCCACCGTAGCCATGTTGGATCGTGCCCGCATCATCGCATAGCCTATTGATAACATGCATATTTGATGAAATGAACTCGTGTGGTCATTGAATACACATGATCTCATTTTAAAATAAAGTCCAAAATTATCAATGTTAAGATTAAATCACGAATTGAGGGGTATAATAGTAAATAAGGGTCGAATCCACAAGGAATTAGGGAAATTTTTTAGATATCTTTGAAATTCAATCTAATCAGACGATGAATTGAGGTTAGAAATTAGGCATTTCAGTATATTAAGAAGGATAGCTCCAATAAGAATCCACGGAATCAAAAATCAAGAGATTTGGATTAGAATTCGCGAAGAAATCAACGTTTGAAATTGAGATAAATATTCGAAAGTGAAAATAATTAAAAATTGAAATTAAAACAAAATAAAACTTAATCTATGATTCAAAATGTAAATCTAATGCTAAATGATGAAAGATTAAGATGAAAACACGCAATCTAACCTAAAGTCGCGCTGGAAATGATCCAATTAATTGCCGAATTCATGACTTTTCATTCCGCGATTTCGAAAATGAAGATGGCATTCAGGATATGATTTCTCCTAATTCCTTCGATCAAATTCTGATTTCTTGCACTCCTCGGATGCAAAAATGAGTCAAGAAGCTTAAGAAATCAAAAGACTCTTAGATTGTGGTGTCTAGATAGTTTGATTTGCTCGAAAATCAAAGAATACTCTTCTGTCGCAAAGATTATTCTAATTTATAAGAGAATTTGGGCGTAACCGTCGGATGTGTCGATTCGATGCGATCAACGGCAGAGATTAAGCGTCGTTTGATGAATCGACGCAATTAAGTCGCGTCCATCCGATCATTGATGGAGTGTCCGGATGAATCCACGTCGCGCGTGAGAGAGGAGACATCATTTCATCGCGTCCGTTAGATCTTCATCGAATGATCGCGATAAATGGTGTGTCCATCGGGTGCTTTAAATCTCAACCGTTATAACTCGAGGATGAATGGCTGAGATAAAACGCTTTTAATCGAAACAACGTGTAATAGGATTCTGCCACGTACCCCTGTGAGTAAGTGACATCTGACGCACGTGATTCAATCACATGATCAGATGTCTCATGATAAGAACATAAAATATAGTTATAAGCACCTATGAATTGCTCTTATGTAACTCTATTAAACTCTTAAACACAGCATCTCATCTACTATCTCACAACTTGAAGTTTCTAGAATATTAGTGTATTGAGAGGAATTTTGCCTTTTCATTTTCAGGAAGTTTACAAGAAGAATGGCAGCAAGATCCTCTAATAGAAGTGTTTAAAGGGCTTAGTGGGCTGTCCAAGACAAGTAATTGCAAGCCCGGTCAAACAATGTGAGCCCACCCGAAGTGGAGACTCGGGAGAATATAAGGGGAAAAGCTTTCTCGGGAGCTGCTTCTTCCTTTTCTGTTGTTGCTTCCTCTTCCTCCTTCCTTTCTGCTACTTCTCTCTCTTAGGGTTACAATTTTTCTAAACGGGAGTTTTCCCGTCGCAATATAGTTATAGAATCAAGAATGATAGTTTTGCTTTTTTTAGCTTTGTTCTTCTCTGATTTCTTAAACGCCCTTCTTACGAATCCCGATCAAGTTCTCCCCCCCATCGTCTCCAGTTTCCGATTCTTCTTTCTCCATTTCTCGCCCTCTCCTTCACAATCACCGTCTCGCTTCTCTCTTTTTCACCTCTCTCTCTCTCCCGTATCTCTAAATTTCTGTATCTCTCTTTTGTTTTTCTAACTTCGTCTTGTACGTCCTTCCAACAATCTTTCGCACTTACCCTCTCTATCTTCCGAACGCTCCCTCTCTCGTTCTGTTCTCTTCTCCACATTTTATTTCTACAGTTTAAGCTCTCCAATTCCACTCTCCCTCTTTGTCTCACAATCTCCCTCTTCCTCGCCTCTTCAACTTCTCTCTTCCACAATTCCGTTGTTCTCTCTCTTATTCCCTCTCTTAATTTCTCGCCTTCTCTTTCTCAATTTCATCCTCTTTCACGTAACCCTCTTCCACGGTCAAACCGTTCTCTCCCTCGATCACTCTCTTTCCTTTCCTTTTCTTCTCCTTTTCTTCCTTTTCTTCTTCGCCCTCTCCTCTATGTCGACTTCTCGTGCTTTTCGTTTCTTTAGTTCGTCATCTTGGTATCCTCCTTCTCTCTCCCCAGTTTTCCGATTTCATCTTCCGACGTCTTTATCTTCCTCACAAGCTCTCTATCTTCCGAACGCCTCCTTCGCATTCATCTTTCTCTCTCGCAATCTTTTCTCTCTCCTGCATTTTCTTCTTCCCTCCCATCTCGTTCTCTCCTTTTCGTCCCATTTTTTCCTCGCTAAATCTCTCTCTAAAACCTGTTGTTTTCTTCTTCTCTCTTCTTCAGTTTTTTTCTTTCTCTCTCTCACATGATTTCGCTCCCTTCCTCACGTCTTCTCTCTCACCTACCCTCTTTTCTTTACATCTTCCGGTTTCTTTCTTTTTCCGCGATTTCGGTCGATTCTCCTATCTTCCACCACATCATCCTTCCTCTCTCTTCTATTTCTTCTCTTAATCTCTCTCATGATCTCAACTTTTTCCCGAATACCCCCTCACACACTCTCCATCACTTGCTTCCTCTTTCTCCCTCTAAATTTTGCTTCCTCTCTCTTATCGCTCACTCGCAATCTGCATTTCTCTCTCGCGTTCTCTCTCTCTTCCTACCTCTTAATTTTCTTTTCTCTCCCTAATTCACTTCCGCACTCTTGCTCTCTCCTAATTCTCTCTCTCTCCTATTTCTCCCTCTCTCTCCTAATTCTCTCCCTCTTTCACTCTCTCTCTCTTTTCCTCCCGCACTCTCGCTTCTCTCTCCTAATCTTCCCTCACGGTCAATCTCTCCTTTCTCCCACTCAATTATTCCAGCCACCTCTCTTCCTGCATTTTAATTTCCACTCTCCTTCATCCCTCTCTTATTTCTGATTTTGTCACTCTCTTTTAGTCAATCTTTCCTCTTATTTCACTGCTATTTCAATCCAATCTTTTCTCTCTTTCAGGTCTTCCAATCCTGCTATTCTCTCTCTCTCTCTGTTATTGCTCTCTCTCTCTCTCTCTTTCTACTCTCTCATATTTTATATTAATTCTCTAATCTCACTCTCTCTCTCATCACGGTTCTCTCTCTTCCATTATGTTCTTTCTCAAAATCTACATTCTTTCTATCTTTCTCTCTCATTCTATATCTAGTCCTCTCTTTCTAATCTCTCTCTATCTCCCCCTATTTATCTTCTACTATTTATCTATTTTATCACTCTTTCTCTTTATTTAGTCCTCCTAGAAAAATCCCTTCTCTAGCTCTTTACTCTCTCCAATTACCTCTCCCTCATACTACCTTTCTCTCTTGATTGCCCAACTCCTCATCTCTACTCCTAATATTGATATTGTTGTGCCCTAGAATCCCTGTGGATCGACCTAGAAAGCTATACACCTTACATAACTCTATCATTCATAGCTTCCTAGCTTATAAATAGTAAGTTTTTTTAGTATTGAGCACACGACGACCTCGAGCCTATCAAATTTTAGCACCGTTGCCGGGGATTTTAGGTGCGTGAAAATATCAATATACTTTTTCCTTTTTTTCTGTTTTCTTTTTTAGGTTTTATTTCAGGTAAAAAAAATCAGAAAAATCAAAAAGATCAACAATATTGAAAGAAAAGGGCAGTCATCTCCAATCTATTGCAAAGGTCACGAGTAAGAGGTAAGCCTAAACTCTGTGCATGCACGGTAGAAGATGATTGAAACCTTAAATCTTTGATCTAGGTCAGCATTCCTATTCCAAAGCCAAGTATCCCATTATAAATCCTCAAAATCAACCAACTCCTATGTCTCAGCCTAATCTAGCCGATCAACCTAAACTCCTTAAAGATTACTTGAATCCTTCAATTGGAGTTGAATTATTTGATAAACCTTCTTGTAGCCATGATATCAAACCAGAAATTTTCCAAATCCTTCCAAATTTTTATGAAAATATTAATGAGGATCCCTATGATCATCTACAAGAGTTTTCCAAGATTTGTGCCACTCTTAAAGACGCTGATGATGCTCTTAGGTTAGCCCTCTTTCCATTTTCTCTGAAGGGCGAAGCTAGTTATTGGTTCTCAAATTTAGAAATCACTTCTTGGACTAAACTTTTCAATGATTTCATTACCAAGTTCTATCCTCATGGTAAGACTAATATGATGAGGAAATTGATTATGAGTTTTTCACATAATGGCAATGAGCAATTACATGAATCGTGGAGTAGATATCAAAGCCTTTTAAGGAAATGTCCTCATCATGGTTTCTCCCGTTGGCAGCTAGTCCACTATCTTTATGAGGGCATGGATTACCAAAATAAACAAATCATAGATGCTTCTTGTGGAGGTTCTATAGCAAGCAAAAGTGAAGATCAAGCATATAGAATTCTCGAGGAATTAAGTCAAAATTCTTTTAAGTACACTACTTCTTCCACATATGATAGAGCCAAGGTCTCCTTTAATAAAGAGGGAATATATGAATTAGTGAGACATGCTGATAAAGAATTAAGGGATGAGGTTAGTGAAATCAGTAAGAAATTAGAGAAACTCTTATCAGCCCAAACACTTAATCCCTCTCCAAAAAATTTTGTATGTTCCTTTTGCTCTAGTCAAGATCATAATGAGGCTCAATGTGTTGCTTTTATGAATATGCAGAAAGAAGTTAATGCCTTTTCCCAACCCTATCCTCATAATCCTAGCTGGAATCCATCAATTCCCTCTTGGAAAAATCATTCCAACCAAGCGGCTACATTCCAACCAAGTAGGTCCAACTTAAACTCTCAAAACCTCCCAATTCCACATTATCAAAATTTCCCAAACCTTCATGCATCTCAACATCCTTCTCATACACAAAACCCTCAAATGATGACAAATTCTCATAGTCCTCTTAATTTTCAAAGTCCACAAATATCTCAGCAGCCCTCAATCCAAAATCCTCCAATTATGCAACATGCCCCGCTAGGATCTCATCCTCATATGGATCCCACAATCCAAACCTTGAAAGAACAACTAGCCAATCAACAACAAGCCTTAGCACAAATGATGTCCCAAATACAAGCTCAAAATCAGATCATTCAAAACCAAGGACAGTTGTTTCAAAATCAACTCTCTCAATTGTGTAAGGGTTTATCTCAAGGACAAAGCGCAGAATCAAATCCTAGGGGTCAACTACCAAGCCAACCCATAGCCAATCCTAAGCATAACCCACAAGGTTTTGCTTCTCATACCCAAGCAAGTTCAAGTCAAGGTCCTCACATAGAGGAATTTAAGGAAATCACTTGATTGAGGAATGAGAAATCTGTCCCCAAGGTTGATATGAACCAACCCAAAAGATTACTTCCTAGGTTGGGAAATAAGGAGGAGAAAGGGGACAGTAATTAAAAAAAAGAAAAGGAAAAGGGTAAACAGAAAATTACATTGGAGGAAGATTCTTTTAGTGATAAGGATGAGTCAATGAAGGAAAAAGAAGAGTCACAGTGGAATGAATCATCAAATAAACTCGTAGAATCTAAGTATGATCCACCCATACCCTTTCCTACAACCCTCATCCCTCAGCTTAAACCAAAACAATCATTGGGCAACCCCAAGAATGAAACTAGAACCATAAATCTATCAGCTGAGGTGAGTGCTTTTATTTCAAACACACTTCCAAGAAAGCAAAAGGATCCCGGTAGCCCACTTGTTTCATGTAGCATTGGGAATCTTAATTTTAGAAAAGCATTATTAGATCTTGGAGCTAGTGTTAATATTCTGGCCACTCATCTATTTGAAAGTTTGAAATTAAGGAATTTGAAACCCACATCCATTGAAATTAGAGGCATGATAGAAGATGTAATTGTGAAGGTAGAAGGTTGCTGTTTTCCAGTTGATTTTCTTGTGCTAGATATGACCTCACCAAAGAATGTTAATGATTCCACCATCATCCTAGGCCGTCCTTTTTTAGCTACTGCTGAAGCTAATATTGATTGTAAAACAGGCTAGTAGTAATGTCATATGGTGGAAAGAGGGTTTCTTTGAAAGTTTTCAATGAGATAAAAGGTTTTGATGATATACAAGAGCAAGGACATGTTGAGGAATGCCACACTATTACCATTGAGCATGATCCTAGTGATATTCCTAGAATTCCTTCACAAAATCATGGCATGTCTCCTCTACTCCCAAATCCTTCACCTTATCTCTTTAGAAGAGTAGAAATAGGAAATTATGAATTAAAGATGGAAAATGAGAGACTAAAGATGAATCTCAGCACCTTAAAAGAAAGAGTAAAAGATATGCATGATAGAGTTGACCAATTGACCGAGGAAAATGAAAATCTCAAGATAAAATTGAGAATTCACAGGTACAATAGAAGGAAAAGAAAAACAAAGGCTGAAGTTATCTTTGAAGGAGGAAATCAAAGGCTGCAGAGAAAGGTATGGATTCCAAAATTCATTATGGATAATTATAGGCAGACTGTAGCACATGAATTGTGGATTCCAAAATCATTTTATCATCCTAAATTGATCTTTTTGAATGTCTAGCTAAAGACTATAAACTAAGCGCTTCTTGGGAGGCAACCCAAGCTAACTTACACTACTTTTTTGTCCTCTCCCTCTCTGTTTTTGATGTTTATTTTGTATTGCAGAAATTTTCAAAGATGACATGAAAGCAAAATCAGCAAGTAGAAAGTGGAAGGTGGTCAAGAACCCAAGGAAAGGAAGAACATAAAAGAAGGCTCAAATCTGCAGTTCATCTTCATGACCCTCCAAATGTTCAGGTGACATCTTTCCATGATTTTATATATACATGTCATTGAGGACAATGCCTAAAAAGAAAGGGGGGATAGCTGTAGTTGAGCTGTAGCCATCATATGCATGAAATAAAAAAATTTAAATGCATGAATTGAAATAGATTAACACCACAAACCTATCTTAGTAGATTGCTATCTCAGTCATCCTCTCCGAAACTCCACTTCAGTGTAGAAGCTCAAGATATTCTTTTGTGGGGAAGTGGCAGTGATTATTTATACTCATATCCTCCTAAGATTAGATTCAACGATTCCATTAACCTTACGGATATCTTTCCTCTTATTTCACTGCTATTTCAATCCAACCTTTTCTCTCTTTCAGGTCTTCCAATCCTGCTATTCTATCTCTCTTATTGCTCTCTCTCTCTCTCTCTCTCCCTCTCTCTCTTTCTACTCTCTCATATTTTATATTAATTCTCTAATCTCACTCTTGCTTCCATCACGGTTCTCTCTCTCCCATTCTGTTCTTTCTCAAAATCTACATTCTTTCTATCTTTCTCTCTCATTCTATATCTAGTCCTCTCTTTCTAATCTCTCTCTATCTCCCCCTATTTATCTTCTGCTATTTATCTATTTTATCACTCTTTCTCTTTATTTATTCCTCCTAAAAAATCCCTTCTCTAGCTCTTTACTCTCTCCAATTACCTCTCCCTCATACTACCTTTCTCTCTTGATTGCCCAACTCCTCATCTCTGCTCCTAATATTGATATGGTTGTGCCCTAGAATCCCTGTGGATCGACCTAGAAAGCTATACACCCTACATAACTCTATCATTCATAGCTTCCTAGCTTATAAATAGTAAGTTTTTTTAGGCTTGAGGACATGACGACCTCGAGCCTATCATCTCACACGGTGCAACGTCACTTGAAACATAAATAAAGAAAACATAGTCCCACACGGAATAAAATATAGGATTTAATCGTGTATATAAGGTAAGAGCTATTATGCAGTTAGTTTAAATCCTTAATGCATGCTCCTAACCACTTATTAAAAATTGTGCACAGGTGTCACGCACACACACGCGTGTCACGCACACACGTCACGCACACGTGTACACGTCCATGCGTCGCCACATGGCGTCACCACCTGCCACATCAGCGCGCATTAAATAAACCCTTTTTATTCTTTTTATTTTAAAATAGAGTTAAATAAATTCAGAAAAATTCCAGAAAATTCCAAAAAATAGGAAAATTCTTAACTTTCAAAATACAACTTCAAATTAATTTAAATTTGTTTTGTTGGATCAGAAATTGAATTATCTATCATTATAAAAACTCAAAATATTAAAATAACAAGAGAATGAATTTTAATTAAATAAATACACTCATGTATATTAAAAAATAAATTTAGAAAAATACATGAGTGTAAATAAAGATCTTTTCTCTTATCATTTAATAATGAAAATATAATTATGATCTCAAATATAAATAGGATTAGAATCACATAGTTTAATTATGCATAATTATCCATAAAATGATATATTTTTAGATCATAATATGAAATTACATGAAATGATAAAAATGTACTTAAAATATGATAACATGCATACAAATGTAACAATTACTGCTTTTATTTGCATTATTAATCATGTAAATTCATGTATAAATTGTATGTTATCAATATTTAACTTGTAATACTATCATATTTAATTGATATTAATGCTTGTTTTATGTAATTGTGATACATGTTATCATAGTTTTATGAATTTTCTCCATTGGCATGCCATTTTACTAAAGTCCACATTTTTTCATTATTTAGGGTTAATTATGTGTTTTATTGATGTTTGACATTTTGCAACGTCAAACAACTTAAAATTTACTATTTTTCTTGATTTTATTTTGACTTTAGGAGATGATTAAAAGAATATATTAGAAGAAGAGAATGATGGAGGAATCAAAGTCAACTTTGAGGGGTTGACTTAATATTATTTTGAAATCAATATATTTTCTTGTTTAAATTTATATTTCTAGAGGCATGAGATTAAAGATAAGGTAATTTGTGATCAAATGGAGAAAATTTTGGATCAAAAAGGAGTTCTAAAAATGAAGTTATGAATTTTGGTAGACTAATAATTTTTTAAAATTTTTCTATGATTTTTCAAGAATTTAAAAACTTAAAATATTTGCAAAAAGGGTTTTATATGCGCTGGACTTGCGCAGAGCTAACGTGGCACGATGCGGACATGTGGCGGCACCACATGAGCCGACAAAGACCCATGCGAGCCCACGTGGTCGACTACGTGGCACGAAGGAATCAGGCTATGTATATTGGGCCCATGGGTATATTGGGTCCAAGAGACTGATACGGGGGAATACTAAGGCCCACTAGGCGACGTAAAGCGATATATTGCTTTCCCCTTATATAGGCAAAGAAACCACTTGATTCCTTTTGTGTGGGACTAATGTTTTTCCTTCTTTTTGGAGGTGACGTGGCAGATCGTGGCGCATCCAATTAGGCGCGTCGATTTGGTAGATTTTGGTCCACTAGATCTCAATCAACAACAAGGGATAAATGTTAGATCTAATCTCTATTAAGTGGACATAGTTATGTATTATTGTGGATTAGCTATCATTTTAATCCCATTAAGTGATTCAATTATGTTTAATCTGGAGATTACGACATTCATTTATGTGTGTGGAGGTTAATTATGTGTAGAGACAGTAAATCAGTCATTAGTCATTAATGGGCTGACTAATGATTGATTAGAGGCTTAAGCATTCCTCTATCTCTATAAATAGGAGGCCATAGTCCACTTGGATAACCTGATGCTCATAACTCTCAAGAGAGAATCCCATTTCCTCTAGAGATCAGGAGGTTATATCAGGATATTCAAGAAGACTATTTTTCGATTCAGTAATCTGCTTCGATGAAGATCAGTCTGGTGAATCCAGGTATGAGTTTAATTCCGTGTTATCAATCTGATTATTCTGATGAATCATGATGCATATTCAAGTTCCAACAATTGGTATCAGAGCCTATCTATGCATCTATTCATTAGGATGATCAGATGATTTCTATATTTTTCATTGAGATATTTAAGGTTTGCTATCCTCTATCTCAATGAAATTCAGCAGAAATATTCATTGGATCTTCATGAATTTAATCGAGAATTGTCATTTTTTCCTTGAAATAGTCATCGAGTTGAATTATGATTCCTGCGAGTAGTTTTGAATTCAGAATTCACCCATAGACAAATTTTCTTTATTGAAGTTTCGTTTGTTACAAAGTTAGAACAATACCAATTTGGCATGTTCTAAAATAAAGAACAAAGGGTGGAAAGAAGGTATTGTTTGTGAGGGTTGACTTGGTCAACTCTCTATTCTAGAAGCTTCCGGAATGTTCTAGAGCTTTCTAGAATCTTCTAGATGTTTCTAGAATCTTCTAGATGCTTCTAGAATCTTCTAGATGTTACTAGAATCTTCTAGAATATTTAATGCTTCTCATAGAAGCTTGTGGAGTCTTCTAGATTACCCTAGAAGATTATGGAAGCTTGTGGAACTTTCTAGATGTTCTAGAAAGTTATGGACATCTTCTAGAGAGAGAGTCTCTAGAAGCTTCTAAAGAGCTCTATAAAAGGAGGAGCTCACTTCAAGCTTTGGTGCAACCTAAAGGAAGCAACTCAAGAGCATCCTAAGGGAGTGAAACCCTTGTGAAGGAAGGGTCAAGCTACTTGGATAGTTGGAGAAAAGAGAGAGGGCAACATAGCATCTTTGAAAGAAGCTTTGTGAAGAGGTGACACTAAGTGTGGCTCTTCTTGTTGGTTAGTCCCTTTTTAGTTAACTTGTTCTCTTTCCTCCTTTTGTCCTAGCTGTTTTGGACCTCTATTGTAAACATTTATCATCCCATTTAAGAAGGTTGTTTTTCTCCAATTTGTTAGTGGGTTTTGTCTAATCTCATCCCTAGACTATTGGTGGATACTTGAGCTTAGTTGAATACATATTTTAGACTCCTTTATTCTAAAGATCCTCAACAAACTGGTATCAAAGCTACTTAGAGTCTATTCTTGAGGTATTCCTTGGAGCATAAGATGTCTACCAAGTTTGATATTGAGAAGTTTGATGGCAATATGAGCTTTAGCCTTTGGAAAATTAAAATGAAGGCTATACTGACTCATCAAGGCTTTCAAAATGCACTCTTGGGGATTGAGAATATGCCCAAGACTATGTCATTGGAGGAAAAACAAGAACAAGATCAAAAGGCACTTTCGGTTATTCAGTTGTGCTTGTCTAATGGGGTACTAAGAGAGGTCGCTCAAGAGAAAACTACAGCTGGATTGTGGTCCAAGTTAGAGTCATTATATATGACTAAATCTCTCACTAGGAAAAGCTTCATTTGAAGCAAAAAGTTTATAATGCTGAGAATGTCCGAGGGAGCTTCTATCAAAGGTCATATTGAGGAATTCAACTCCATTGTCACGGACTTGGAGAATGTTGACATCAAGATAGATGATGAAGATCAAGCTCTCCAACTACTTTGTTCATTACCACCTTCGTATAAGCATTTTCGTGAAACTTTGCTTTATGGAAGAGAGTCCATCACTTTGAAGGATGTGAAAGCAGCCTTATTGTCTAAAGATATTTTAGACAAAGGACTCACAGGTGGGAGTGGTGAAGGGCAAGATCTTGAGGCTTTTGTGTCAAGAGGGCGTCCTAAAGAAAGGAGCCATAATGCAGGAGATAAAAAGGTATCAAGATCTAAATCAAGAAATAAGGATAAGTCCTGCAATTATTGTAAGAAGAAAGGACACATCAAGGCTGATTGTTGGAAGCTTCAAAAGAAGCAACAAAGCTCGGAAAGTAATTCCTCTAAAAGACCTGAAGGCATGGTAGAGGCAAATGTGGCCAAGGAAAAGGAGGTAAGTGAGTTTGTTCTCTCAGTAAGCACCATTAGATCCAAAGATGATTGGATTTTGGATTCGGGGTGTACACATCACGTGACACCTAATAGAAAATTCTTCTCCACATATGAACCTATTGATGGAGGAGTTGTCTTGATGGGGAACGATGCTCCATGCAAGATTATTGGGATTGGTTCAGTCAAGATCAAGATGCATGATGGTGTTGTGAGAACTTTGACAGAGGTTAGGCATGTCCCTGACTTGAAAAAGAACCTCATCTCCTTGAGCACACTTGACGCAAAAGGCTATCGATACTCGGGTGAAGGTGGAGTCTTGAAAGTCTCCAAAGGTACGCTAATTATCTTGAAAGGCCAATTATCTCATGGCATATATACTCTTATGGGCACTACATGTATCGGTGAAGTTGCTGCAGCAACTACTCCTATGGTAGAGGAGGACATCACAAAATTATGGCATATGAGGCTTGGGCACATGAGCCAAAAGGGATTGGAATTGTTGAGTAAGAGAGGCTTGCTATGTGGTCAAAGCATTAGCAAGGTGGAATTCTGTGAACATTGTATTATGGGGAAACAAAAACGTATTACCTTTGGTACAACGATTCATAGAACTCAAGGCACACTCGACTATATCCACTCTGATGTGTGGGGTCCTTCTCGAGTCCCTTCAAAAGGTGGTGCTAATTACTTTGTTACCTTCATTGATGATTTCTCTCGGAAGGTGTGGGTATATATGTTAAAGAAAAAAGGCGAGGTTTTCAAGGTCTTCAAACAATGGAAGGCTCTCGTTGAAAATCAAATGGGCAAGAAAATCAAGAGGTTGCGTACTGATAATGGTATGGAATTTTGTTCATCTGAGTTTGATGAATTTTGTAGGGACGAGGGTATTGCAAGGCATCGAACAGTGCGTCACACACCACAACAAAATGGTGTAGCTGAACGAATGAATAGAACCTTGCTTGAGAGAGCGCGCTGCATGTTACTAAATGCAGGCCTTAGTAAGGACTTTTTGGGCGGAAAGGCGTCTCAACGAGCTTGCTACCTTGTGAATCGATCACTGCATCTCGCTATTGACTTTAAAACTCCAGAGGAGGTATGGTCGAGTAATCCTCAGACTACTCTAATTTAAGAGTATTTGGTTGTCCCGCATACTTTCACATTGATCAAGGCAAGTTAGAGCCAAGAGCAAAAGAAGTGCATCTTCCTTGGTTACGCTTCGGGAGTCAAGGGATATCGGTTATGGTCACTTGATCCAAAAATCTCCCAAGCTTATAATTGAGAGGAATGTCACTTTTTAATGAATCTGCTCTTTTTGCGGAAAAAAAGGAAGAGATTACTTCCAAAATTGATACAAGTTTTCAGGACAATATATCAAAGAAGGTGGAGTTTGAAGATATGGGGACCCAACAACCCTCGCAGATGCAAGAAGAAACTTCAATTCCCGATTCATATGAGACAAGTATAAGTCCTCCGAGTTATTCTATCGCACGAGATCATGGAAGAAGAGAAGTAAGGCCACCATTGAGGTATGGTTTTGATAACATGGTAGCTTATGCACTCTCTATTGCAGAAGAAACTATTCAAGATGAACCAAAAAAAGTTATAAAGAAGCTATAGCCTCTCGTGAAGGTGAAAAAAATGGTTGTTGGCCATGAAGGAAGAGATGGAATCTCTTCACAAGAATCACACATGGGATCTTGTCATGCCTCCAAAAGACAAGAAAATTGTTGGTTGCAAATGGATCTATAAGAAGAAAGGTGAAACTTCAAGCATAGAAGGTGAAAAATATAAGGCGCGTTTGGTTGCTAAGGGTTATAGTCAAGTGGAAGGGGTTGACTATAATGACGTATTTTCCCCTGTGGTAAAACATACCTCGATACGTGTCTTGTTGGCACTTGTTGCATCCCATGACTTGGAGTTAGAGCAAATGGATGTCAAAACTGCCTTTCTTCATGGAGATCTTGATGAGGAAATTTACTTGCAGCAACCAGAAGGTTTTAAAGTCAAAGGTAAGGAGGACCATGTGTGTTTGCTAAAGAAATCTCTATATGGACTAAAGCAGTCTCCAAGACAATGGTATAAGAAATTTGATGCATTTATGACAAGAGCCGGATTTACAAAGAGTAAATATGACCACTGCGTCTACCTTATGAGGTTGTCAAATAACTCTTTTGTTTACTTGCTTCTTTATGTGGATGATATTTTAATCGCAGCAAAGGAGATATCTGAAGTCAACAAGCTTAAAGAGAAGCTTAGCAAGGAATTTGAGATGAAAGATTTAGGAGCAGCAAAGAAGATCCTTGGAATGGAAATTCAAAGGAATAGAAGGGCACATAAGTTATATTTATCCCAATCAAAGTACATTGAAAAGGTTCTAAAACGCTTTGATATGTGGGATTCAAAGCCTGTGGCCACACCTCTCGCTGCTCACTTTAAGCTTTCAAGCTCATTAGCACCAAAGACTACTGAAGAAGAGAGTTATATGACAAAGGTCCCATACTCTAGTGCAGTTGGCAGCTTGATGTATGCAATGGTATGCACTCGTCCAGACATTTCTCATGTAGTGAGTGTTGTTAGCAGATATATGGCTAATCCCGGGAAGGCTCATTGGCATGCCGTAAAATGGATATTTCGATATCTACGAGGCACCATTGATACTTGTTTAGAGTTTGGGAGACGAGAAGATACTCTTTGTGGTTATGTTGATTCAGATTATGCTGGAGACCTTGATCAAAGAAGGTCTCTTACCGGCTATGTGTTTACCATTGGAGGAGGTGCTGTTAGTTGGAAGGCTACTTTACAGCCTACAGTTGCTTTATCTACCACCGAGGCTGAATTTATGGCAATTACAGAGGCAATAAAGGAATCAATATGGTTAAGAGGATTGGTTGGTGAATTGCACTCATGTCAAGGGGAAACTATAGTGCATTGTGATAGTCAAAGTGCCATACATTTGACTAAAGATCCTATGCACCATGAAAGGACTAAACATATTGATGTTCGTTATCACTTTGTTAGAGATATTGTGGCACAAGGTGAAATTATCGTGCATAAGATCAGCACCGAGGATAACCCTGCCGACATGTTGACCAAGACTCTTCCAGTCACAAAGTTCAAGAAATGCTTAGATATTATTGGAGCTAAAGGATCGAGTCCTTTTGAAGCCATGTTGACCAAGCCAAAGGTGGAGATTTGTGAGGGTTGACTTGGTCAACTCTCTATTCTAGAAGCTTCCGGAATGTTCTAGAGCTTTCTAGAATCTTCTAGATGCTTCTAGAATCTTCTAGATGTTTCTAGAATCTTCTAGATGCTTCTAGAATCTTCTAGATGTTACTAGAATCTTCTAGAATATTTAATGCTTCTCATAGAAGCTTGTGGAGTCTTCTAGATTACCCTAGAAGATTATGGAAGCTTGTGGAACTTTCTAGATGTTCTAGAAAGTTATGGACATCTTCTAGAGAGAGAGTCTCTAGAAGCTTCTAAAGAGCTCTATAAAAGGAGGAGCTCACTTCAAGCTTTGGTGCAACCTAAAGGAAGCAACTCAAGAGCATCCTAAGGGAGTGAAACCCTTGTGAAGGAAGGGTCAAGCTACTTGGATAGTTGGAGAAAAGAGAGAGGGCAACATAGCATCTTTGAAAGAAGCTTTGTGAAGAGGTGACACTAAGTGTGGCTCTTCTTGTTGGTTAGTCCTTTTAGTTAACTTGTTCTCTTTCCTCCTTTTGTCCTAGCTGTTTTGGACCTCTATTGTAAACATTTATCATCCCATTTAAGAAGGTTGTTTTTCTCCAATTTGTTAGTGGGTTTTGTCTAATCTCATCCCTAGACTATTGGTGGATACTTGAGCTTAGTTGAATACATATTTTAGACTCCTTTATTCTAAAGATCCTCAACATTGTTATTTTTCGTGCGGGTCAAGAAAGGTCAAGAAGGGGTAAATTTCTTGTGAGGTTATCTCTCGGGCGAACTCTCGGTTGACTTCTCTTCATGAAGCATCCCGACGTGGGGAGATAATTATCTCTCTATCTATCCTCCGCATCGATGAAGCAGAGAGAGATTATTCTTTCACCCAGAGGAAGCCAAGCCTTGACGTAGGAGAATTCCTCATACGGTTCTTCGCTCGCCGAAGTCTCCTCTTTCGTCGAATTGTAAATCGAAGATCATCTTCTTCTTCCTCTTCCGCTGCCGATTCTCCAGATAAAACCTGAACATTCCGATTGAATGTCGGTTTTAGATGTCGGTTGAAAACCGACATTCGGAAAGATGAAAAGAATGAAAAAAAAAATACCTGTCAAGGAAGGAAGGGAACCGCCTCGTATGACGATAATCAAGAACGAAAAAAACTAAAAATTGGAAGATCGGTTCCTCGGCGATTTGAAGTTGTCGGAAATCGCGAACCGCCTTTCTTTGGATAGTCTTCTGAAGATCGATGAAACAGCCGCCGAAATCGCTGCCATTTCGAGTCGGTGAAGCATTTCCGATGAATCTCTTAAAAATCTGAGCCAAAATCACTGGAAACTTCCGCCGAAATCGCCGTCTTCTTCAAGCTCCGTTCACACGGAGATTGCGCGGAAGAAAGGAAGAAATCATCACTGACTTCCCCCAAAATGATAGACTCATTAAAATCGATGAAGATTTCCACCGAAATCCTCGGAAGTTCTGCCGAAATCTTTGGGCCATTTTCAGACGAAGATTGCGCAAGATGAGGGAAGAAGGCTATGATTTAGGGTTCGCCTATCGGCATCTCGTAGCGGCATCGGCACCATGAGGGCGGCATCGGCACCATTTTTTCGGCACTCGGCAACGGCAACAGCAATAGGTGTCGTTGCCGTTTTTCCGTGTGTTACGTAAAAACGGGAACGTAGCCGAGTGCCACGTATGGCCGGAATAGGTGCCGCGTATAGCCGGTGCCGTTTATAGCCGATAATATAGCCGATATGTTAATATTATTATATTAGAGTTTATTTTAACTTTCTCTCTTCTTTTCTCTCTCCCCGACTCTCTCGGTTACAACCTCTCAACCTCCTGAAGAAGAAGGTCCTCGCAACCTCCTGAAGAAGAAGGTAGCTCTCTCTCTCTCTCTCTCTCTCTCTCTCTCCCGAGAACACCGATTTTCTATTTTTTTAATTTTTGGTATATATCTCTCTCTCTCTCTCTCCCGAGAACACCGATTCTCCATTTTTTTAATTTTTGGTACTCCGAAAGTCGTTTTGATTCCGATTTCATTTTCCGTTGCTTTCCGATTTCGTTTTTCATTTTTTGGTCTCGATTTCGTATTTCCGATTTCCGTTTTTCGTTTTCCCGATTTTCCGGTTTTCGTTTTTTCGATTTCATTTTTCTCTATTTTGTTTTCCGATTTTCCCGTTTTCCGAATTCGTTTTTCGTTTTTCGTATTTTCCGGTTTTCCGAATTCGTTTTTTCGAAATCGTGATGTATTTTCGTATTTCCGATTTTCGTTTTTTGGTCTCCATTTCTTATTTTCGATTTTCATTTTTCTTTTTTCCGATTTTCTGGTTTTAAAATATTTGTGATCATTCTATCGAGAGTGTTTTTATGGTTTGTCCTTTAATTCAGAAGGGATATTTATTGAACAACAAAAAAATGTAATTTCTTTTTAGGTCACTTTTTAAATCAATTTTCTATTAATGATTGGATATGTCTTTATCACCTCTTAATGATGATTCACCGATTAAGGTACTATGAGAATTTTTAATTTCAATCAAGCTTGTTTATCAGTATCATGCCCAATGCCTCCCCAACCATCTTCAATCATGCAATTGCTATGTCCATCAGATGATTTTTACATCTTCCTATTTCCTGCCCCAAAAGGTAAACCCTCTTGTAACGAAGCTATTATCTCTATTTTTTATTTAGAAAACACTCCATTGTTTGTGCCTTCACAACCATCCTTGACTTTGAGTCACCCGTCAAGATACTTGTGTGTAATTGACAACGAATCGGCTGATTGTTCACCGATCACAATTATTCTAGAGAAACGTTTAGTAATCATTTGGGAGAAGTACAATCATCGTCAACAAAAGAGGAATGAAAGCTCTCACCTTGAGTTCCTCATTGATAACTGATACAATACCAGTCACAAGGATTTTTCTCAAAATTCTTGCGAGCAATTGCATGAAAAAAGGGAAGAAATAACAATCCAGGAACCACACAAGTTCTGGGTTGCATCAGAAAAGTGTTTGAATCGTCTAAGAACTAGAAATTTAATTGGGGTGCAGAATGAGGTGAAGATGGACGAAAAATTGAGCACTTGGAGAACCCTGCTGGTGCTAGAACCGGTTCTTAACTTCAGATTGTCAATCCAAGAGGTGGTATCAATTAATCCACAGAGGACGGGTAAAATAATCTTGAAGTCAAAACCCTAGATGTACATGTTGGCCTTGATTTCTTCCAAATAATTGTTCCAACAATGAATCCTCTCTGCCATCTGTTTGAGAGATTCAAAGGACATCAACTGATTATCAGTTGGTGAGGGCAATTTAAGGCCTTCTTTGATTATCTAGTTTGGCGTTCCCTATCTAAGAAATTCAAATATCCTAGTTTTCTAGAACTTCCCCCTGCTTTGAAATCAGTCCTTGTCACAATGTGTGGACAGTATTTCGATAATCCAAATGATATATCTCAATTGTACAATGGTCTATCACAAGATCTGGATTCCATGGCCACTGTTCTCTAGATTGTTTTGTATTTGCCGGTAACCGCATTTAATTGCTTATCATATTAAAATGGGTAAACATCTTATAGTGGCACGACCTTTCATTTTAGGTCCAGATTGTGGCACGACCTTTTTCTATGTCCAAATTGTGGCACCACGCGTGCGTAACGGGAGAATTTTCTTTCTCTCTCTCACGGGGAGATCTGGAAGTTCCAGCATATCTACCGGGGGACGCCGCGGTGACATTTGCTGACTACTGGATGGAGCACTTTCCTGAACCAGAAGAAGCTCGTGGCGGGGGACTCGATCGTGTTCCTGAGGAGCGAGAGCGGGGAGCTCTGCGTCGGGATCCCGCGAGCCAAGAAAGGCTCTGGCGGCGGCTTGGAGCTGCCTTCGTGGTATAACATTCCCGGCGGCGGGACGTGTTTGCCGTCGTCGTACGCCAGGTTTTCCCTTTTCTTGAGGGAGCAGTAGAACAAGCTGATGCGGAATCGGTTTTGGAAGTGGGCTGGCTCGCGGGAAGCGGGCAGCCATTTGATATCGTTTACTTTCCGCGGGCGAGCACGCCCGAGTTCTGCGTGAAGGCGGCCGTCGTGCGAGCTTCGTTGAGGATCGACTGGTGCGCCGGAATGCGCTTCAAGATGGCATTCGAGAGAGAGGACTCGTCCCGCATCAGCCGCTTCATGGGCACCGTCTCGTCTATCCAGTTCATGGATCCCATGCGTTGGCCCGCTTCTCCCTGGCGCCTTCTCCAGGTTTCTTTTCTTTTTGTTCTTTTTCCTGCTGTCTTTTTTTCCTTTCCGCGAACGCTTCGTTGATGAAGTTTTGTACTATAATAGGTGTTCGTGGGACGAGCCGAACTTGCTGCAGAACGTGAAGAGAAGGAGAGATATCTTTTTCTCTCTTCTTCTCTTCTTTCTCTCACTCTCTCCTTCTCTTCCTCACATTCTTCCTCGCCTGCGCCTCTCTCTCTCTCTCTCTTGCGACGGAAATTTCCGTCGCGAGGAGAGATTTCTTTTTCTCTCTTCTTCTCTTCTTTCTCTCACTCTCTCCTTCTCTTCCTCACTTTCTTCCTCGCCTGCGCGTCTCTCTCTCTCTCTCGCGACGGAAATTTCCGTCGCCGCGAGGAGAGATTTTTTTCTCTCTTCTTCTCTTCTTTCTCTCACTCTCTCCTTCTCTTCCTCACTTTCTTCCTCGCCTGCGCGTCTCTCTCTCTCTCTTTCGCGACGGAAATTCCCGTCGCGAGGAGAGATTTCTTTTTCTCTCTTCTTCTCTTCTTTCTCTCACTTTCTCCTTCTCTTCCTCACTTTCTGCCTCGCCTGCGCATCTCTCTCTCTTCTTCTTTTCTTTCTCTCACTCTCTCCTTCTCTTCCTCACTTTCTTTCTCCTGCGCGTCTCTCTCTCTCTCTCGCGACGGAAATTTCCGTGGCGAGGAGAGATTTCTTTCTCTCTTCTCTCTCTTTTTTGGAAATTATTACTCCCTCTCTTCCTTCTCTCGCTCTCCCCTTCTCCCTCTCTGTGTGTCGCAACGGAAGTTTTCCCGTCGCGAGACTCGCTGCCACGTTTTTGTCCACGTCCTTCTTTATTCTCTCTCTCTTCATCTCACGCGGTCCTCCTTCCTCTCGCTTTATTCTCTGTCGACTGTTTACGTGCCATTGCTTTTTTAGCTTGCTGGGGAAGCTGTTCTCTCTCTCTATAACTCGCGTGTCCGCTGCTTGTAAATAAAGCTGCTCTCTCTCTATAACTCACAGTGCCACGCTTGGCGTTTGACCATAATGATAGTTGTCTCCAAGACTTTGTCGGTTATAATAAAGATTCCCCTCCCACTTTTATGAGTCTCTCTACTCCCGAATCCACTCCGCCGCGGATCTCCCATCTTCTAACCGGTAGGTTTCTGACGAGCCCTCTCTTCCCCATTCCATCGATTCTTCAAATTTTGAATTTTTCTCATATGAATTCTTCCTTTCAATTTTGAATTTCTTCTTTCATTTCTCTCATTTCCTTCGAATGACCTCTTCTTTCTTGTCTGAATTCGTCGTTGCCTCATATTGATATCATTATTTCAATCTCTGGTATCGATAATTTACACTTGGCTTGATTTTGAATTTCTTATTTCTTTTCTCAGTTTAATGTTATAGTGTCCTAATCTCAATATTCTTGTGTAATGTAGATTGGAATATCCTAATTTAGTTTTGTCCTTGCCATGATCAGAGTCCAGAATTCCACGATATGACTTCTTCACATATGAGTGACACGGATAGTGACTATAATCCTCATCTGCAAGATGAGGCATTTGATTATGATACCACTGATCTAGAGGGATACTTATTTGAAGAAGAGAATGATGAATTTACGAACAATGACCAAAATAACATAGCAGAATTTGTATTACAAGCACACGACGTTGACTACGATAGTGAGTATGCTAATTCCGGTGACGACATTGTAAGTCAACCAGATTTGGATGATAAAGGTAACCTTATGAGTGAACCTGATATGGTTGACCAGATTGTAAGTCAACATGATAGGGGCGCATGGTATGACCCCGAATGCCCCATGGACGAGATCCAATTTCAAGTTGGCATGAAATTCGATTCGCATGATTCATTTCAAATAGCAGTGAAGGATAGCGCCATAGCAAATGGGTTCACGGCCAACTACGTTAGGGGAGGGACGAAAAGTGTAGAATTTAAATGCAAATCAGTTTGTCCATGGAGGATATATGCCAGCTGGAATCAAACAAAAGAGACCTTTGTCGTGAAGGCTCTAACTGATCATCATACATGCAACAAGGTAACGGATAGCAATCATGTAACCTATAAGTGGATTGCAAACCACTTCTTGGAGAGATTTCGGATGACTCCGGATTGGAAGGCAGTGGATATGATGCGAGAAATCCATGAAGTACATGGAGTCAATGTTTCACGAAAAACATGTAATAGAGCAAAAGCAGAGGCGCGCAAAATGATCGAAGGGTCTTTGAATGACCACTATCACTGGCTTCCTGCCTACGTTGCAGAACTGAAGGCGCGTAATAAAGGAAGTACTTTCTTTATGGTCAACGAGCGAGACAATCTTGACTCCTTGCTTAGGTTCAAGAGACTATATGTGTGCTTTAAACCTGTTGCAGAAGGGCTCAAAGCCGGTTGCAGGAAAGTCGTTGGACTCGATGGTTGTTTTCTGAAGACTATAGCAAAAGGGCTACTGTTGAGCGCAGTTGGCAAGGATGGGAACGATCAAATGTACCCTATTTCATGGGCTGTGGTTGAAGTGGAAAATGAAAATTCATGGAAATGGTTCATTGAATTGCTAATGGAGAACTTGGAAATTGTAGATGGCAATGGGTGGACGATCATAAGTGATCAACATAAGGTAGATAACTGACCCCATTCATAATATTATACATTTTTTCGATAGTAATACACCGTAATAATAACTTGTTCCTTTCTCACATTGTGCAGGGCCTACAAAATACAGTTGAATCTCTCCTACCATATGCATAGCATAGGAATTGTGCCAGACATATTCACGCAAATTGGAAGAAGAAGGGACACTCCACTATGATGCTGAAAAATATGTTTTGGAAAGCTGTGAAGTGCACCACCCCTCAAGAACTTGAATGGATCATGCGCCAGATGGAAGCAATGAAACCACAGGCTGCGCACGACTTCCAAGCTGTGGGAGTACAAAAGTTATGCAGAGCATTCATTTCTACGAGGACTACATCTCCAACGACTGATAATAATGTTTGTGAAAGCTTTAACAATTATATCCTACAGTCAAGATCCATGCCAATCATAGATATGCTTGAGTATATAAGAAGCGCGATCATGCATAGGATAGTGCGCAAGAGGAATAAAATTTCAGGCAGTTCTCATGAGTTATGCCCCAAAATAAGAAAGCTTTTGAACAAAATCATTTTGAGCTCTAGGAAATGCACTCCGAAAGATGTTGGAGACTTCAAATAAGAAGTGAGAACCTTGGGAAACCAATTTGTTGTTGACTTACGTGCGAGAACGTGTGGTTGCAGATACTGGGATGTGACGGGTATTCCGTGCCCCCACGCTGTTAGTTGTATTTATTGTGAAAGTTGGGACCCCACCTACTTCGTCTCTGATTCGTTCAAGAGAGAAATACAGAGATGCGTATAGTCGCTCTCTTACTCCGATGGATAGTAAGATCGTGTGGCGCTATAACGAATGCAACTACTTATTTTCCCCATTGGTGTGGAGACAACCCGAAAGGCCAAAGCAAAAAAGAAGAGTTAACAATAGTGAGATAGAACCGACTCGTCCAAGCTCATCTAGGAAAGGCGTGCGAATGACGTGCAGCATTTGTGGACAAACTGGCCACAATCGAAAGAAGTGTACCCAAAGGAGGGTTGTAGATGTGATCGGAGTAAGCATTCGAATTTCTAATAAATTATTTAATGTCTTTGAAGTTTATTAGTATTAGATGAATAAATCGATTTGTTGTATTAGGCAAGGTTCGCAAGTGGCTACAGAACCTGCACCCGGTTCTAGTGGTTCACGCTACGCCATTGTATGTTTATTTTTCTTTTCTATTCTATAATTGTTGGTGTCCTTATTGAATATTTATTATTTTAGATTCCTGATGAACGAGTTAGGGTGATGGCTGTGGGTCGATTTGGAGGACAATTTGGCATTCACGAGCAAAGTGAGCCGAGGCTCGAAGATCACCACATGCGACCTCTACAATCAGAGCATCACATGCACCGCCAGGATTTTTTTATGTTTTCCATAACCCTTACAGCTGGCAGTTTCCGGTTCTTGCCACGAGGATTTACTATCCACGGAATGGCCGTGCAAGATCCGTTCATCGGCGGAGTGGAGTGGATTCAGAGTAGAGAGACTCATAAAAGTGGGAGGGGAATCTTTATTATAACCGACAAAGTCTTAGAGAGAGAGAGAGAGAGGGAGAAGAATGTGGGAGAGAGGGAGAAGGGGAGAGGGAGAGAAGGAAGAGAGGGAGAAAGAAGGAAATAATTTCCCAAAAAGAGAGAGAAGAGAGAAAAAGAAATCTCTCCTCGCCACGAAAATTTCCGTCGAGAGAGAGAGAGACGCGCAGGCGAGGAAGAAAGTGAGGAAGAGAAGGAGAGAGTGAGAGAAAGAAGAGAAGAAGAGAGAAAAAGAAATCCTCTCCTCGCGACGGAAATTTCTGTCACGAGAGAGAGAGAGAGAGACGCGCAGGTGAGGAAGAATGTGAGGAAGAGAAGGAGAGAGTGAGAGAAAGAAGAGAAGAAGAGAGAAAAAAAATCTCTCCTCGCGGAGACGGAAATTTCCGTCGCGAGAGAGAGAGAGACGCGCATGCGAGGAAGAAAGTCAGGAAGAGAATGGGAGGGTGAGAGAAAGAAGAGAAGAAGAGAGAAAAAGAAATCTCTCCTCGCGACGGAAATTTCCATCGAGAGAGAGAGAGAGAGAGAGAGACGTGCAGGCGAGGAAGAATGTGAGGGAGAGAAGGAGAGAGTGACAGAAAGAAGAGAAGAAGAGAGAAAAAGATATCTGTCCTTCTCTTCACGTTCTGCAGCAAGATCGGCTCGTCCCACGAACACCTATGGTGGTGCAAAACTTCATCAATGAAGCGTTCGTGGGAAGGAAAAAAGACAGCAGGAAAAAGAACAAAAAGAAAAGAAACCTGGAGAAGGCGCCAGGGAGAATCGGGCCATCGCAAGGGATCGGCGCACTGGATAGACGAGACGGTGCCCATGAACCAGCTGATGTGGGGCGAGTCCTCTGTCTCGAATGCCATCTTGAAGCGCATTCCGGTGCACCAGCCGATCCTCGAAGCTCGCACGGCGGCCGCCTTCACGCAGAACTCGGGCGTGCTCGCCCGCGGAAAGTAAACGATATCAAATGGCTGCCCGCTTCCCGCGAGCCTGCCCGCTTCCAAAACCGATTCCGCATCAGCTTGTTCTACTGATCCCTCAAGAAAAGGGAAAACCCGGCGTACGACGACGGCAAACACGTCCCGCCGCCGGGAACGTTCTACCCGGAAGGCAGCTCCAAGCCGCCGCCAGAGCCTTTCTTGGCTCGCCGGATCCCGACGCAGAGCTTCCCGCTCTCGCTCCTCAGGAACACGATCGAGTCCCCCGCCACGAGCTTCTTCTGGTTTAGGAAAGTGCTCCATCCAGTAGTTAGCAGATGTCGCCGCGGCGTCCCCCGGTAGATATGCCAGAACTTCCAGATCTCCCCGTGAGAGAGAGAGAGAAAGAAAATTCTCCCATTACGCACGCGCGCAGCCAGGTGGACAAAAACGTGGCAGCCACGTGTGGGACGGAATAACAAAACCGTCCACCTCAGCAAGAATGCTGATGTGGTGCCACAATCTGGACATAGAAAAAGGTCGTGCCACAATCTGGACCTAAAATGAAAGGTCGTGCCACTATAAGATGTTTACCCTATTAAAATTGCTTATCAAAATCGTTGTTGATACTAGGTGGTCCATGATGCGAACATTAGATAACTTTCTCCACCGTGAGTCGAGGGAAGCCGGAGAGGCGGGTCCGGCTCGGGCAACAACCGAGCATGATGATGATGTAGATGAAGTAGGTTCACGAAGACATACAACTCGATTGCCTATCTTCCAGCAATTTATTTGGGTGGTCGATCGTACATACGAGTGCACGATCTGTCGGGAGAAATACCCAAATAGCGAGCAAGGAAGAATTAAGCAGCCAGCTAATGGCAGCACTTACCCGTTCTGGATGCACTACAAGTGAGCGCATTCGTGGATCCACGACGCCTTGAAGGGAAAGGAGAACCCCAACAAGCAGAACTTTATTGCGGAGAATGCCGAAGGACGCATGGAAGTCCAAAAGTCGAAGAAGAGGGTGTTCAGGGGTCTGAATGCAGAGGAGACGAACGATGTCATCACTAGATTCGTCTGTGCCACTGACTCTCCGTGGTCTATTGTTGACCACGAAACATTTAGGGAAATGTGGCGATATGCTACACAGGCGAACATTGATCCGCCCACGGTGAAGGTTATAAATCATTTTATTTTTTTCATCTATTCATTTCATTTATTCTTCTCATTTTACTAATCAATCTCAATTTTACTTGACTCAAATAGGTTATCAAGGCCTGGGCAATCAAGATGCACAGAGCGATGAAAGAAGAAATCATTGGATATTTCCGTGACATCCACTATGTGATGGTGACTGCCGACGCATGGACATCGGAGAACGGTTTAGGTCTTCTCGGTGTCACGCCCATTGGGTGGACTGCAGATTGGCGTGATCGTGAGACCGTACTTGCTTTGAGGAGCTCTGGAGAAGCACGATGGAGAGGGGTTGGCAAAAGTTCTATATGAAATCATCACTGAGTTTAAGATACGATCCAAGGTATTGCATTTATTTCTCTAACATTTACATTATAGGCGTAAGTATCCTAGAGTATTTCGTTTTGCAGATTGTCGCGGTGATGACAGACAACGCATCGAACAACAAGACAATGATGTAGATCCTCGCGAATAAGCTGCGTCGTTACAACAAATTCTTCACTGCTTCTCGCCAGGTCCTCTGCTTTGCTCACATCATGAACCTGGTCGTGCAAGCATCAATGAAGACATTTAATGTGCGGCCGGAGATTCAAGATGAAGTTAATGCTTCCGAGGATACTCCATTGACTCTAAATGTCAATGACTTCGTCTGGACAAACCCTGCAAACGTCCATAATGAAGATGATGAAGAGGGCTCTGGGAGGATGAGGATGGCGTAGTCGTCCGAGGACGATTTGGTGCCCGATGAAGACACCCGAGAGCCTCGTTCACGATGATACCCTTCATTCCAGCGATTCGTCGTCTTCGCGGCTACATCCATCCATCTATCCGAGCTGACTATAGTTGAGAAGGTATGTATTCTCATTCTAGCAACTCGTATTGGCAAGCAACGCCAACGACTATACAAGACATTGTGTACAGAGGAGAAAGTGAACACCAATGTCTTGCAGTTAGATTGCCCCACCGGATGGAATAGTACATTTGTGATGTTGGATGCCGTTCTTGATAAGCTGTGTGTTTTTAGAGAAGGGGTATCTCACTTGAAGACGAGGGGTAAGGAGACGAAGATCTCGAGATGAGAGAGGACGGTCCTTGAGATTTTTTTATTGACATACTACAGCCGTTTTGCATTTGCGACTGAAGTGTGTCAAGCGACAGACACCGACCATCGACGACATCTTGGCTATGGTAGAGGTATGTAATGAATGTCATTTGACAGTCTTTGAAAGTCATTTTATATTTTGCCATTATCTCATTCGTACAATTTCCATTTCAGGTCCTCATGAAGCACTTGATCGATATAGAGATGAAGAATCGAAGGTCAATGCTCTTCAGAGGTGTTGCGAGTCTGGACGGAGAAGACCGATCGAGTATACTTGTGGCGTGTAGACAAATGAAGGCCAATTTGAAGACTATCGCCTACGCTTGACAGAGAACCAGGTGATAACCTCTATCGCCATCCTAGATCCTCAACATAAGGGTAAGAACCTTACAGAGAGGGTGAAGTCTCAAACAGTCGCCTACATCAGAAGCCTCCTCCTTGACTCGCCACCGCAACCGTCAGCATCTCGCTCTACATCATCCAAGCCTGCCAATATAACACATCATGATTGGTACGGCTCTATTATTCGACCATCAAAGACACTGGAGAGCTCGTCTTTGACAGCAGATAAGCAGTAAGATGCCTATTTGGACGATGTCGCGTGCAAAGATGGCAGCTCAATTATTTTCTGGTGGGCACGTATCGGCCAAACATTGTATCCGACACTGGCGCCTATTGCACGCGAGCTCTTGTGCATTAGTGCAACAAGCGCTCCTGCTGAGCGTCTTGATAACATGCATTTATAACTTGAATTCTTATCTTAATTAACTCATATTCATGCTTATTTTATGTGAATATGATGCATGTTATCATACTTTTTAGGAATTTTCTCCATTGGCATGTCATTTCACTAAAGTTGATATTTATGCATAAATTAGGGAAAATTTCATGCTTAATAGATGGTTAATCTTTTGTTTAAATTAATAGAAGTTAATATCTAGTATTGAATGAGTATTGACTTTAGTAAATGCTTAGAAAGATAATTTCAGGATGAATTTATGATTTAAAATGTTTAATGAGAAATATGTTAAGTAAATTTTAATTCATCTTGATTTCTTCTTTAAAAATATATTTTAAATGATATGATATTAAAAAGAAAAGAATTTGTGATCCAATGGAGAAAATTTGGATTAAAAAGGAGTTGTATATTTTAAATTATGAATTTTTGAATCTTTAAGCCCTTTTTCCTTATTTTATTTGATTTTTAAATTGAATTTTCCTATTTAAAATCGCAAAAAAAGGGTTTTACTAACCTGCAGGCTGAAGTGGCGAGCGGAAGCTGACGTGGCGCTCGGAGGCTGGCGTGGCGCGCGGGACCCCCTCGGGTTGCGACGCGGCACTGAGGCCACGTGGGGCGCAGGCGGCGCTGACGCGTGGCAGGAGGCCACGCGGACGGATCCACGTGGGCGCCCGTGTGGGCCGCCACATGGCAGAGGGTTCGCAGATGGAGGGCCCACGGGTATAGTGAGCCCTGGTAAGTAGTTGGGGGCGGTAACGCAATTGCGTTACCGCGCCCCGACATTTAAGCGCGCGATTTGTTTATTTTTCCTCCGTGTGGGACTAAAGTCCCGCGGAGTCTTACCATTGCAGGCGACGTGGACGTAGCGCAGGCGTCGGATCCAGTCGACCTTGATCGCAAGGCGTCGATCGCGTGGACCGGAGTCCACGCGATTGTCAGATCAGGCACGTGCGGGAATACAAGGGTAAGTGACCTGATCTAAGGACTTACCTAATGACACGTGGAAGTCTCAGCGTCGTCCGATCGTCATCACCACTCATCCATCGTCGATCGGGATCGTGGACTTCACCAAGATGCACGGACGGCGGCGATGCATCGAGACATTGGTAACCTCTCATCGGACGGCGGACGCTCCTCGCAGAAGTGGATCACGATCAGATCTTGATCGATTCGTGAAGGAATTAAGCGAATTTCGAGGAAGATCATTATTTCATCGTGATCCCCCTACGTTTAGATTCAATTCGAAGGGATTGGAAGTGGGATTGATCACGAATTCCTCCTTGATTTCATCGAATTTTCCCCTTGAATTCTGAAATTCCGTGAGAAAGGATCCGAGCAAATTCACTCCAATTCGCGCAAATTGGAGCTTAATTCTCGTGGCAATCACGTTAGTAGTGAGATTCAATCGATTATCAAGAGGTAATTTGAGTTTTTATTAGATTTAGAAGTTTAATTTTGCAAATTAGTTCATAGTGTTCTTCATTTTCCCCAATTTTAGGTCCGAAAAGTTGCTAATTTTGAAAATAGGATATCTCTCTGATTATAATTCTGAATCACTTGATTTTGGTTTCATTGAATTTGTCTTTTCATCAGATTTTCGTGGATAGCAAATTCATCAAATTCTGACTTCATTTGGCCCTCCAATTTAACGTTTGACCAAGCGCTGTTCATCTTTTATCAGAAGTCAAACGTTGACTTTTGGGGTCAATTACTTTTGATTTACAAATCAGAATTTGATAATTTCAGTCTTTTTGGATTCCTCTGGTTCTTAGCTTTCCATTGACATAGAAATTAAAAGATTTCGATTTTATTTAGGCATTCAATTTGAAGATTTCCTCTGAGGTGTCAATTTCAGGGATTTTCTGATTATTGATTTTCAATAATTCATAATCAATCCATTTCTTATCCAAAAATTATGAAATATATATCAATAAATGCCATTTTCTCTCTAGTTTCCAAATATCTACTTTTCGTAATATTATGACTCTGTTTGTTTCTCTGATTTTGCAGAACACCTACTGTTGGTCAAAGTCAACGTTTTGACTTTGACTTTTGACTTTTCTCTGTCAAATCCGAGATTTCAATTCTTAAAACTTCTTATTTACCTTATTTATATCATTTTCATATCTTACATCTTATTTTCTCTCATTTAAAACTCCTTTTAAACCTAAGTTTGAGTAAGTCAACTCTGCGATTAAAGTCAACCCTGCTCTCTGTGGATCGACCCGATACTTACCCAATACTTGATTATTATATCTTGTCTTTGTGAGTTTGGTTTTATAAATTTTTTTTGACCATCCTCTTTGTGTTTTAACGACGCACGAAAACGACACGTCATGTCTCTTCTCTGCAGCTCGTGCAATTGATAATTATAAGCGGAATCCCCCTAACGCCTAGAGTATTGAGACATTGGTTAAAGTGAAGTGTTGGCTGAGAGGGCACAACACGACATGGTACGATGTTGTATTAGCTGAGGACATGGACGAGGATGATTGACATCATTTTGTACTTGTACTTGACACTTGTTGGTTTATTTTATTACTTTCTTTTACATTCCATGTCTTCTTAACAGTTTGCCTTACGGTAAAGAAAGATTGCTGATTGACATCCTTCAAATTTCTTAACTCATGCGATCGCATTTTTTCTTCCAATTTTTAATCTTTGACGCCACTTATCATTCATGGCCCACTATTACGTGGAGTAAATAATGAATTTGATATTAAAGCGAAGAGTGGGCCACTTATAAATCGCAGCCATTTCAAATCTTGGGGCCATGCGACACCGGTGGGTAAGTGCACATTTCCTTACAATTTGAGACATGCAAATTTCCAATAATTAAACAAATCATTCTGTGCAGGATAGGAGGGAAGACATGTCTCTTCACCTGGCCCACTTGAAGACACAAGAGAAAAACTGCAGAAGAAAAAACGAGGAGAAATAGCATTCAAAGATCTTCATCCGCCATCTCGAAAAGAGTGCTCCTAGCAAAGATTCCTCTCTAAAGCTTTCAAATGCAATTGGAAAAGCCACAGATGTATGCCACTCTGCAAAAATCCAAGCAGGTGAAAATTTTTGAGTATTATCCCCGCTGATTTTCTTTCATTCCTTCTGCATATCCCTGAATTGCTGCTCCACCTGCCCTATTACAGTTGCTGATCATTGCATTTTTCTTTTAATGGAAAATTTGTTGGCATCATGTGTAATTTTCTTCCCTTTTTCCAACCAGATGAGTATTTTCTGAAATTATTTTTCTTTCTGATTGCAGAGGATATCCTATTTTCCAATCATAACAAATCAGACTCAAAGAGTTCATAAATTAATCTCTGTGCTAGGGCCCAATTCCATTTCCCACAAGAACAAGCCCAAAGAGAGTCAAATCAGGTATGTATCATTCGTTTATGCATCATTCCGATGAACTCATTATTTTCTTCTTTCATTTTAAATTCACATTTATCTTCTTGGAGAATGAATTTATTCTTTCAGAAGGTTGGAGCCAGATCAACAAGAAAGAGATAGAGAGGTGAAAAAGAATAACGATCAAAGCAGTTAGCAAGCCAAGTATTACAAGTTTCTCCTCAAATTTTAAACATCCTGAGATTTCTTCCGTCCGTTTCTTCTCGAAATCATGCGCCGGGGTAGAATTCAAATAAGTGAACGAGTCAGGAATAATCTTTAATAAAGTTAGCAGTATTTGATCAGGAACAGAGAATTTAGGAAACGTGTGATCCTATTCCGGCGGATCAGGTTAACTCATCCCGGACAGCCTGGCTTTTCCCTCAGCGAGAATGTACAAACCTTGCCACGTCAGCAGCGGATGCGCATAAAAAAATATTTGAGATTTTTCTTCAACAAATCACGGCTCATGTCACTTCCTTGAGGGCAAAATTAAGCTCTTGGACAGTCTTCTGAGTAGAAAAGTATAAAAAAATCAGGTACAAAATCAACGGTGGTCACTGTTACTTTTCATTGAAGAAAATCATAGTGGCCTTTGACCTTGTCAAAGAAGGTATATTCTGCTTAATCTTCTCAAGTTTGATGAAGCAAAGGTTGCACATCTCCCGTCTAGTGAAAGGGCTAAGAATTTCAAGTCAACTGAGGAATAGAGATCTTTGAAAGTGTTGGCGGAGTTGAGCAGTCAAACCTCTCTTCTGCATGAAGGTCAACACCAATCGTTGTGGATGAAGACACAACTGAATAGATCGTGGAGCCAAAAACTCTGACGACCTTTAGCAGCATCTTCAGAGAAATGGTTACCTGCCTGAATTCAGGTTGTTCGACTTTTAAAAATCGAATATCTACCAACAGAAGAAATTTATTTAACGTATACCTATCCATCTTGCTTTCCAGAAGGTTGGTTAGTACTGGTAAAAGGCGGGTGCATGTATCTAATGTGAAGGCTTCGATCTTCCCCATCAATATGCTAATTACATCCGCAGAAACCTAAATTGGTTTCTAATCAGAACGATTAAGATGATTATTGGGGAAAAAACTAAAAAAATGTGGAACCTACAACATTATCAGACATTCTTCTCATAGCATTCACGACAGCCCTCATATCATCACGCGTCCACAGCCGGCGCATTACCTACCATGATTCAAGTAAGTAGATAATTCATAAGATTATAGAAAATAGATAATGCAGTGATTTTTCATAAATATGCAGTTTTTCTGGCCTGCAGACTTTGCTAAATGAGATTGAGTAGATGACAAAATTCATCGTGTGGTCTCGTAAATTCGCAATTGTGTCGTCATCACTTGCCACAACCATCATTTCCCAACAAAGGACGTGATATCCATAAAATGGAAGAGTTAGAGAGAGAGAGGGAGGGAGAAACATAGAAAGTAATAAAAATATACGAGCTTGAAGTATCTGATGGAAACTGGACCTTCGAAACAGGCAATATCTCCCGCTTCTCCATATTTGCAACAAGGGTAGGCGCCTCTCCTATTTTTCCCAGAAAATATAAATGGGTGAAGTCAACAGAAATGCAATTTGATGCGTGCCCTGTTAGAGTCACTTTCAGCTGAAATCATGAAGACACGCAAAAATTACTCAATAACCTATTATATGTTCCAGGGGTTTTGAACCTTACTGTTTGCTTCTTCCAAGTCCCAAAGCTTTATTGTGCCACTTCTGCTGCTCGGCGCAGCCAATACTTCAGAAGAGTTGAAACTGACCGATTCAACAATGCTCGAATGTCCTGAAAGACTCTGTACAACCAACAAAAAATTAGAGGAAAAAGAAGGGACGATGATTGATTGAAGGGAAGGGATCCAAAACCAACCAATATGGCATTTGGCTTTCCAATGGCTTGATTGGTTTCTTCTTTATTCAATTATCACTTATTTAGACCCGGTAGTCGCCGTCTCTCCTTATTTCTTTCTCTCCCCGACTATTTTTTTTTCGCTCTCTCCCGCCTGCATTTGCTCCGGTAAAAAGTAGAAGAAGGTAGGTTCACCGAAATCGGAAGTGATTGCAATCTTCACCGAAATCGAAAAGGAAGCTCACCTCTTCATTGAGTTCTCTCTCTCTCTTCTGATTTCGGTTAGAAATCGGGTAGAATTGAATTATTCATCGGGTTTTTCTTCATCAAGTAGAATTAAATTATTCATGGCAAACACGGCTAACAAGCGGCTACAAAGCGAGCTACCCAAGCGACATCTGGCACTGCTACTGTTTTTCGGCTTCACGGCCGAAAACAGCACACGTATGCCGATCGCTGCGAGCGTGCATCCGCATGAAAAGCGGCACCAGCACCCAGGTGCTGGTGCCGGGTCTCTTGTCCCACTTTTAGGTGCCGAGTGCCGTTGTTGCCGATGCCGCGTTTCGGCACCGTTTCAGCAACGGCATCGAGCACCAGATTGGGAAAGCAGGCTGACACTGAGTTAGCAATAGAGGCCCATTTTAGGGTAAAATCGGCCCATTAAGCTGGATAACGAGCCGATTTCACTTGAAAATTGGCCCATTAAGCTGAATAGGGCCGATTTTCAGGTGAAATCGGCCCAAATGAATAGAACATGGCCGATTTTACCTCAAAATCGTCCCATTAAGGGAAATAGGGCCAATTTTTGGCCCAATAAGGGCTAATAGGGCTTGTTAAAGCCCAATAATCGTAAATTGGGCCTATTTCTTGGTCAATAAGGATTTCTAGGGCCTGTTAAAGGCCAATAATGCTAAATGGGCAAAAATTTTGACCCAGTAAGGTCTTATAAAAACCTAAAAGGCGTTACTTTAAGGCTCTACTTCATTTCCAAAGCCTAAAAAATGGCTAAAAGGCTTGAATATCTTAAGGTAGGCTTGTAAAGAGAAGAGATTTCTCACTTTGCAAAATATATACATCTCTATGATTTTGGACTTCTAGATTTAAGCAAGATCCTAGAAAAGTGGGCTCTCTTGTTTAGATCTCTTATTTCGAATCTTAGATGGGGTGTGTATGTCTATGTAGGCCTTAGCCGGCCCAAAGGAAGGTGACCGTCGTACGAGATTATACACACTCGTGAGAATTGTCGTGTGACAATTATTCAGTAATTTGCTCATTGTGAAGGGTAATGTGGTCAAAAGATAGCTTGCCTTTTGACAGGAACTTATTGTCAATGACATTCATCACAAACAAGATGTCGCTAGCAATTGATGTTGTTGTCCAAAGACGACTCGTTAATGTGCAATGATGTCTTGGGAAATGTATATTTTAAATTTTGAAAATTCAGTTGTGAGCCATTTTTTGTCCTCATGCAATATATTCAAACAAATACATCATCACACAAGGAAATAGAGTTCCTATTTTAACTTCCACAAATTTCAAGAACTGGAAGAATGATGTCATGGTTGCATTAGCCTATGCCAATGTTGACTCAACAATGAGCGACCCTAAAACCCCAGAAGAGAATGCCAAGCAATTTTCAGGTATGGAACACTTCACATAAAGTAAGTTTAATGACTCTAAAACGAGTGATTCCATAAGTTTATCAAGGTAAACTTGAGAACATATCTACCAGATGAATACAGTTACAACAAAGCTAGGACAATTGAGCATGGATGTAACCGACAAGATGCTAATGGAATTTGTCCTTAAGTCACTACCACCAAGATTTTATCATTTCAAATTGACATATAGTATCCACGAGCATAAATTGAGTCTTGAAGTTCTCACTTCATTATGTGCTCAAGAAGAACTCCGGTTACATGAAAGTCAATTTTGAAAGTACAAATTTTGCTTCTACCTCCAAATCAAAGAAAAGGAAGCAGGAAAAGATCAATCAAGGCGGTGCTCTCTAAAAGGACCAGAAGAGGCAAAAACAAGATAAAGCATTGAATTCTTTCCATTGCCAAAAATTTGGTCATGTAAAGAAGGAATGTACAAAATATCATCCTTAGAGTGAAAAGAAAGGGTTGCCTCCATTGTCGGAAACCAAGAAGTGAGGAGAAATATATGTTCACTGGCAATGACACTTCAGCTAGAGTAGAAGGGATCCGAACATTTAGATTGCTTATATATATTGGTCATTTTTTCGATCTGATAAATACTTTTATTGTACCAACTTTTAGACGCAATCTAGTGTATGTATCCACTCTGGACAAATTTGGTTATACTTGTACTTTTGGAAATAGAAAAGTTAGTATCAAGTATGAAGATAATATTATTGGTACAGGGTTTTTATTACAAGACAGTAACCTATATTGTTACTCCATCCAACTTAATTTTACATACAAGCATGAGAGGTAAGAAATTCAAGCCACTTAGCTCGAATTCCTATTCCTTATGGTATAGAAGACTCGGTCAAATTTCACAAAAGATAATTGATCGATTAGTCGTAGAAGGAGTTCTCCAGCCATTTGATGTCCGGGATATTAAAAAGTGTATTAGTTGTATAAAAGGCAAGAACACACGCACCACAAGAAAGGGATTTTCACGAGCAACGGAGTTATTACAATTAATTCACATGGATAAATGTGGATCATTTCCTATGGCAATTAAGAAATGGGCATTGGTACTTCATTACATTTACTGATGATTATTCGAGATATGGTTATATTTATCTCATTCGTAATAAATCAGAGTCCTTGGACACATTTAAGATATTTAAAGCAGAGGTAGAAAATCAACTCAACAAGAGGATCAAGGGTGTGAGATCACATCGTGGTGGAGAGTTCTATTGAAGGAGCGATGCATCTTGTGAGCAATGTTGATGCAGGACCGGGGTGCAACACCGATCACACGTCGTGCTACCAAGGGTGAGACTAGGGACGGGAGTTCCTAGTGTGATCTACAATGATGTAATGACCTACCAATGCCGACAAGCAGAATACTATCTCGAACGTCGTCTCCGTAGCTCCTGGGATGCGCCAAGAAGTGTCAATTCGAGAGTCCTTCCGGTCCACGTCCTCGTGGGCGTTGGGCCGTGTGTCGTCGAGGGGAGCTCGACGATCAACCCGACGGATCGGACCGCGGTCTCAATCCTATCGAGTCGGCTAATCACTCATCCTAAGTAAAGTTCCAATGACAGTGGAGACAGGCGCGGGAAACACTGAAAGAGATATAGTACTTCATATGGTGCCGAACCCACGTAGACATCTCCAGCAGCTTATCCCCCCCATCGGCCTCCAGCAACACCGGCAAACACCATCACTCTAGTCGCGATCTCTCTCACTCAAGGCCTCTCTCTCTTTGCTGCCATTTACATGGCCGCACAATCATCCAGCGACCACGACAATCCCGCAATGCTCGACTCTACTCTTGCTTGCCTTCTTCTCCATGTCGCCACAGCCGACCAGCCAATGGAATGACTGATAACATGCATTTATAACCTGAATTCTTACCCTAATTAACTCATATTCATGCTGATTTTATGTGAATATGATGCATGTTATCATACTTTTTAGGAATTTTCTCCATTGGCATGTCATTTCACTAAAGTTGATATTTATGCATAAATTAGAGATAATTTCATACTTAAGATATGATTAATCTTTTGTTTAGATTAAGAGAAGTTAATCTCAGTGATTAAATGAGTTTTGACTTTAGTAAATGTTTGGAAGGATGATTTTTAGGATGAATTTATGATTTACAATGTTTAATTAGAACTTATTTAATGAAATTTTAATTCATCCTTATTTCTTTCTTGAAAACATATTTTAAATGACATGATATTAAAAAGAAAAGAATTTATGATCCAATGGAGAAAATTTCAATTAAAAAGGAGTTGTATATTTTAAATTATGAATTTCTGAATTTTTATACTATTTTTTCCGATTTTTATTTGATTTTTTTAATTGAATTTTTAAGTCTAAGTGAAAATCGCGAAAAAGGAAAACTTACCTGCGGCTGACGTGGCGGCGGAGCTGACGTGGCAGCCGGGCCCGAGGCGACGAGGCTGGCGTGGCGCGCGGATCCACCACGCCGTTCCGACGTGGCGCGAGGCCACGTGGCCGAGGCGCGTGTGGCCCTGCGCGAGCGCGAGTGGCGCCGACGCGTGGCGGAGGCCACACGAATGGTCCCACGTGGGCGCCCGTATGGGAGCGCCACGTGGCGGTGAGGATTGCATGTGGAGGGCCCACGGGTTAGTGGGCCACCGGTAAGTTATTTGGGAGGCGGTAACGCAATGGCGTAAACCGCCCCCTAGTTTATAGGGGTGAATTTATTTTCTTTCTTCCGTGTGGGACTATGTCCACACACGGTTTGTACGGGGTGACGTGGCGGCACGAGGGTTGGCCGCGCGGGAGACACGCGAGTGGCGCGCCAAGTGGCGAGGTGGCCACGAGGCCACGTGGGCGCACGTGTGGGGCGCAACGTATTGCGGAGCAGAGGAGGCCGCTCCCCTATTTAAGCACGCGCGTCCCCTCTTTTTAATCCGTGTGGGACTATGTCCCACACGGGTCTTTCTTTTGCAGGTGACGTGGCTGTTTCCCTGGCGTTCGATGTAGTCAAAACGGCGGAGATCGCGTGGACCCGAGTCCACGCGATCATCAATCCAACACGTGGGCAAATGTTTACTTAAGTGACGTCGATCGGAGGGCCTACCTTGCGCCACGTGGACAAGTCTGGAGCGCTGGATCTTCATCAATCGGGACCACTATGCGATCATCGCGGGTTCATCAGACGGCTGAGATCGTTCGCGATTTGGGCGATGCGTGGAGCTTCCTGGTGCGTCCGATCTCCATCGTGCGGACGGCAGCGAATCGCGCGGAGCACGGCGATCGTGCGGTTCACAATCATGTGGACCTCAATCCGGCCTGCACGAACTATCGTGGAAGAACGCCACGATCGCGGTTCGATCGAACCGCGATCAGCAGCGCTGATCGAGCCGCGATCGGAAGGTTGGCATGGGGGAATCGCTGCCAGTCGATCAGAGGGCGATCGACGGAAGGCCAGGACCACGATCATGGCCCGATCGCGGCGCGATCGTGGCCCGATCGTGGCCCGATCGTGGCCAAATGGACGGCTATTTCGGAGCAAAATTGAAGCCAAATTGAAGCCCTTTGGCCTCAAATGCGGAAGCGTCGACGCCGCACCAGAGAATCGCTCCCACGACGCCTCCAACCGCCACCCACGACCGCGTCTATTGCCCACGTTTTCGGGCTTAATTTTCTTTATAAAACCATGTATTTCCCTTCTTTGTTCTTCAACTTTTGATCGACTCGTGAAGAAATTAAGCGAGTTTCGAGGAAGATCTCTAGTTCATCGTGATCCCCCCGCGTTTAGACTCGATTCCGAAGGGATTGGAGCGGGATTGATCGCGAATTCCTCCTTGATTTCATCGAATTTTCCCCTTGAATTCCGAAAGTCCGTGAGAAAGGATCCGAGCAAATTCACTCCAATTCGCGCAAATTGGAGCTTAATTCTCGTGGCAATCGGGTTAGTAGTGAGATTCGATCGACTATCAAGAGGTAATTTGAGTTTTTATTAGATTTAGAAGTTTAATTTTGCAAATTAGTTCATAGTGTTCTTCATTTTCCCAAAATTTCGATCCGAAAAAGTTGCTGATTTTGAAAATAGGATATCTCTTTGATTATAATTCCAAATCACTTGATTCTGGTTTCATTGGATTCCTCTTTTCATCAGCTTTCCGTGGATAGCAATTTCATCAAATTCTGAGTTCATTTGCCCCTTCAATTTTAACGTTTGACCACGGACTGTTCTTCTTTCATCAGAAGTCAAACGTTGACTTTAGGGAGTCAATTACTTTTAATTGGCAAATCAGACTTTGATAATTGCGATCTTGTTGGATTCCTCTGGTTCTTAGCTTTCTATTGACATATAAATTGTAAGATTTGGATTTCATTTGGTCATTCAATTTGAAGATTTCCTCTGAGGTGTTCATTTCGGGGATTTTTCTGATCATTGATTTTCAACAATTCATAATAAATCCATTTCTTATCCAAAAATTACGAAACTTATATCAATAAATTCCATTTTTCTCTCTAGTTTCCAAATATCTAATTTTTCGTAATCTTCTGACTCAGTTTGATTCTCTGATTTTGCAGAACACCTACTACTGGTCAAAGTCAACGCTTTGACTTTGACTTTTGACTTTTCTCTGTCAAATCCGAGATTTCAAATCTTAAAACTTCTTATTTATCTTATTTATATCATTTCCCTATCTTAAATCTTATTTTCTCTTATTTAAAACTCCTTTTAAACCTAAGTTTGACCAAGTCAACTCTGCGATTAAAGTCAACCCTGCTCTCTGTGGATTGACCCGATACTTACCCAGTACTTGATTATTCTATCTTGTCTTTGTGAGTTCGGTTTTATAAATTTTGTTTGACCATCGTATTTGTGTTTTAACGACGCACAAAAACGACACGTCAAAAATAGGCGCCGTTCTTGGGAGCATGCGTTTTTGATTTGATTGCTTTGATTTCTTGATCATATTTAGGTTTCTATCTTCTATTGTTAACTGACCTGCAGAGAATTTATCAGACCCTCATCAGTGGTGAAAAAGGTATAGCGAGGTAAGATTACTTAAATTTGGCCATTATTTGACATTTTGGGACAAATTTGGTAGTCTATTTGGTGTTTTTCACCTACTTGATACATCGATATTGATATATCTGAGATTTTATCCTCTGTTAGCAGTGACCTATTATTATTTTTTTATCTCTATTGGTGTTCTTTTTTTGATAGTGTCTAACTTGTTCTATCTTTTTAGGTGGAGTAAGTGTAACATTTTTTTCATTTAGACATCACTCTTTTTCGTCTCACTCTTTTTCGATATTCTTATATATATATACTTGCTGTTTTTTGTGATCTTTTGGCTTTAGATATGCATAGGAATCATAGGAACCGAGGAGGACGACATGGTCAGCGACCCACGAGGCATACACGGAATAATCCGATGTATGATGATTTATTTGCCTCATCTAGAGCTCCATCGGAGACCTCTAGTGATTCTCTTCCAGCGATCGCCACACCGAGGCGAGAGAGCCAGCGATAGACGCCCTCTTCCTGCCGAGATAGTGAGACGACGTCTTAGCGATTACGCAAGACCCGGTCGTCCAAAGGCGGACTACGCGAGTCAATGCGCCCCTACGACGAGGTGCGAATTTTAAAATTGACTCACATATTCTTGGCCTTTTGCCCACTTTTCATGGACTACCATCGGAGGATCCGTATCGACATGTGGACGAGTTCAGCCAGGTGTGCGAATTCAACCAATTCCACAATGTCCCCTCCGAGACGGCCAAGATGCGCTTCTTCCCTTTCACACTTAAGAAAAGGGCGAAGGAGTGGTTCTTTAGCTTGGGCGCGAGTTTGATTCATGGAGAGAGATGGAAGACGCATTTTTGCGTAAGTACTACTCGGTAGGTAAGACTAGTGCCGTGAGACGCGCCATACGCGAGTTCTCACAAGGGCCGGGTGAGGTTTTCTATGAGGCTTGGGAGAGACTTAGAGATCTTTTGAGACAGTGTCCGCATCATGGTATACCTAAACATGAGATTACTCAGATTTTTTTATGCTGGTTTAGGTGCACTCGATGGTATTTGCTCGATGCCGCTAGTGGAGGCACGTTCATGAGCAAGTACGAGGATGAAGCCCTCGAGTTGATCGAGTTGGTGGCGGAGAATAGCCATCATCACGCGGCTAAATCCTTCGGAGGACGGAGCGCTCCCGCGAAGGGAGGGATGTTAGACGCAAAGGCGGCAGAGACAGGTATGCTTTTAGATAAGATTGAGAAATTGACGGAAGCCCAGAACTTGATCATGGACTCGCTTAAGGTCCGACCGGGTTCTGATGGCCTCGCGCCAGTTTCACATGTTGATGTCTCACCGTGTTCACATTGCTCTAGCTTTGAGCATGTAGAGTTAGATTGCCCCGTGATGGCAATCCAAGGACAATTTCCATTTCGGCCAAACCATACCACATATCCAGGTTTGAGCCAGGCGGGTAGGTCGTCCTACCCGAATCAGGGTTATTCTAGTTATCATAACCCTACTTATGCGCAGCAGCGGAGCGGGCAGCACACTTCATATCATCAGCCCTATGGATCCGTGCCGCAGCATATGGGGAACCCGAGGCCGACACCTTTCGCCCCCGGTATTCCCCGAGCGGTTACGCCGCCACATGCAGTACCACCTCCAGCACCTTCAGTTGACCCCATCATGAGTGCATTAGCACAAATGATGAGTAAACTGAATGAGGTTAGTGACCGACTTGATAGAGTTGAGGGGGATAAAACCCCATGCTCCACAGCTTCTACCGAGCATAGGAAGGGTAAGCGAGTAGAATTTGAGCAGCTACCTTCCCAGCCTCTAGCAAACCCTAGGAATGTAGGGCAAGCATCGTCGAGTCGCACCCACAATGTGAACGAAGTTCACATTGACAGCACATCAGAGGAGGCACATGCCATATCGGGCCTACGTAGCGGCAAGGTCTTAGTGGATCCTCATACGGATCACAAGCGCCGCAAGGACCCGCTTGAGGAGAAGGACGACCGTCCATCTCCCTACGATTATCCCGGAGGAGGACTCCGAGGATGAGGAGGCACCCGATGAGGAGAGTAGGGCAGAGCCCAATCCCGAGGTTTATAAACCTCCGGTGCCATATCCTCAGCTTTTGAGCCGGCCTAGAGTCCCTACTAGTGATAGCGATGACACCTTATTAGAGGCTTTTAGGCAGGTTACTATCACCATTCCATTGACAGATGCCATCCAGCATATTCCACCCTACGCAAAGTTCCTGAAAGGACTTTGCACCCCGGTGAGGAAGCCGAAACGTATCCATATGAGTGAGACTATTAGTTCCATCATGCTGAGTACGCTTCCTCGTAAGCGACGTGATCCGGGAGCTCCTATGATTAGTTGTGAGATAGGGGGTAGGACGTTCACTCGATCTCTCCTCGACACGGGGGCTAGTGTTAATATACTCCCGAAGGGAGTGTATGATGCTTGTCCACTTGGCGAGTTGCAGCCATTATTCATCGAGTTGAGCTTAGCGGATGGATCCGTGAGACGACCTCACGGAGTAGTAGAGGATGTGATAGTTAAGGTAGAAAACTGCTACTTTCCGGTAGACTTTATTATCGTGGATATGAAATCCACGAAGGACCTCACCGCCTCTCCCATCATACTAGGGAGACCATTTTTTTAGCTACTGCGAAAGCGATTACGGATTGGGGCAAGGGGAAGTTATTTTTTTCAGGTTGGAGATAGCACGATGAAGGTGAGCATCAACAAGTTGATGCGACATCCTTCACACGAGACCGATGAGGTAGGCGCCGTCGATATCTACGAGGATCCGGAGATTTCGAGTTGTATCGAGGAGACGATGGCGGCTATTGAGGATAGGAGCTTCGAGGAGCCCGAGGATGATCCATTTCCCTCCGGCGAGACGGCACCCGAGCTAAAACCGCTACCTTCGACACTAAAGTACGCTTTTCTTGATCATCATAGTGCTAACCCCGTTATTATATCCTCGCAGCTAGATCACGACCAGGAGGAGAGACTATTGGCGGTCTTGCGAGCGAGGAAGGAAGCAATCGGATGGAACTTGTCGGATCTTAAGGGAATTGATCCCTCTTTGTGCATGCATCGTATTTTCCTAGAGGAGGACGCTCGTCCCTCTAGAGAGGCACAAAGACGGCTTAACCCTAAGGTATGGGATGCGGTTAAGGATGAGATTCTTAAATGGCTTAATGCAGGTATCATATATCCCATCTCCGACAGTCCATGGGTCAGTCCGGTGCATGTTGTCCCCAAGAAGGCGGGGATCACCGTGACGACAAATGACAAGGGCGAGGAACTTCAGACGCGTCTTCCGACGAAATGGAGAGTTTGCATCGACTATCGGAAGCTTAACGCGGCGACGAAGAAGGACCATTTCCCTTTGCCATTTATTGACCAAATTCTTGACAAGCTTGAAGGTCAAGGATTTTATTGCTTCCTAGACGGCTATTCGGGGTATAATCAGCTAGCTATCCACCCCGACGATCAAGAGAAGACGACGTTTACATGTCCATTTGGCACATATGCATTTCAGCGCATGCCTTTTGGACTATGTAACGTCCCCGCCACATTTCAGAGGTGCATGATGGCCATCTTCTCCGATTTTATAGGAGAGAGCATGGAGGTCTTCATGGACGACTTTTCAGTTTTCGGCCCGAGTTTTGATGCGTGCTTGGAGCACTTGACGCAAATCCTCGACGTTTGCGTTAAGAAACGCCTAGTTCTTAGTTGGGAGAAGTCCCACTTCATGGTGCGAGAAGGTATAGTGCTTGGACATCTAGTTTCAAGCAAAGGATTGGAAGTGGACAAGGCCAAGGTTGAGGTAATCCAAGACCTTGCACTCCCCAAGTCGATTAGGGAACTTAGAAGTTTCCTAGGGCATGTCGGTTTTTATCGTCGTTTTATTCAGGATTTTGCTAAGGTTTCAAAACCACTGACTTCTCTTCTTTGCAAGGAAAAAGATTTTATCATTGAGGAAGAAGGGAAGCACGCCTTTATGCAGCTGAAGCAAGCTTTAGTGGAAGCGCCTATCTTACAAAGTCCTAATTGGGACTTACCTTTTGGGATTATGTGTGATGCTTCTGATTTTGCAGTGGGTGCGGTTTTGGGGCAGCGCATCGACAAGAAACCGACCGCCATTTGTTACGCGAGCAAGACGCTAGCCGACGCTCAACTTAATTACACTACTACGGAGAAGGAGTTGTTGGCGGTTGTCTTTGCTTTGGAGAAGTTTCGGCCTTACATCTTGGGCAGCAAGATCATCGTCTACACGGACCACGCCGCATTGAAGTACTTGCTGTCCAAGAAAGAGGCCAAACCGCGACTGATTAGATGGGTTCTCCTCCTTCAAGAATTCGATTTGGAGATCAAGGACAAGAAGGGGAGTGAGAACTCGGTGGCTGATCATCTTTCTCGACTCCACATTCCATCTTCAGGTGAGATTTGTGATACATTTCCCGATGAGCAGCTCCTCTCCGTGGTGACTAAGGTACCTTGGTTTGCACATATTGTTAATTACTTAGTCACTAAATCTGTCCCCGATTATTGGAACACGCATCAAAAGAAGAAATTTGCATATGATGTAAAACATTATTTTTGGGAAGAACCCCAATTGTTCCATGTAGGGGCTGATCAGATTATTCGGCGATGCGTTCCGGAGGAGGAACAAGAGCATATTCTAGCGATGTGTCATTCATCTCTATGTGGAGGACATTTTGCGTCGAGGAGGACGGGAGCGAAGGTGCTACAAAGTGGCTTCTATTGGCCAACTCTCTTCAAGGACGCGATCAAGTATTGCAAGGAATGTCTAAAGTGCCAATCCGCATTGAACATCTCCAAGAGAGATGAAATGCCCTTGCAAACCATCCTTGAGGTAGAAATTTTTGATATTTGGGGGATTGATTTTATGGGACCATTTCCACCGTCGGAGGGCAAGGAGTATATTCTTGTAGCGGTGGACTATGTGTCCAAATGGGTCGAAGCGATACCGACAAGGACAAACGATCATCGAGTGGTTAATAAGTTCATTGTTAACAATATTTTTTCTCGATTTGGTTGTCCTAGAGCTATTATTAGTGATGGTGGATCTCACTTTACTAATTCCCATTTCAGGAGTTTACTCAAGAAATATGGAGTTCACCATCGCGTCACGACCCCGTATCACCCCCAAGCAAATGGCCAAGTAGAAGTGAGCAATAGAGAAGTCAAGAACATCTTGAAGAAGATCATTCGCACGGATGGAAGAGATTGGGCAGCGAAGCTACCCGATGCTCTATGGGCCTACCGCACCGCATTCAAGACACCCATTGGGATGTCTCCTTTTAGGCTCATTTATGGCAAGCCTTGCCACCTCCCCGTCGAGTTAGAGCATAGAGCATATTGGGCTATTAAAAAGCTCAATCTATCTCTTGATCAAGCCGGAAAAGAAAGACTTCTCCAAATTCAAGAGCTCCAAGAACTCCGGAATGAGGCATATCAAAACGCGGAGATTTATAAAGCCAAAAATAAAGCCTATCATGACAAGCACATTAATAGGAGATCTTTTCATCCTCATGACAAGGTATGGCTTTATAATTCTCGTCTTAAACTCTTTCCAGGGAAATTGCGCTCAAGGTGGGATGGTCCATATGAGATCCTTGAAGTGTATGACAATGGATCGGTCTTGATCTTAGATCCCAAGACCCAAAATTCTTTCAAGGTGAATGGACATAGGTTGAAGCCATACATTGGTGAAGAAGGACCTCCCCCCCCTCATAGGGAAGAGTTGCAATTTCTTGAGATCTCAGCCACTAGTTAGTCGTTGGAGTGAGTTACGTCTAGCTAAAGACGTTAAACTTAGCGCTTGTTGGGAGGCAACCCATCTTTATCTTATTTTTGCATTTATTTTCTACTTTTAGCATTTGTTTTTATTTTTGTACTTGCTGTTTGCTTTGATGTTTTCTGTGTTTCTTTATAAGTTTTTAGGTACAAAGGAGAAAGGAGCATAAAATGAAGAAATTTGGCCTCAAAGCAACTCCAAAAAAATGAAGAAAAAGAATGCAACCGATGCAAATTCCCGCTAAGTTTTTTTCTTTTTCCCTCTTATGATTGTATTCCTTTTTACTGATGTGCATGCCATGTATACTGATTGTCATCACTTTTTTTCCATGAGCATGTTGAGTTTTTATTGAGGACAATAAAAAGAAATGAGCAGGGGGGAGTTTTCTAGAAAACTTAGAATTTTTTTCAAAATTTTTTTGCATTTCTTCATTTAGTATTCTATGCATGATCTGATTTTTAAACATGTGAACAGCAGCATGATCTTTTCAAAATCACATGAAATAGAAAAGCATAGAGTCCATTTATACCTCCATTTGTTTAGAAAGTTGTGGGAAGAGCAACCTTAAGTGTATGTTGAGGAGATGGTAGAGTCGATGGAATTAGGGATTTAGGTATTCCTTTGGGGAGCCATAAGATCCAAACTAAGGGTGTACTCAAGCTCATAGTATGATTTTTCAAAACTTTCTATACTTCTCACCCACTCATTCTTCTTTCTAAACTTTGAGTTGATGACTCCTTGCACGCACATCCTTCCGCTTTCCATAGCAAGTCGTAGCTTGTATCATCCTTTGTTGGCATTAATATTATTGACATAGTGAAGCTCCCTGATCCATAGAGATACCAAAACCTCTTCGGGGGAATAAGCTGCATGTCTACTAAGGACGGCACATGGGTAGGATGAGCACCATGAAATGAAGTATGTTGTTTTTCAATAAAGTTGCATAAAAAGCCTTGAAAATTTCAAATTCTGAATTCTCTAATCTCCTTCTTGAAAAAGGCTTGCAGCAAGTAGAATTAGGATAAATACAGTAGAATTAGTATGAAATTAAATTAAAATTAGAATGGTAAGCTACCTCCCATGTGTTTTAGCCGATTCTATTTATAGCCACTATGTATATAAGGATGATACTTGTTTCTACTTCTTGTGCCCTTATCATTCATGTCCATAGTGCAAGGAGGAATCGACGATTGGTTTGGTATGATGAATTTCTTGTAATTATGTATATTCTATTAGTATGTAGAGCAAGAGCATTCTTAGTTTATTTGGTGGATTAAAGTGCTTGCTGGAGGAATGCCTTGATCTTGAGTTTCGAGTACATTACTTTCTTCTTGGCATCATTTAAGGTAGAACATTCATTTCAGATTCTATCAATGCTCAACCCATGGCTTTCTAATCTTGTTAGTCCTATTTCACACTTTTTCTCTTTCCATTGCTAAGGGACTAGCAATAATTTAAGTTGGGGGGTGTGATAACATGCATTTATAACCTGAATTCTTACCCTAATTAACTCATATTCATGCTGATTTTATGTGAATATGATGCATGTTATCATACTTTTTAGGAATTTTCTCCATTGGCATGTCATTTTACTAAAGTTGATATTTATGCATAAATTAGAGATAATTTCATACTTAAGATATGATTAATCTTTTGTTTAGATTAAGAGAAGTTAATCTCAGTGATTAAATGAGTTTTGACTTTAGTAAATGTTTGGAATGATGATTTTAGGATGAATTTATGATTTACAATGTTTAATTAGAACTTATTTAATGAAATTTTAATTCATCCTTATTTCTTTCTTGAAAACATATTTTAAATGACATGATATTAAAAAGAAAAGAATTTATGATCCAATGGAGAAAATTTCAATTAAAAAGGAGTTGTATATTTTAAATTATGAATTTCTGAATTTTTATACTATTTTTTTTCGATTTTTATTTGATTTTTTAATTGAATTTTTAAGTGAAAATCGCGAAAAAGGGAAAACTTACCTGCGGCTGACGTGGCGAGCGGAGCTGACGTGGCAGCCGGGCCCAGGCGACGGGCTGACGTGGCGCGCGGATCCACCACGCCGTTACGACGTGGCGCTGAGGCCACGTGGCAGGGCGCGTGTGGCCCGCGCGGGGCGCAGGTGGCGCTGACGCGTGGCAGGAGGCCACACGAATGGTCCACGTGGGCGCCCGTATGGGGCGCCACGTGGCAGGTGAGGATTGCATGTGGAGGGCCCACGGGTTAGTGGGCCCTGGTAAGTTATTTGGGGCGGTAACGCAATAAGCGTAAACCGCCCCCTAATTTATAGGGGTGAATTTATTTTCTTTCTTCCGTGTGGGACTATGTCCCACACGGATTTAATACGGGGTGACGTGGCAGCACAGGGTTGGCCCGCGCAGGAGACACGCAGGTGGCGCGCCAAGTGGCAGGTGGCCACGAGGCCACGTGGGCGCCCGTGTGGGGCGCAACGTATTGCGGAGCAGAGGAGGCCGCTCCCCTATTTAACCACGCGCGTCCCCTCTTTTTAATCCGTGTGGGACTATGTCCCACACGGGTCTTTCTTTTGCAGGTGACGTGGCTGTTTCCCTGGCGTTCGATGTAGTCAAAACGGCGGAGATCGCGTGGACCCGAGTCCACGCGATCATCAATCCAACACGTGGGCAAATGTTTACTTAAGTGACGTCGATCGGAGGGCCTACCTTGCGCCACGTGGACAAGTCTGGAGCGCTGGATCTTCATCAATCGGGACCACTATGCGATCATCGCGGGTTCATCAGACGGCTGAGATCGTTCGCGATTTGGGCGATGCGTGGAGCTTCCTGGTGCGTCCGATCTCCATCGTGCGGACGGCAGCGAATCGCGCGGAGCACGGCGATCGTGCGGTTCACAATCATGTGGACCTCAATCCGACGGCACAGAACTATCGTGGAAGAACGCCACGATCGCGGTTCGATCGAACCGCGATCGCGGCGCGATCGAACCGCGATCGGAAGGTTGGCATGGGGGAATCGCTGCCAGTCGATCAGAGGGCGATCGACGGAAGGCCAGGACCACGATCATGGCCCGATCGCGGCGCGATCGTGGCCCGATCGTGGCCCGATCGTGGCCAAATGGACGGCTATTTCGGAGCAAAATTGAAGCCAAATTGAAGCCCTTTGGCCTCAAATGCGGAAGCGTCGACGCCGCACCGGAGAATCGCTCCCACGACGCTCCAACCGCCACCCACGACCGCGTCTATTGCCCACGTCTTCGGGCTTAATTTTTCTTTATAAAACCATGTATTTCCCTTCTTTTGTTCTTCAACTTTTGATCGACTCGTGAAGAAATTAAGCGAGTTTCGAGGAAGATCTCTAGTTCATCGTGATCCCCCCGCGTTTAGACTCGATTCCGAAGGGATTGGAGCGGGATTGATCGCGAATTCCTCCTTGATTTCATCGAATTTTCCCCTTGAATTCCGAAAGTCCGTGAGAAAGGATCCGAGCAAATTCACTCCAATTCGCGCAAATTGGAGCTTAATTCTCGTGGCAATCGGGTTAGTAGTGAGATTCGATCGACTATCAAGAGGTAATTTGAGTTTTTATTAGATTTAGAAGTTTAATTTTGCAAATTAGTTCATAGTGTTCTTCATTTTCCCAAAATTTCGATCCGAAAAGTTGCTGATTTTGAAAATAGGATATCTCTTTGATTATAATTCCAAATCACTTGATTCTGGTTTCATTGGATTCCTCTTTTCATCAGCTTTCCGTGGATAGCAATTTCATCAAATTCTGAGTTCATTTGCCCCTTCAATTTAACGTTTGACCACGGACTGTTCTTCTTTCATCAGAAGTCAAACGTTGACTTTAGGGGTCAATTACTTTTAATTGGCAAATCAGACTTTGATAATTGCGATCTTGTTGGATTCCTCTGGTTCTTAGCTTTCTATTGACATATAAATTGTAAGATTTGGATTTCATTTGGTCATTCAATTTGAAGATTTCCTCTGAGGTGTTCATTTCGGGGATTTTCTGATCATTGATTTTCAACAATTCATAATAAATCCATTTCTTATCCAAAAATTACGAAACTTATATCAATAAATTCCATTTTCTCTCTAGTTTCCAAATATCTAATTTTCGTAATCTTCTGACTCAGTTTGATTCTCTGATTTTGCAGAACACCTACTACTGGTCAAAGTCAATGCTTTGACTTTGACTTTTGACTTTTCTCTGTCAAATCCGAGATTTCAAATCTTAAAACTTCTTATTTATCTTATTTATATCATTTCCCTATCTTAAATCTTATTTTCTCTTATTTAAAACTCCTTTTAAACCTAAGTTTGACCAAGTCAACTCTGCGATTAAAGTCAACCCTGGTCTCTGTGGATTGACCCGATACTTACCCAGTACTTGATTATTCTATCTTGTCTTTGTGAGTTCGGTTTTATAAATTTTGTTTGACCATCGTATTTGTGTTTTAACGACTCACAAAAACGACACGTCAATGACCTATCCACGTTCGTTAAGCATCTCGTCCGTCACGGGATCACGAATATCGTCATTCACATAGCTCTCCTCGACATCAACCTCGACGAGCTCCCTCTCGACGTCAAAAACAAAATTATCATCTCCTTCGTCACCGTCTGCTATCTGCCTTCTCCTCGCCTCACCTGAGTGGATCTCAAAGGACGAGAAGCCAGGTCAACCTAGTCAGCCACCTATCCTTAAACGACATCGTAAACTCTCTTCTTACGGCTACAGTCAACTGAACGCTCAAACAAAAGAACTTCCCGAGGCATGTTATAATTGTCCATAAGCGGTGGATAACTACCGCGACGCGTCGTATCACCGTAACTTCTCTTCTCTTCACCCTATAAAAGGGAAAATTGTAAGACAAAAAGATGATGTTGTTTTATTGGAATGAAACTATTTTCTTTAAGAAAACTCTTTGTGTTCTTCGTGAATCCCATTACATCTCCCCTTTTCTATCACTCCGAGTTCTATCTCCATCTCTACTCTCCCTCCCGTTCTATCCCTTTCATCCACTTCAAGTCAGAAATGATTCGAGGATACCTTCTGTCATTTGGCGAGTTCAGAGGCATCGACTTCACCTCTCCTTCAAGGTATTCATCCTCTAACTTATTACAGTGATTAAGAGTTCATTTCTTAGATCAATAAGTCCAACTTCAACTAATCTCTCATTTCTCTTCTCAATATGCATATTTACTATCTCAAATCTTATTTAAAATAAGTCCCAATCTGTGGTGATATCCTTCGTAGATCATGTTTCACATTGTAGGATTAAGTTAGAATTCACTCTCTTTATTAATTCATCTTATAAATCACTCACTTTTCATCCACCTTCATCATACTCACCTTCACCTTCATTGCGCTTGTCATCGTTTCAAAATATCCTACACCAGCTTATATGTGTCGGGGTTAGGTTAAGCCTTAGCATGTTCTTCCTTGTCCTCCGAATCGCTGTCGTGCTCGACGATAATTGGTACTTCTTCTTCATCGATCGGGCCTTGGTGGATAAGATGATCCTTGTATGGATCCGGTAGGTCTTTTCCATTTCAAAGGCTCGATATCACTAGTGCCGTTTTCACAGCCCCCTCGTCGACATGTACATGGTTGATATTATGCATCTGGCTCGACGAGGCCCCTTGATTCTTCAGGTTAGCTGTGGCCTACGAGGGTAATTGGTCAGTAAAATTTACATGCTTACCCTTTTTGTTAGTCGTCGGTTGGACGTTCATCTTGATGAAGTCCTGTATTTTGTCCACGTGTGAGTTCATCCGTGTCATTTGCTCCATTAATTGTGAGATTGCGTAGAGGATCGGGTCGGATGGCGGCGCAGTATGGCGTGGAGCTTGCGTGTAGGCTTGCGGTTGAGTTGGCGGGACGAACGACGATTGTCTTTGATTTGCATAGGGTTGATGTTATTTTTGCTGACCATTGTATGATGGAGGATAGGGTTGATCGTTGTTCCTCCTAAATCCTTCATTCTGCTTAGGATTATTGAAAACAAGGGTATTATAATAGTTAGGGTATATACCCGAATAATAAGGTCGTCCTTGTTGAGTCGGCCCTCCTGATGGACCTTGTCTAAACATGCCCTACCCTAGATCACCATTACGGGGCAATCTGATTCGACGTGATTGAATCTCGAGCAATTGGCACACGGTGACGCCTCTTGAAGAGAGACGGGGGCGAGTCCTTCGGAACCGTTGCAGATGTTGAGTCGGTCTAGTATTAAATTCTAGACTTCTGTCATTTTATCGATTCTTTCTAGGAGCATCCCTGTCTCTGCTGATTTGGCGTCAATTAATTGTCCTTTCGGCATTGCACCTCTTTCGAATGGTTTCGCTGCGTTGTGGTGGCTATTCTCCGCCACCTTCTCAATGAGTTCCATTGTGTCCTCTTCATATTTGCTTATGAAGGTACTGCCACTTGCTGCATCTAAAAGATATCTATCTTTCGGGCCTAACCCGTCATAAAATATTTGCGTTAATTCATAGTTAGACACTCCATGGTGTGGACACTCTTAGTGATGTCTCTAAGGCGCGACCAGGTGACGAAGCATTTTCGTGCGGTCGTTAAACACACAAAACATAAGTCAAAAAAAATTTATAAAACCAAACTCACAAAGATAAGATATAAAATCAAGTAATGTGTAAGTATCGGGTAGATCCACAGAGAGCAGGGTTGACTTTAATTACATAGTTGACTTGGTCAAACGTAGGTTTAAAAGGGGTTTTAAAGAAGTAAAACTAGGATGTGATGAATAGAAATAATATAAATAGACCTAATAAGAAGTTTCAAGAATTGAAATCTCAGATTTGACAGAGAAAAGTCAAAAGTCAAAGCATTGACTTTGACCAACAATAGGTGTTCGATAAAATTAGAGAATCAAAAAGTGTCAGAAACAGAAAATTAAATATTCAGAAACTATAGAGAAAATGGAATTTATTGATATATAATTCGTGATTTTTGGATAAAAAATGGATTTACTATGAATTATTAAAAATCAAATATCAGAAAATCCCCGAAATGAACACCTTAGAGGAAATCTTCAAATTGACTAGTCAAATGAAATCCAAATCTTGCAATATATGTCAATGGAAAGCTAAGAACCAGAAGAATCTAAAGAGACTAAAATGATCACATTCCAATTTGTAAATTGAAAGTAATTGACCCCGAAAGTCAACATTTGACTTCTGATGAAAGATGAATAGTGCTCCATCAAACGTTAAATTGAAGAGTCAAATAAACTCGGAATTCGATGAATTTCTATCCACAGAAAGCTGATGAAAAGAAGAATCCAATGAAACCAAAATCAAGTTATTTGGAATTATAATCAGAGGGATATCATATTTTCAAAATCAGCGACTTTTCAGACTCAAATTTGGGGAAAATGAAGAACACTAAGAACTAATTTGCAAAATTAAACTTCTAAATCTAATAAAAACTCAAATTACCTCCTGATAATCGATCGAATCTCACTACTAACTGACGAGACTAAATCGTATGGTCGTTGATTACACACAATTTAGTGTCAAAATAAAGTCCTAATCTTACCAATTTATGATTAATCAAATTAATTAATTAGTATAATGGTAATTAAGGGTCGAATCCACGGAGAATTAGGGAAATTTGAGAGATATCTTTGAAATTTGGTCAAATCGGACGATGAATTGAGATTAGAAATTGGGCGTTTTGATATTTTAAGAAAGATAACTCAAAATCGAATCCACGGAATCAAAAATCAGGTGATTTGGTGGAGAATTCGAAGAGAAATCGAAGTTTGAAGATAGGAGATAATTTCATTTCGAAAAACGATTAAAAACTGAAATTAAATCTAAATTAAACTAAATCTACGATTCTAAAACTAAAATTAATGCTAAATGACGAAAGATAATGAAGAAATTACGCAACCTAACCCAAAGTAGCCTTCGGAATGATCCAATTAATCGCCGGATGCAAGGCTATTCATTCCGAAATTTTCAAAGACGAAGATGGAGTTCAAGATGTAAATTCTCCCTTCTCTTTCACTCAAATCTTGATCTTAAGCATTCATTGGAAGCGGAAATGGGTCAAGAACGCTCTCGAACAAACGGGACGCGATTTGGAGTTTTCTACAAAGAGTAATTAAGCTTGCAAAAAGATTAATCATCAAGAAAGCACATAATTAATCCTAATTTATGCATAAATATGAACTTTAGTAGAATGGCATACCAATGGAGAAAATTCTTAAAAACTATGATAACATGCATCATATTCACATAAAATAAGCATGAATATGAGTTAAATAGGATAAGAATTTAAGTTGTAAATGCATGTTATCACGAAGCCTCGTCGAAAGTCTCACTCATGCCTTGGGTAAACTTCCGGATGGCTTTTTAGACGGATGTGGTTTTCCCTATGGAATAATATTTTCTTAAAAATTCCTCCTCCATCTCAGTCCAACTAGTGAATTTCTTCCCTAAGTAGAGTAGCGAAAAAGAGTTTCATCTTCATTGTGTCGGCGGGGACATTCAGAAAGTGATTAATTTCACATACTTTGGAGAGCTTATCTACGTGTCTATAAGGATCTTCGGAACGTTTACCATGGAAGATAGGAAGCATACTCATTACATGGGAATCGATTCTAAAATTTGCCCCTCTATTTAGGGGTGCGTGTATTCTCGTGACACGTCTTTGGAGGACGGGCCTAGCATAGTCACTAAGGCGTTTCATTGCATTTCCCTCGTCATTCCGGGCCATTTCTACGGTTCTATCGGTTCTACGGTGAAAGCGGTCTTGATAGTGTCGGGAGATTGCGAGGATCGTTCAAAAAGATCTACGTTTAAAGGATTATTCCATAATCTCCAAGTCGTCTGTCATCTCATGGAATGGTAGATCGAATACATAGATGGATATAAATTATAAAGACCTTATAAAATATCAAAAATTGACGTCGATCATACCTGAATGTCGGTATCCGTGACAGTGAAGCGTTCTTAACGTGAATTTGAAGAAATGATCGCTCGTGATCCTTAGAAAAGGGGCGAAATCACTTAATCTTATCGAATTAAGGATCTCGAAGATGAATTTCTACTTTGGATCACTCAATGTATGATCAATGTGAGTGAATTTCAAGAAATTAAAAGAAAAATCTGCGTTGACGAAGTCAAAATTGACTAAATTATTCAAAATTTTGCCTTAATTCCCCGGTAGCGGCGCCATTTGACGGAACAAGACCGCGTCAAAAACACACGGTCTCGTGTCAAAATAAAGTCCAAACTTACCAATTTAATGAAATTAATTTGAATTGAGGGGTGTAATGGTAAATATGCGTCGAATCCACAGGGAATTAGGGAAATTCTTGATGATCTCTTCGAATTTGATCAAATCAGACGATGAATCGGTGATAGAAATTGGGGAAAATGGTATTTTATGAAAGAGGACTTGAAGACGAATCCACGTAATCCAAAATCAATGAATTTGACTTTGATTTTGTGGAGAAATTGAAGATTGAGGATGGATGAATTTTCTGAAAACATAAAGAGCAAAATTAACGAAAATAAGCTTAAAATTACTCAAATTAATAATGCTAAAATTAAATTAAACACTAAATGAAGATAATTAGGATAAAACACAATCCCTAACACACAATTGCAATCGAATTCATCCAATTAATTGCAGGAATCTTGATGTTTTCTCCTTGTTTTGTATCCGTCGACGCATTGAATGACATGGTAATTATCAGGCTGGTGATCGTCAGTCTTCATGAATGGTTTATCTATGTTCCACGTCGGTGAAAATAGGTTGCGTGGATTAAATTAGATAGTTATCGTTGCTTTACATGGAGAACTTCACGTCGTTTCATGGCTTCACTTCAGTAGGGAGAGTTGACCGTGGAATGCTTCATGTGGTTCACTTTATTTCACCATGGTAAGACGAGGTGGGTGTGGACTACTCTGACTTTGATGTCGGTCCTTTGACAGAGAATGTAATGATAAAATATAGCTTTGATTGTGAGGTGTGATCTTCTTCTTCGTACAGAAATCTTCCAGTTGAAGCAGTTCAATTTCAAGGAAGAAGAGAGGCGCGTAATAATCCACCAACAAAATACACTGTTCATTAAGATGATGCAACTTAGCACAGGCATGGTGACGGTTCTCAATGACCTCTTCTTGGGTCTTGTTCTTGGTGATATAGTCCAATGCTTGAGCAGCAAAATGCTCGCATAACGTGCACAGATTTTCATTCTTCTTCTCAACTTCCTTTGAAATGAAACCTTCTGATGCTTGAAAGCCATTCTCATTGGCATGGGTCCAGTTAATGCTCAAGAGAAGAAGAAACAAGACATCGAGCCTCATAGCCATTCTTGGAGGAGTCTTAAGTCTGTGGTAGTCTTCAGAAGTCATAGTAAACTTACTTCATATGGCTGGCTGTGGATACAATTTCTTTGTACTTATGATGTGGGAAGATTAAGCTTCATTCTCTTCATCAACCGTAGAAATGTTTCTCAAGGAGAGATGTGGAGGCTTTCTCTAAGCTCTACTTGTATAATTCTTGTGGCTGTCTTCCTCACTGATTGCTATCTTCAAACTGAATATCCGAATATTACTTCTCTTCAAGAATTTCAGAATTTGGGAGCCCTTTGATGGAGTTGTCTTCATTTCCACTTGATCGAATCATGGTCTTGGAGTATAACAAGAAGATAGCTTTCTTCCATAAGTAATTAATATGTAAATCTCTTCTAAAATTCTAACTAAGGGTGGTTTTCAAAGAAAATAGGAATCTAATAACAAAGATGTTCCTATTAATTTTCCTTGAGATCATTATTCATAACTATACAAGGTTACCTATGATATAGTGGATATGGTTTGGAAATTAGGAACCTATATCAAATGAAAAAGGGTGGTTGACTTGGTCCATTCAAAGAATTCTAATTATCTAAGGATAAGGCTAACTTCTTTTGACCAAGTTAATCTTTGGATCAGTGTAAAATAGAGTAAGGAGGGAAGATAATTCCCTTAAGATCTACACTCTATTTCAATTATTTAGAGAGGTCTTGTTCATCCATTTGATGAATGGATAATTTCTCAAGTTGATAGAAAATGAGGAGAAGGAGGAGGAGGAAGGTTCACTTAGAACCCTTGTGTTCATGTTTCAAAATAATTCTCCATCACACCATCATGCAGCTAAATCCTTCAGAGGACGGAGCGCTCCCACTAGGGAGGGATGTTGGACGCGAAGGGGGCAGAGACAGGTATGCTTTTATATAAGATTGAGAAACTAACGGAAGCCCAGAACTTGATCATGGATTCGCTTAAGATCCGACCGGGTTTTTGATGGCCTTGCGCCGTTTCACATGTTGATGTCTCGCCGTATTCGCATTGCTCTAGTTTTGAGCACGTAGAGCTGGATTGCCCCCTGATGGCAATCCAAGGTCGGTTTCCATTTTGGCGAAACCCTACTACATATCCAAGTTTGAGCTAGGCGGGTAGGTCGACCTACCCGAATCAGGGTTATTCTAGTTTTCATAACCCTACTTATGTGCAGCAGCGGAGCGAGCAACACACGTCATATCATCAGCCGTATGGATCCGCGCCGCAGCACATGGGGAACCCGAGGCCGACATCTTTAGCCCCCGGTATTCCCCGAGCAGTCACACCGCTACAGGCTGTCCCACCTCTGGCACCTTTAGTTGACCCCATCATGAGTGCATTAGCATAAATGATGAGTAAACTGAAAGAGGTTAGCGACCGACTCGATCAAGTCGAAGGGGCTAAAGCCTAGTGCTCTGATGCTTCTACCGAGCAAAGGAAGGGTAAGCGTGTTGAATTTGTTGATCAATTACCTTCCCAACCTTTGGCCAATCCCAGGAATGTAGGTCAAGCATCGTCGAGCCGCACCCACAATGTGAACGAAGTTTGCATTGATGGTGCATAGGAGGAGGCACACGCCATATCGGGCCTACATAGCGGCAAGGTCTTAGTGGATCCTCATACGGACCACAAGTGCCGCAAGTACCCGGTTGAGGAGAGGGACGATCGTCCATCTGCCACGATTATTTCGGAGGAGGACTCCGAGGATGAGGAGGCACCCGATGAGGAGAGTAGGGCAGAGCCCAATCCTGTGGTTTACAAACCTCCGGTGCCATATCCTCAGCTTTTGAGCCGGCCTAAAGTCCCTATGATTGATAGTGATGACACATTATTAGAGGCTTTTAGGCAAGTTGCTATCACCATCCCCTTAGTAGACGCCATCTAGCATATTCCATCCTACGCAAAGTTCCTGAAAGGACTTTGTACCCCTATGAGGAAGCCGAAACGTATCCATATGAGTGAGACCATTAGTTCCATCATGCTGAGTATGCTTCCCTCGTAGCGACGTGATCCAGGAGCTCCCATGATTAGTTGTGAGATAACGGGTAGGACTTTCACTCGATCTCTCCTCGACACGGGGGCTAGTGTCAATATTCTCCTGAAGGGAGTATAATGACATTTCTCTACTTGGCGAGTTGCAGCCACTATTTATCGAGCTGAGCTTAGCAGATGGATCCGTGAGACGACCTCACGGCGTGGTGGAGGATGTGATAGTTAAGGTAAAAAACTGCTACTTTCTAGTAGACTTCATTATCGTGGATGTGAAATCCACGAAGGACCTCACCGACTCTCCCATCATTATAGGGAGACCATTTTTAGCTACCGCGACAGCGATCACCGATTGGGGCAAGGGGGAAGTTATTTTTCAGGTTGGAGATAGCACGATGAAGGTGGGCATCAACAAGTTGATGCGACATCCTTCACACGAGTTCGATGAGGTAGGCACCGTCGATATCTACGAGGATCCAAAGATCTCGAGTTGTATCGAGGAGACGATGGAGGCTATTGAGGACAGGAGCTTCGAGGAGCCCAAGGATGATCCATTTCCCTCCGGCGAGATGGCACCCGAGCTAAAACCACTACCTTAGACGCTGAAGTATGCTTTTCTTGATCATCATAGTGCTAACCCCGTTATTATATCCTCGCAGCTAGATCACGACCAAGAGGAGAGACTATTGGCGGTCTTGCGAGCGAGGAAGGAAGCAATCGGATGGAACTTGTCGGACCTTAAGAGAATTAATCCCTCTTTGTGCAAGCATCGCATTTTCCTAGAGGAGGATGCTCGTCCCTCTAGAGAGGCACAATGATGGCTCAACCCTAAGGTATGGGATGCCATTAAGGATGAAATCCTAAAATGGCTTAATGTAGGTATCATATATCCCATCTCCGACAGTCCGTGGGTCAGTCTAGTGCATGTTGTCCCTAAGAAGGCAGGGATCACCGTGACGAAAAATGACAAGGGCGAAGAAATTCAGACGCGTCTTCCGACGAAGTGCAGAGTATGCATCGAATATTGGAAGCTTAACGCGGCGACAAAGAAGGACCATTTCCCTTTGCCATTTATTGACCAAATTCTTAACAAGCTTTCAGGTCAAGGATTTTATTGCTTCCTAGACGGCTACTCGGGGTATAATCACCTAGCCATACACCCCGATGATTAGGAGAAGACGACGTTTACATGTCCATTTGGCACATATGCATTTCAGCGCATGCCATTTGGACTATATAACGCCCCTGCCACATTTCAGAGGTGCATGAAGGCCATCTTCTCCGATTTTATAGGAGAGAGCATGGAGGTCTTCATGGACGACTTCTCAGTTTTCGGCCCTAGTTTCGATGCGTGCTATGAGCACTTAATGCAAATCCTCAACGTTTGCGTTAAGAAACGCCTAGATCTCAATTGGGAGAAGTCCCACTTTATGGTGCGAGAAGGTATAGTGCTTGGACATTTAGTTTCAAGCAAAGGTTTTGAAGTGGACAAGGCCAAGGTTGAGGTAATCCAAGACCTTGCACTCCCTAAGTCGATAAGGGAACTTAGAAGTTTCCTAGGACATGTCGGTTTTTATCGTCGTTTTATTCAGGATTTCGCTAAAGTCTCAAAACCACTAGCTTTTCTTCTTTGCAAAGAAAAATACTTTATCATTGAGGAAGAAGGGAAGTACGCCTTTATGCAGCTGAAGCAAGCTTTAGTGGAACCGCCTAATTTACAAAGTTCTAATTGGGCTTACCTTTTGAGATTATGTGTGATGCTTCTGATTTTACAGTGCGCGCGGTTTTGGGGCAACGAATCAACAAAAAGCCGACCGCCATATGTTACGCGAGCAAGACACTAGCTGACGCTCAACTTAACTACACGACTACGGAGAAGGAGTTGTTGGCGGTTGTCTTTGCTTTGGAGAAGTCTCGGCCTTATATCTTGGAGAAGGAGTTGTCTACATGGACCATGCCGCATTGAAATATTTGTTGTCCAAGAAAGAGGCTAAACCGCGACTGATTAGATGGGTTCTCCTCCTTCAAGAATTCGATTTGGAGATCAAGGATAAGAAGGGAAGTGAGAACTCCGTGGCTGATCATCTTTCTCGACTCCACACTACGTCTTCAGCTGAGATTTGTGATGCATTTCCAGATGAGCATCTCCTCGCCGTTGTGACTAAGGTACTTTGGTTTGCGCATATTTTTAATTACTTAGTCACAAAATCTATCCTCGATTATTGGAACACGCATCAAAAGAAGAAATTTGCCTATGATGTTAGACATTATTTTTGGGAAGAACCCCAATTGTTCCATGTAGGGGTTGATCAGATTATTCGGCGATGTGTTCTGGAGGAGGAAAAAGAGCATATTCCAGCGATATGTCACTCATCTCTATGTGGAGGACATTTTGCGTCGACAAAGACGGGAGCGAAGGTGCTACAAAGTGGCTTCTATTGGCCAACTCTATTCAAGGATGCGATCAAGTATTGCAAGGAGTGTCTAAAGTGCCAATCAGGATTGAACATCTCAAAGCAAGATGAAATGCCCTTGCAAACCATCCTTGAGGTAGAAATTTTTGATCTTTGGGGGATTAATTTTATGGGGCCATTTCCACCGTCGGAGGGCAATGAGGATACTCTTGTAGCAGTGGACTATGTGTCCAAATGGGTCGAGGTGATACCGACGAGGACAAATGATCATCGAGTGGTTAATAAGTTCATTGTTAACAATATCTTTTCTCGATTCGGTTGTCCTAGAGCTATTATTAGTGATGGTGGATCTCATTTTACTAACTCTCATTTCAGGAGTTTACTTAAGAAATATGGAGTTTACCATCGCGTCATGACCCCGTATCACCCCGAAGCAAGTGGCCAAGTAAAAGTTAGCAATAGAGAAGTCAAGAACATATTGAAGAAGATCATTCGCATGGATGGAAGAGATTGGGCAGCGAAGCTACCCGATGCTCTATGGGCCTACCGCATTGCATTCAAGACACCCATTGGGATGTCTCCTTTTAGGCTCATTTATGACAAACCTTGCCACCTCCCCGTCGTGTTAGAGCTTAGAGCATATTGGGCCATTAAAAAGCTCAATCTATCTCTTGATCATGCTGAAAAAGAAAGACTTCTACAAATTCAAGAGCTCCAAGAACTACGGAATGAGTCGTATCAAAATGTGGAGATTTATAAAGCCAAAAATAAAGCCTTTCATGACAAGCACATTAATAGGAAAACTTTTCATGTTCATGACAAGGTATGGCTTTATAATTCTCGTCTTAAAATCTTTCCAGGGAAATCGCGCTCAAGGTGGGATGGTCCATATGAGATCCTTGAAGTGTATGATAATGGAGCGGTCTTGATTTTAGACCCCAAGACCCAAAATTCCTTCAAGGTAAATGGACATAGGTTGAAGCCATATATTGGTGAAGAAGGACCTCCACCTCCCCATAGTAAAGAGCTGCAATCCCTTGAGATATCAGCCATTAGTTAGTCGTTAGAGTGAGTTACGTCTAGCTAAAGACGTAAAACTTAGCGCTTGTTGGGAGGCAACCCATCCTTATTTTTCTTTTTGCATTTATTCTCTACTTTTGTTCTTGTTTTAGCATTTATTTTTACTTTTATATTTGATGTTTGCTGTTACTTCTTTATAAGTTTATTAGGTACTAAGGAGAGAGAAACATCAAAAGAAGAAATTCAGCTCCAAAACAACTCCACAAATCAAGAGAAGAATGCAACCAATGCAAATTCCCGCTAACTTTTTTCGTTTCCCTCCTATGTCTCTTTTGCTTTTTACTGATGTTGCATGCCATGTATATTGATTGTCATCACTTTTTCTATGAGTATGTTGAGTTTTATTCAGGACAATAAAAGGAATGAGCATGGGGGGAGTTTTCTAGAAAACTTAAAATTTTTCAAAGTTTTTGCATTTCTTCATTTAGTATTCTATGCATGATCTGATTTTTAAACATGTGAACAACAACATGATCTTTTCAAAAACACATCAAATAGAAAATCATAGAGTACATTAACACCTCCACTTGTTTAGAAAGTTGTGGGAAGAGCAACCTTAAGTGTATGTTGAGGAGATGGTAGAGTCCATGGAATTATGGATCTAGGTATTCCTTTGAGGAGCCATAAAATCGAAACTAAGGATGTACTCAAGCTCATAGTATGATTTTTCAAAACTTTCTATACTTCTCATCCACTCATTCTTCTTTGTAAATCTTGAGTTAATGACTCCTTGCATGCACATCCTTCCGCTTTCCATAGCAAGTCGTAGCTTGTATCATCCTTTGTTGGCATTATTATTATTGACATAGTGAAGCTCCTTGATCCATAGAGATACCAAAACCTCTTTGGGGGAATAAGCTGCATGTCTACTAAGGACGACACATGGGTAGGATGAGCACCATGAAATGAATTATGTTATTTTTCAATAAAGTTGCATAAAAAGCCTTGTAAATTTTAAATTCTGAATTATCTAATCTCCTTCTTCAAAAAGGCTTGCAGCAAGTAGAATAAGGATGAATAAAGTAGAATTAGAAAGAAAGAAAAATTCAAAAAAAAAATAGAATTAGGATGAAAAAAAGAAAAATAAAAAAAGTAGAATTAGAATCGTAAGCTACCTACCATGTGTTTTAGCCGACTCTATTTTATAGCCACTATGTATAAAAGGATGATGCTTGTTTCTACTTCTTGTGCCCTTATCATTCATGTCCATAGTGCAAGGAGGAGGCGACGATTGGTTTGGTATGATGAATTTCTTTTAATTATGTATATTTCTATTAGTATGTAGGGCAAGAGCATTCTTAGTTATTGTGGTGGATTAAAGTGTTTGCTGGAGGAATGCCTTGATCTTGAGTTTCTAGTGCATTACTTTCTTCTTGGCATCATTTAAGGTAGAACATTCATTTTAGATTCTATCAATGCTTAACCCATGGCTTTCTAAGCTTGTTAGTCCTATTACATATTTTTTCTCTTTCCATTGCTAAGGGACTAGCAATGATTTAAGTTGGGGGGTGTGATAACATGCATTTATAACTTAATTTCTTATCCTAATTAACTCATATTCATGCTTATTTTATGAGAATATAATGCATGTTATCATACTTTTTAGGAATTTTCTCCATTGGTAGGTCATTTCACTAAAGTCGATATTTATGCATAAATTAGGGACGATTTCATGATTGATAGATGATTAGTCTTTTGTAAAGTTTAAATTAATAGAATTCAATCTCTTTTCTTGAATGATTTTGACTTTAGTGCATGTTTTGAAGGATAATTTCAAGATGAATTTATGATTAAGAAGATTTATTAAGAAATGAGTTAAGTAAATTCTAATTCATCTTGATTTCTTCTTTGAAAATATATTTTAAATGACATGATGTTAAAAAGGAAGAAATTTGTCATCCAATGGAGAAAATTTGGATTCAAAAGGAGTTCTACATTTAAAGTTATGAATTTATGAGTTTATGCCCTTTTTTCAGATTTTTAATTTGATTTTTAAATTAATTTGTTCTTATTGAAAATCACAAAAAGAGGATTTCTTACCCGCAGGTGATGACGTGGTGAGCGGGGCCAGGTGGCGAGCTGACATGGCGCGGGTGGCCCACGCAAGGCGCAGGTGGTGCACAGGGTGCAGACACGTGGCACGAGGTTACTGACGTGTCGTTTTTGTGCGTCGTTAAAACACAAATACGATGGTCAAACAAAATTTATAAAACCGAACTCACAAAGACAAGATAGAATAATCAAGTACTGGGTAAGTATCGGGTCGATCCACAGAGAGCAGGGTTGACTTTAATCACAGAGTTGACTTGGTCAAACTTAGGTTTAAAAGGAGTTTTAAATAAGAGCAAATAAGATTTAAGATATGGAAATGATATAAATAAGGTAAATAAGAAGTTTTAAGAATTAAAATCTCGGATTTGACAGAGAAAAGTCAAAAGTCAAAGTCAAAGCGTTGACTTTGACCAGCAAAAGTAGGTGTTCTGCAAAAATCAGAGAATCAAACAGAGTCAGAAGATTACGAAAATTATATATTTGGAAACTAGAGGGAAAATGGAATTTATTGATATAAGTTTTGTAATTTTTGGATAAGAAATGGATTTATTATGAATTATTGAAAATCAATGATCAGAAAATCCCCGAAATGAACACCTCAGAGGAAATCTTCAAATTGAATGCCCAATGAAATCCAAATCTTGAAATTTACATGTCAATAGAAAGCTAAGAACCAGAGGAATCCAACAAGACCGAAATTATCAAATTCTGATTTGTCAATAAAAAGTAATTGACCCCGAAAGTCAACATTTGACTGCTGATGAAAGATGAACAGTACGTGGTCAAACGTTAAATTGAAGGGTCAAATGAAGTCGGAATTTGATGAAATTGCTATCCACGGAAAGCTGATGAAAAGAGAAATCTAATGAAACCAAAATCAAGTCATTTGGAATTATAATCAGAGAGATATCCTATTTTCAAAATCAGCGACTTTTCGGACTGAAATTTTGGAAAAATGAAGAACACTATGAACTAATTTGCAAAATTAAACTTCTAAATCTAATAAAAACTCAAATTACCTCCTGATAATCGATCGAATCTCACTATTAACCCGATTGCCGCAAGGATGGGGCTCCAATTCTCGTGGATTGAAGCGAATTTGCTCGGATTCTTCCTCGTGGACGTTCGGAATTCAAGGGGAAAATTCGATGAAATCAAGAAGAAATTCGTGATCAATCCCGCTCCAATTGCTTCGCAATCGAGTCTAAACGCGGGGGGGAACACGATGAACTTAAGATCTTCCTCGAAATTCGCTTAATTCCTTCACGAATCGATCAAAAGTTGAAGAAACAATGAAGAACTACATGAGTTTTTTAAAGAGAAATTAGGCCCGAAATCGTGGGCGATGGAGGCGATCGTGGAGGCGGTTTGATGGCGTCGAGGGGGCGATTCCATGGGCATGGATCGTGGCTTCAATTCCGCGACGAGTCAACGTGATTTTAGCTTCAATTTCGGTTCACTTTTGCCACGATTTTCGCCGCGATTTCCGCCACGATCACGCCACGATCGGGTCGCGATCGGGCGTCGATCGTGGTGATAACTCTTCTTCGATCACCATCGGTTCCACGGCGACGATTCCACGGCGAACTCTTCTCGATTGCGGTTCGATCGCGCCGCGATCGCGGTTCGATCGGGCCGCGATCGTGGAGTTCTTCCACACGCTGCAGACGCCGTTGGATCGGAATCCAACGCTCCACCGATCTTCACGAATAGGGATTTCTCCTGGCCGTCAGATCGGAATCGTACGCTCCCGCGATGTGGCCGTTGGATCCATGAAGCCAGGTAGATTGGACGGCTTCGATTGCGCGATCACGTGGCCGTCCCGATGGAGATCGCGTGGTCCTCGGCTCGACGAAGATCGGACGCTCACGACGCGTCCACGTGGCGAAAGATATGCCCTGCGATCAGTTCACTTAAGAGGTATTTTAGGCACGTGTTTTAATCTGGCGATCGCGTGGACTCGGGTCCACGCGATCGACGCCCTGCGATTTGATCTTCGCCGCTCTGATTTGATCTGACGCCCGCCAAGCCGCCACGTCGCCTGCAAGGTAAGAAGACCGTGTGAGAACATAGTCCCACACGGATTAAATGCAGGGAGAGGACGCGGTTAAATAGGGGAGTGACTTCCCCTATTAACTGTCCTTATTCTCCTCTATGTCCATTACACGTGGCGCCCTACATGGGCGCCCGACGTGGCCTCCCTGCCACTTGGCGCGCCTCCTGCGTGGGCCACACACGTCCTGCCACGTGGCCTCAGCGCCACGTCGTAACGGCGCGGTGGACCCGCGCGCCACGTCAGCCCCGCCTGGGCGTACTCGCCACGTCAGCCGGTGCGCGCCACGTCAGCTCCGCGGTAAGCCTACCCCCTTTTTTTCGATTTTTTAATAGAAAAATTAGATTTTAAAATCAAATAAAATTCGGAAAAAGGCTTAAAACTTCTGAAATTCATAATTTAAAATATACAACTCCTTTTTAATTGAAATTTTCTCCATTGGATCATAAATTTCTTCCTTTTTAATATTATGTCATTTAAAATATATTTAGAGAGAAGAAATCAAGATGACTTATAATTTACTTAAATCATTTCTCATTAAACATTCCAAATCATAAATTCATCCTAAAATCATCCTTCTAAACATTTACTAAAGTCAAAATGCATCTATAACAGAGATTAACTTCTATTACTTTAAACAAAAGATTAATCATCTCTTAAGCATGAAATTATCTCTAATTTATGCATGAATATCAACTTTAGTGAAATGACATGCCAATGGAGAAAATTCCTAAAAAGTATGATAACATGCATCATATTCACATAAAATAAGCATGAATATGAGTTAATTAGGGTAAGAATTCAGGTTATAAATGCATGTTATCACACCCCCCAACTTAAATTATTGCTAGTCCCTTAGCAATGGAAAGAGAAAAAGTATGACATAGGACTAACAAGTTTATAAAGCCATGGGTTGAGCATTGATAGAATCTGAAATGAATGTTCTACCTTAAATGATGCCAAGAAGAAAGTAATGTACTAGAAATTCAAGATCAAGGCATTCCTCCAGCAAGCACTTTAATCCACCAAATAAACTAAGAATGCTCTTGCTCTACATACTAATAGAATATACATAATTAGGAGAAATTCATCATACCAAACCAATCGTCGATTCCTCCTTGCACTATGGACATGAATGATAAGGGCACAAGAAGTAGAAACAAGCATCATCCTTATATACATAGTGGCTATAAATAGAATCGGCTAAAACACATGGTAGGTAGCTTACCATTCTAATTCTACTTTTTTTATTTTTTTCTTTCTTTCCTCCGAATTCTATTTTTTTCATCCTAATTCTACTTGCTGCAAGCCTTTTTCAAGAAGGAGATTAGAGAATTCAGAATTTGAAATTTTCAAGGCTTTTTATGCAACTTTATTGAAAAACAACATACTTCATTTCATGGTGCTCATCCTACCCATGTGCCGTCCTTAGTAGACATGCAGCTTATTCCCCCGAAGAGGTTTTGGTATCTCTATGGATCAGGGAGCTTCACTATGTCAATAATATTAATGCCAACAAAGGATGATACAAGCTACGACTTGCTATGGAAAGCGGAAGGATGTGCGTGCAAGGAGTCATTAACTCAAAGTTTAGAAAGAAGAATGAGTGGGTGAGAAGTATAGAAAGTTTTGAAAAATCATACTATGAGCTTGAGTACACCCTTAGTTTGGATTTTATGGCTCCCCAAAGGAATACCTAAATCCCTAATTCCATTGACTCTACCATCTCCTCAACATGCACTTAAGGTTGCTCTTCCCACAACTTTCTAAACAAATGGAGGTATTAATGCACTCTATGCTTTTTCTATTTCATGTGATTTTTGAAAAGATCATGTTTGCTGTTCACATGTTTAAAAATCAGATCATGCATAGAATACTAAATGAAGAAATGCAAAAATTTTGAAAAATTCTAAGTTTTCTAGAAAACTCCCCCCCATGCTCATTCCTTTTATTGTCCTCAATAAAACTCAACATGCTCATGGAAAAAAAGTGATGACAATCAGTATACATGGCATGCACATCAGTAAAAAGAAATACAATCATAAGAGGGAAAAAGAAAAACTTAGCGGGAATTTGCATCGGTTGCATTTTTTTTCTTCATTTTTGGAGTTGCTTTGAGGCCAAATTTCTTCATTTTATGCGCCTTTCTCCTTTGTACCTAAAAACTTATAAAGAAACACAGAAAACATCAAAGCAAACAGCAAGTATAAAAATAAAAATAAATGCTAAAAGTAGAAAATAAATGCAAAAAAATAAGATAAAAGATGGGTTGCCTCCCAACAAGCGCTAAGTTTAACGTCTTTAGCTAGACGTAACTCACTCCAACGACTAACTAGTGGCTGAGATCTCAAGAGATTGCAGCTCTTCCCTATGAGGAGGGGAGGTCCTTCTTCACCAATGTATGGCTTCAACCTATGTCCATTCACCTTGAAGGAATTTTTGGGTCTTGGGATCTAAGATCAAGATCGATCCATTATCATACACTTCAAGGATCTCATATGGACCATCCCACCTTGAGCGCAATTTTCCTGGAAAGAGTTTAAGACGAGAATTATAAAGCCATACCTTTGTCATGAGCATGAAAAAGATCTCCTATTAATGTGCTTGTCATGATAGGCTTTATTTTTTTGGCTTTATAAATCTCCGCATTTTTGATATGCCTCATTCGGAGTTCTTGGAGCTCTTGAATTTGGAGAAGTCTTTCCTTTCCGGCTTGATCAAGAGATAGATTGAGCTTTTTTTAATAGCCCAATATGCTCTATGCTCTAACTCGACGGGGAGGTGGCAAGGCTTGCCATAAATGAGCCTAAAAGGAGACATCCCAATGGGTGTCTTGAATGCGGTGCGGTAGGCCCATAGAGCATCGGGTAGCTTCGCTGCCCAATCTCTTCCATCCGTGCGAATGATCTTCTTCAAGATGTTCTTGACTTCTCTATTGCTCACTTCTACTTGGCCATTTGCTTGGGGGTGATACGGGGTCGTGACGCGATGGTGAACTCCATATTTCTTGAGTAAACTCCTGAAATGAGAGTTAGTAAAGTGAGATCCACCATCACTAATAATAGCTCTAGGACAACCAAATCGAGAAAAAATATTGTTAACAATGAACTTATTAACCACTCGATGATCGTTTGTCCTCGTCGGTATCGCCTCGACCCATTTGGACACATAGTCCACCGCTACAAGAATATACTCCTTGCCCTCCGACGGTGGAAATGGTCCCATAAAATCAATCCCCCAAAGATCAAAAATTTCTACCTCAAGGATGGTTTGCAAGGGCATTTCATCTCTCTTGGAGATGTTCAATGCGGATTGGCACTTTAGACATTCCTTGCAATACTTGATCGCGTCCTTGAAGAGAGTTGGCCAATAGAAGCCACTTTGTAGCACCTTCGCTCCCGTCTTCCTTGACGCAAAATGTCCTCCACATAGAGATGAATGACACATAGCT
>CM044113.1:1017698-1053537 GCA_024174645.1 Lemna minuta
CAAAATGATCAATTTTTAGGGATAATTGACGAGACTAAATCATATGGTCATTGAATGCACATGACTTAGTGTCAAAATAAAGTCCTAAACTTACCAATTTATGATTAATCAAAGTAATTAATTAGTATAATAGTAATTAAGGGTCGAATCCACGGAGAATTAGGGAAATTTGAGAGATATCTTTGAAATTCTGTCAAATCAGACAACGAATTGAGATTAGAAATTGGACATTTTAGTATATTAAGAAAGATAACTCAAAATTGAATCCACGGAATCAAAAATCAGGTGATTTGGATAAGAATTCGAAGAGAAATCGAAGTTTGAAGTTAGATGAAATTTTTGTTTGGAAAAATGATTAAAAACCAAAATTTAATCTAAAATTAAGCTAATCTACGATGCTAAAACTAAAATTAACACTAAATGATGAAAGATTAAGATGAAATCACGCAACCTAACCCAAAGTAGCCTGCAAAATGATACAATTAATCGCCGGATGCCAGGCTTTTCATTCCGAATTTTCGAAGACGAAAGTGGAGTTCAAGATGTAATTTCTTCCTTCTCGTTCAATAAAATTTTGATTTCAAGCATTCAATTGAAGCGGAAACGAGTCAAGAATGCTCTTGAACAAACGGTGCACAATTTGATGGAGTATACATGGAGAATTTGGGATTTAATCGCGAACATGTTCTTCGTCGCGAAGAACCGGTTTTAAAAATGACGAAATTGATCGTGGGCCATCCGATGAAGCGTCGTATCAGATCAACGATCGCGATCACATGTGATTTAATCGAAATGATGCGTCTTGTGATGATCGTCCGATCTTGATCGTGCGATCACGATTAAATCGGATACCTTTTGATGAATTAATCTGGACCGTTATAACTATCTTGAAGGGCTGTCCAGATTAATTCACTTAAATTATTTAAAATGCACGTGCTTGATTGTTTGATCGGGTGGACCTTGCACCCATCGCATCGACGTCATCGCGTTGATCGCGATTGGATCCAACGCGCGAGATGCTGCCACGTCTCCTGTGAACAAAATAAATAAAGGGAGTTTAGTCCCACTCGGAAGAAATCACAGAAAACATTAGCTATGTATTATACAGCGAACAGAGGGTGTTAATAATTTGTCTCCCTATACACGGGAGACAAATATACTTATTAAAAATCTAATATGCGTCCACGTCAACGCCACATCACCTCCGCGCCACGTAGGCACTCGCGCCTGTCCAAGTGGCGATGCCACCTGTACACGCGCGATAAAAACACCATTTTTTGCATTTTTTTTAAATTAAAACATTTAAAAATCGAAATAAAATCTAATTAAATTCCAAAAAAATTCCTAAAAATTGTAAAATTCATAACTTTGAAAATATAACTCCAAATTAATTCAAATTTGTTTTGTTGGATTCAGAATTGAATAATCTATCATTATAATTAGTCAAATTATTAAAATAATAAGAGAATTAATTTATATTAATTTTATAAATTTATGTATTATATGAAATAAATTCATATGAACACATAAATGTACATAAAAGTCTTTTCTTTTATATTTTCACTCTTAAAATATGATTATAATCATAAATATAATTAGGATTAAATATTATAATGTTTAATTATGCATAATAACCCATAAATTGATGTATTTTAAGATCATAACATTAATTTATACAAAATGATAGAAATATGCTTAAAAGATGATAACATGCATATATTTGTAATGATTAATGCATTAATAACTATGTAATTAGATGCATAAATAGCATGTTATCAATAATCATAAGTAATTAAAAATACATATTTAAGATTAGCTTATTCTCTTTTAATATTTGAGAAGATAAATAAGTTTTAATGTCAAATAATAACAGAAAATATTTTGTATACACATTTATTTTTCTAGTTCTATTTTCTAAAAGAAATAAGTATATTTTTTTGATAAAAATTTATTCTCTTGTTATCTATTAAATTTGATCTTTTAGAATGATAGATTATTTAATTTTGGATGAAACAAAAAAATTAAATTATAAAGGAATTTTATTTTGAAAGTTATGAATTTTCTAATTTTTAGGAATATTTGTAGAGTTTTTTCAAAATTTAATAAATTTTTCTTGATTTATATTGATGTTGACGATGAGATGGAGAAACCCTAGAATCGTATATAGAAAGGAGAGTACATAGGTCCTTATATAGGAGAAGGTGAGAGGAGAAGATAAATGGGCTGAGAGCCCAATACCACTATCGGACACTCCCCCTGAAGCTGTAGCATATAAATCAAACATGCCCAGCTTGTTACACGTGGTGTTATATGAGATCCCGGCTAGACTCTTTGTGAAGACGTATGCAAGCTGATGCGATGATGTCACATGAGGAGTGGAGATGACGCCGGACATAACCTTGTCTCGTATGTAGTGGCAGTCAATCTCAATGTGCTTTGTACGCTCATGAAAGGTGGAATTGCCGGCGATGAAGATAGCGGCTTGATTATCACAATGCATGGGCATTGGAAAAGGGGATGAAATGCCGAGATCTGCGAGAAATGATCGAAGCCATACCATCTCCCGCGCGGTCTCAGCCATTGCTCGATACTCGGACTCTGCGCTGGAGCATGATACCACCTTCTGTTTCCGGGATCACCAGGTGATGAGGTTACCTCCAATGTAAGTACAATAGCCTGTAGTAGATTTACGATCTCCCTTGTCGCCTGCATACCCGGCGTCAGAGTAGGCTTCGATGCGCAGATGACCGTGTCGTCGATAGATGAGCCCTCTCCCTGGGGCACGCTTGATGTATACTAGAGCCCGTAGAGCTCCCTCCCAGTGAACTCGTCGAGGTTCCTGCATGAACTGACTCAAGACACTAACCGCGTATACAATGTCGGGGCGAGTGACGGTGAGATATATCAACTTTCCCAACAATCTCCGATAGCGGTTAGCATCCTCAAAGAGTGGAGACGAAGTATCCCAAAACTGTGGGCGAGCTTCCATGGGTGAGGTCTCTGGCTTGCACCAAAGAAGTCATGTCTCCTTAAGCATGTCAAGGGCATACTTCCGCTGGGTCAAAGCGAGCTTCCCGTCTTGATGAGCGAACTCAATCCTAAGAAAGTATCTAGGACTCCCCAAGTCACGAATGCTGAGGTGTTGCTGTAAATAAGTCTTCGTAGCAAGAATACCAGTGTCATCACTCCCAGTCAAAATGATGTCATCCACATAAACGGCAAGAATGACAAGACCACCCTTAGTCTTCTTAGTGAGCACGATGGGATCGGCCGTGCAGGATGTGAAGCCAAAGGCGGAGAGAAGGCAACTAAACTTGGCAAACCAAGCACGTGAACTCTGCTTGAGTCCGTAAATAGCTTTTCGTAGAAAACACACCTTAGATGACTCCCCCTGAGCAACATATCCAAGAGGTTGCTCCATAAAGACCTGCTCCTCAAGATCACCATAGAGAAAGGCATTAGAGACATCTAACTGGTGGAGAGACCAAGCTTGATTAACAGCTAGAGAGAGGAGCATGCGGACAGAGTTGAGACAAATGACTGGCGAGAATGTCTCAGTATAGTCAATGCCATACGCCTGAGTAAATCCACGAGCAACCAGGCGAGCCTTGTGACGGGCGATGGTACCATCAGGATGATATTTGATGGTGAAGACCCATTTGCACGTGACAATGTTGGCATCTGCTGGACGGGGAACCAAGGTCCAAGTCCCTCGAGAAACTAAGGCCTCCACTTCATGATCCATTGCCACTTTCCATTCACGTACCTGTGCTGCCTCAACATGCGATCGTGGAATCGACTCGGAGGCTACCAAAAGGGCAAAGGCACGGAAGGATGGAGAAAGGCGATCATAGGAAACAAAGTGAAAAATCGGATGTTGAGTACAAGTGCGTGTACCCTTGCAAAGGGCGATGGGAAGGTGAAGATCATTTGGAGGGGCTGGGGGAACGATGACTGGGGATGGAGAGGTGGCCGTGGAGGTGGGGGATAGGGGATCGGTATCTGGAGGAGATGAGACGGGCTGAACCAAGGAAATAGGAGGAGAAGGAGAGGATTGAAAGAGTGGAGTAGGGGAAATTGAAGGACATGGATCGGCAATGACCGCCAAGGGAGGGAAGCCAGGCGGAGGAGATGCAGCGGTAGGAGTCAGAGAAGGCGAGGGAGGAGAGAAGAAGGGAGAGTCCTCATGGAAGGTAACATCGGCAGAAGTCACATAACGACGAGTATCTGGAAAGTACACCCGGTAGCCCTTTTGTGTCCTAGAGTAGCCAACAAACACACCTTTGAGAGCACGAGGGGCGAGTTTAGATAGGGAAGGAGAGTGATCTTGGACAAAAGCAACACATCCAAAAACTCGAGGAGGAAGGGAGAAGAGGGATGATGTGGGTGAGAGACGATGAAGGGGAATAGCGCCACCAAGGGGAGCAGAGGGAAGCCGATTCTTGAGATAGGTCGCAGTCATGAGGGCGTCTGACCAAAGATAAGATGGGACATGCATCTCAATGAGTAGTGTGCGAGTGATATCAAGGAGTTGACGGTGTTTGCGCTCTGCGACGCCATTTTGCTGTGAGGTGTGAGGACAAGTGGTTTGGTGAATAATGCCACGATCAGCACAAAAGGTACGTAGAGAGGATTGGACAAACTCAAGAGCGTTATCCGTACAAAGAATCTTTGGCGTAGTGGAGTATTGAGTGACGACTTCTGTGATGAAGTGGGTGACTGTAGTGACAACCTTAGAGCAATCACAGAGAAGATAGACCCAACTCACACGAGTATAGTCATAAAAAAACACGATATAGTAGCGATGACCTGAGATGGAGGGAGTACGAGAGGGACCCCAAACATCACAATGAAGAAGATCAAAAGGTGCAGAAGATGGAATGCCATCGCGACTAGAGTAAGAAGGTCGATGATGTTTTCCCAATTGACACAACTCGCACACAAACTGAGTAAGAGAAAGCCATGGTAAGGTCTTTTTAAGTTTGTCAAAACAAGGATGGCCTAAACGGCGATGCCACAAAAGGGAGGAAGTAGCAGTAGAGGTAACAAAAAGAGCTTGAAGACCCGATGAGGGTTCATCAGCAACAAGCTCATAGATGCCCTGCCCGTTCTCACGGCCCAAACCAATCCTCCGTCCGGTATACAGATCCCGGAAAAATACAATGAAAGGGAAAGAAGGTAACTGTACAGGGAAGAGCACGAGTGATAGCACTAATAGAGAGAAGATTGACAGGGAAGCCAGGAACATAGAGGATTTGGTGAAGAGAAAGAGAAGGGGTGACACAAGTAGTACCATGGCCTTGGACCGGACAAGGTCGGCCATCGGCAATGGTAACGGGGGATGGGAGGGGGGTAGAGTGATATGACGATAAGAGCGATGAAGTCCCAGCCATATGAGAGGAAGCCCCCGAGTCGATAATCCATGATGGTGAAGAGGAAGCAAGCAGAGCAGTATGTACCGACATGGAGGGAGCCGGAAGCTGACGCAAGGCCGGGCAGAAGAGGAGGCATCAGCACTCGCAAAAACTGGGGAAGGGCGCAGACTCGACCAGCGTCAAGGTCACATGATATTGGGGAGCATGGATGTTGGGCGGTGCAGGGATGTTGGGCGGAGCAGGAGGAGTCAAAACCGCTTGGGCAGTAGGAGGCTTGCCGAATTGCTTCCAACACTCGTTGGCGGGATGGTTTTGCTTGCCGCAGTGAGAACATGGTGGAAAAAGGTTACGGCCACGCCCACGAGGAGGACGATTGCCATCAAAGCGGGGAGGGATACCACCATCGTCACGAGCTCGAGGAGCAGAAACAGCCATCGCTGAGGGAGACGGTGTATCGCCTGGAGCATAAGAGAGAGGGGGTGAAGGCATACCAGTCGTGACTCAAAGAGCAGCAGAGAAAATGGTAGTGATGCTAGGGACATGGTCACCAGATAGAAGAGAGCCCCTAAGCTGGGAGGCGATGGATGGACGAAGCCCACTAAGGTAGATGCCAGCATAAAGCTCTGCGCGATAACGCTTCAACGTCACGAGATCTGTGGTGGGAGGCTGATAAAGGTCAACCTCTTGAATTAAGGACTGCTTGCGGCCGAAGTGGGCCTGAAGAGAGAGATCGCCTTGCTTGAGAGTGAGAAGAGTCTCGAAGATCTCTACCACACGACCGATGTTCGTCTGATTGACATGCATTGTTTCAAGAGTTTGCCAAAGAGAGCGCGCTGGCTTGATGCGCGCGAGAGACTCGGCAATGTTCTGCTTGATGCTATAAAGCATCCAAGTGATAATGGCTAAGTCTGATTGCGACCAAGAAGCATAAGATGGGTCGCGAAGTAGCAGAGGCTCCTCCATGAGATGATGATGAAGGTTGTGAGACTCAAGAAAGAGCTCAAAGCCAGAAGCCCATGCGGAGTAATTATTGCCAGTAAAATTATAGGCAGGTCGAGTAAGTTGTGCCGTGATTGAGAGACAAGGTGCAAATGCTGGTGGAGTAGGAAGCACTACAGGCGGGAGAATCACCTGAGTATCAACCTGAGGTGCCAGAACGTGTGGTAACAAAGTATCGGAACTCGGAGCCGAAGAGTGTGGAGAAGCCATAAATTATTGATGCAGACCTTGTAATAGGATGAGATAGAAGACGTAGGCGTGAATAAGTGCGCCGTCCGGAGCGAAGCAACAAGACGACGCTGAGCGGTGTGCAGCCGCGGAGCGGCGGACGGAGCGGAGCAGTGGCACGCTGCGGAGCGGTGCAGGCGTGGAGCGGAGGACGTCGCGTAGCGGCGCACGTCGTGAAGCGTCGGATCGAGCGAAGCGACGACGGCGCCCGTGGTTTCGATGAAGAGAAGGCTTGATAGCGGTGATGACAGTAGACGAGGAAGAAGAGGATATTGCGTTGGAGTAGGAAGAGGCGACGTGCCGGGAATTACGACTGTAGCATCCGATGGCGACGGCGACGGTGGCGAGAAGAGATTATGGCTCTGATACCATGTTGACGATGAGATGGAGAAACCCTAGAATCGTATATAGAAATGAGAGTACATATGTCCTTATATAGGAGAAGATGAGAGGAGAAGATAAATGGGCTGAGAGCCCAATACCACTATCGGACAATTGAATTTAGTGATAGTGAAAATAACAAATATTCATATTTTATTTATGACATTGACATGGGGGATGATGTGGACTGAATGCTTGTGTGGCTTGTATGCACACACCATGTGGTGCACGGGTGTGTGTATACATGTGTGTATAATTACTAGTTAAGAAACTTTTTTAAGGATAGAAGCAAACTCAGTAATAGGGTTGGGCAGTCACAATTACGGTCTAGATTTTGTCACATCATTTGGTCCAAATCTTAATTCGGTCTTGGTCTCTGTCTTGGTCAACCTTGGTCAAGCTTCGGTTCGGTGTTAACTTTGGTCTCTCTCGACCATGGATATGCGTATCTGAAAAGAGATAAACATATCAACGTCTATTAATAAAAAAATAAATTTTATAGTCAAAACCCTTACCAATGACATTTACTAAGTTGAAATAAAGAAGAAGAAAGCATAATAGCATGAAAATTAGTTTGCATATTCACCAAATTTTTCTTCATCATTATCCGCTTCATCCTTTTTACCCCACAATTTTAAGGTCATCACAATCAATATAGTTCTTGGAGATAATTTCCCCCTTTTGTATGATACAATCCCTCATTCTGATGAGAAAAGACGTTCTGTTGGAGAGCTCGAAGCACAAACTGAGTGAAACTCCTTTGCTATCATTACAAGTTGTGCATATTTTTTGGACTCAATCTTACACCACCATTGTAGACCATCAAGTTCCAAACTCGCGAATTTAAGAATAAAATTATGAGTTAGATAGTATAAAGGTGAATAAGGGTTGAATCCATGGAGAATAAAGGTATTTTTGAGCTATTCTTCAACTTCAATCAAATCGGACAATTACTTGAGGTAAGAAATTAAGGATTTTTCTATATTTGGAAAGAAAACTCAAAGACAAATCCACAGAATTAAAAATCATTCAATTTGCGAAGAAATCAAAGATTCTTGAAGAAATACAAAGAGAAAAATCAGATAGAAAAATCAATCATGAAGAGAGAGAAATCCAAAATAAAATCTAAAATTCAACTAATTTGTGATTCTAAATTACAATCTAATGATACAAGACAAAAGATGGGGATAAAAACGCATGATCTAACCCGAGATAGCGCTTGAAATGATCCAATTGGTTGCCGGATCAAAGGCTTATCGTTTCACAATTTCGAAGACAACCGTCTGCATTGAAGAGACAGATTCTCCCTATTCATTTGATGAAATCTCACTTTCAACCACTCCTTGAACGCGGAAATGAGTCTAGAAGAAGAAGAAAGTGAGAGATTCAAGGATTGCAATGGCTAAATAGTTCGATAGCTTGAAACATCTAAGAATATATTTTTCGTCAAAGAACATATAAGACCTTGCCACCACGTAGGCCCAAAATGGCATGTGCCTACTCCAATGCACTATCAATGCGAACTTCATTTACATTAAGGGTGCGGCTCGATGATGCTTGCCCTAAATTCCTAGGGTTTGCTAGAGGTTGGGAAGGTAATTCATCTACAAATTCTATTTGCTTACCCTTCCTCTACTCGGTGGAAGCATCAAAGTATTGGGCTTTAGCCCCTTCGATCGTATCAAGCCGGTCGCTAAACTCGGTCAGTTTACTCATCATTTGTGCTAATGCACTCAAGACGGGATCAACTGAAGGTGCTAGAGGTGCGACAAAGCATTTTATGTGGTCGCTAAAACACGCAATCGTCGGTCAAACAAAATTTATAATTCTGAACTCACAATGACAAAGATATAAAATCAAGTAGAGTGTAAGTATCGGGTCGATCCACAAAGAACAAGGTTGACTGTTATTGCATAGGTGACTTGGTCAAATGTAGGTTAAACTAGGGTTTCAAAGAAGTAATAAGGATATATAATCAAAAGAGATGATCTAGATATATGAGATAAGATATTTAAAGACTTTAGAAAACCGATTTTTAAAAGAAATGTCAAAGGTCAAGGTCAAAGAGTTGACTTTCTCAAAATGAGACAATAAAAAGAGCTTAAAATATTGCAAAAATTATATATTAAGAAACTAGAGAAAAAATGGAATTTATTGATATAAAATTCGTGATTTTTTTGTAAGAATTGGATTTATTATGAATTATTGAAAATGAACGATCAGAAAAATCTCGAAATTAACACTTCGGTGTAAATCTTCAAATTGACTAACAAAGTGATATCAAAATCCTAAAATTGATATATCAATAGAAAGCTAACACTTAGAGGATTCAAAAGAGACTAAAATTATCAAATTCTAATTTATATTTTAAGAGTAATTGATCTCGCAAATCAACGCCCTAATTTGGATTGAAAATAAATAGTGGTTGGTCACACGTTAAATTAAGGGGTCGAATGATTATTGAATTTCATGAATTTGTTATCCACGAAGGCTGATAATGGAATCCAATCAAACCAGAATCAAGTGATTCGGACTTAAGATCAGAGAGATATCATTATTTCAAAATCAGCATAAATTCAAACCCAAATTTGGTGAAAATGAAGAACAAAATGACTTTTAAAGAAAAATTAACTACCTAAATCTAATCTTAACACAAATTACGGCAAGATGAACAATCGATTCTCACTACTAACCCAATTGCCATGAAGATTTTACTTCAACTCACGTGGATTGAAGAGTATCGGCTTGATTTCTTCCTCGGCGGACGTTCAACATTCAAGGGGAGAGTTCAATCGACTCCAACGATTAATCACAATGAATCCTACTTCAATCGGATAGCGATTGAGTCTAGACGCAAGGGAATCATGATGAACTCAAGATCTTCCTCAAAAATTTCTTAATTGCTTCACGATTCAATCAAAAGTTAAATTTTAAAAGGGAAGTACATCGGTATTTATAAGAAGATTCTGCGCAAAAAATGCGGGCCGTCTGATTCGATGAAGACCGATCAATGGCAACGATCGTGCGATGATCGTGCGACACGATTCCACGATCCCATGATAGTGTGATCAATATCATGCCGTCTGATCCTGGTCGGAACACCATGATGCATTTATGTGTCGCACCCATGATCGCCGAAAGTGCGATCTAATTGGAATTGTCCGTTGTTCACTTACGCGATCGACAGCTCCTATTTACGCACGTGCTCCTGAAGGTGATTGGTGGGACTTCGGTCTACGCGGTTGACACGTTTTATTTAAAGTGATCGCATCCAACGTCCTTGGTGCTGCCACGTGTCCTGCACATTTAGAATTAAAGGGAACAAAGTCCCACACGAAGAAAATAGAGAGAAATGTTGAGTATAAAATGTGGGTTGGCATAACGCATTTGTGTTACCACCCCAATCAACTAACTAGGGCCCACTAACTCGTGGGCCCTTCAAATGCCAGCCCCCTCCATTTGCTATGTGGCGCCACCCAGGCGTCCGGGTGGACTTGCGCGGCCCTTGCCACGTGATAGGCTCGATGTCGTCAGGTGCCTCAAGCCTAAAAACATACTATTTATAAGCTAGGAAGCTATGAATGATAGAGTTATGTAGGGTGTATAGCTTTCTAGGTCGATCCACAGGGATTCTAGGGCACAACAATATCAATATTAGGAGTAGAGATGAGGAGTTGGGCAATTAAGAGAGAAAGGTAGTATGAGGGAGAGGTAATTGGAGAGAGGAAAGAGCTAGAGAAGGGATTTTTCTAGGAGGAATAAATAAAGAGAAAGAGTGATAAAATAGATAAACAGCAGAGGATAAATAGTGGGAGATAGAAAAAGATTAGAAAAAGAGGACTAGATATAGAATGAGAGAGAAAGATAGAAAGAATGTAGATTTTGAGAAAGAACAGAATGGGAGAGAGAGAACCGTGATGAGAGCGAGAGTGAGATTAGAGAATTAATATAAAATATGAGAGAGTAGAAAGAGAGAGAGAGAGAGAGAGAGAAACGCAGATTGCTAGTGAGCGGTAAGAGAGAGGAAGCAAGTGACGGAGGGTGTGTGAAGAGGTATTCGGAAAAAAAAAGTGGAGATGACGAGAGAGATTAAGAGAAGAAATAGAAGAGAGAGGAAGTATGATGCGGCGGAAGAGGGGAGAATCGACGGAAATCACGGAAAAAGAAAGAAACCGGAAGACGTGAAGAAAAGAGAGTAGGTGAGAGAGAAGACGTGAGGAAGGGAGCAAAATCGTGTGAGAGAGATAGAAAAAAACTAAAGAAGAGAGAGGAAGAAAACAACGGGTTTTAGAGAGAGATTTAGCGGAAAAAATGGGACAGAAAAGGAGAGAACGAGATGGGAGGGAAGAAGAAAATGCAGGAGAGAGAAAAGATCGCGAGATTACGAGAGTAGAGGAGAGAGAGAGAGAGCAAAATAAGGAGGGAGAAAGAGAGAACGAGAGAAAGATAGGGAGATTGTGAGGAATAGGAAGAGATGAGAGATCGAGAGAGATTGCATAAGTGAAATCAAGAGATACGGGGTAGAGCGATGCGGAGGACGAAATAGGAAATACAACAGCGTAAGGAAGAAACCGAAATGAGATAAAATGAGAGAGAAAAGTCACGGCTGGGAATTAAAATGAAGCAAGAGCGGAGAGGTTGACCGTAACGGAAAGTTGGGAGAGAAAATGAGATGCGGAACCACAGAAGAGATTCGGACAGAAAGAACTATGGAGAGAGATCAAACAGATGAGGAGGAGAGGGAAGATGTGAAGGAGTGAGAGAGCTCATGTGAGAGGGAGGAAGAACAGAATTAGATAGAGAAATATGACTAGAGAGCGAGAGAAGAGAGGACGACAGAACGGGATAGAGAAGGAGAAATTTCAGGGGAGGTAAAGAGAGAAGGAGAAAGGGAAAGAAGAAAATGAGGAAGAGCAAGAGAGCGACAGGGAAGGATCATCGGGAGTATGGAGAAGATGAGATGCGGGAAAGGGACGTGCGACAGAATGAAGGAGAGAGAAATGTGAGGAAGAAGGGATTGGGAGAGATTGAAAGAGAGAAATAAACGCACGAGATAGGAGAGAAAGATCGAGGGAGTGAAATAGATGGGAATTTGAGAGAGGAGAAGAGGAAGAGTTGCGAGAGAAATTTATAGGGAGTAAGTGTTGTTTCAAGAGAGAGAAGAAATCGCGAGAAGAAATTTCTAGACAAAGAAGCGAAAGGGAGATGAAATGCGAAAAAGAAATTCAGGAAAGAGAGACAAAATCAGAGGAAAAGATTTCGCGAGAGAGGAAAGACAGATTGAGAGGAGGAAGAGAAGATTACCTACGAGACTGTGGGAACTTACCGAGAAGCATGGGAGGAGATAGATAGAGATTGCAAGAGGAATCGTAAGGAAGAAGACGGAGAGATAAATCAAAATAAACTTCATTAATCTTTCATAATCAGTCAGGATAGGAGTTACAGCGGGAGAAAATCTAACCCTAGGAAAGAGAAAGAACAGCAAAAGCAGAAGGAAGAAGGAGCAGCTACGAAAAGAAGCTAAAAAAAAGGAAGAAGCCCTCCCGAAACATCTTTTTCCCTTTTTATGCTCCCGAGTCTTCACTTCGGGTGGGCTCATATTTCCTTTGACTGGGCTTGCAGTTGCTTGCCTTGGACAGCCCATTAAGCACTTCCATTTGTGAGGATCTTGCTGCCCTTCCTCTTGTGTAGTTCCTGAAAATCAGAAAAGCAAAAGGCATGTAGAATAAACTCTTTTTGATGCACTAGTAGTGTACAATATCAAGTGATAGTGGTAGAGGAGATGGTGTATTCAGAGTTTAATCAAGTTAATTAAGAGCAATAAATGGGTGGTTATAAGTACATTTCATGTTCTTATCACCACGCGTCCGCGCCACGTTCTCTCCACGTAGGCTCCCGCGTGGGCTCGCGTAATTAACCCTAAATTATGTCATAATTTAGGGTTAATTATGTCCTTAAAAAAGATTAATCATCATAAAAGCACATAATTAACCCTAAATTATGCATAAATATGAACTTTAGTAGAATGGCATACCAATGGAGAAATTTTTTAAAAACTATGATAACATGGATCATATTCACATAAAATAAGCATGAATATGAGTTAAATAGGATAAGAATTTAAGTTTTAATTTCATGTTATCACACCTCCCAGTTTAAATTATTGTTAGTCCCTTAGCAATGGAAAGATAAAGGTGTAAAAGGACTAACAAGCTTTAGAAAACCATAGATTAAGAATTGATAGAATCTGAAATGAATATTCTACCTTAATTGATGTTGAGAAAAAAGTAACGTTTTAGAAACTTAGGGTCACGGCATTCCTCCGGCAAACACTTTAATCCACCAAATGAACTAAGAATCCTTTTGCTCTACATACTAATAAGAATATAAATAACTTAAGAAAAAGATTCATCATACCAAATCAATTGTCGATTCCTCTTTGCACTATGGACATGAATGATAAAGGCGCAAGAAGTAGAAACAAGGATCATCCTTTTCATACATAATGGCTATAAGATAGAATCGGCTAAAACACATGGGAGATAGCTTACCATTCTAATTCTACTTTCTTTTCTTTTTCTTTCATCCTAATTCTACTCTTTTTTTCTTTTTCTTTCATCATAATTTTTACTTCTTTAATTTATTCATCCTAATTCTAATTTTTGCAAGCCTTCTTAAAGAATGAGATTAGATAATGCAGATTTGAAATTTATAAGGCTTTTTTATGCAACTTATTGAAAACAACGTTAGCTCATTTCATGGTGCTCATCCTACCCATGTGTCATCCTTAGTACACGTGCAGCTTATTCCCCCGAAGAGGTTTTGGTATCTCTATGGATAAGGGAGCTTCACTATGTCAATAATAATAGTGCTAATAAAGGATGATACAAGCTACGACTTGCTATGGGAAGCAAAAGGATGTGCATGCAAGGAGTTATTAACTCAAGATTTAGAAAGAAGGATGAGTGGATGAGAAGTATAGATAGTTTTTAAAAATTATACTATGAGCTTAAGTAGATTCTTAGATTAGACTTTATGGTTCCCCAAAGGAATACCTAGTTACATAATTTCATCGACTCTACAACCTCCTCAACACAACACTTAAGGTTGCTCTTCCCATGTCTTTCTAAACAAGTGAAGGTGCTAATGTATTCTATGCTTTCATACTTCATGTGGTTTTAGAAATCATGTTGCTGCTCATATGGTTTAAAAATCAGATCATGCATAGAATGAAGGAATGCAAGAATTTTAAAAATTATAAGTTTTCTAGAAAACTCCCCCCCACACTCATTCCTTTTATTGTCCTTAATAAAAATCAGCATGCTCATGGAAAAGAGAGAGCAATCATAATGCATGACATGCAAAACTAATAAATAGGAAAAGAAACAAAGGGGCTAAAAGAAAAACTTAGCGGGAATTCGCATTGGTTGCATTCTTCTCTTCATTTGTGGAGTTCTTTTGGGGCTAAACTTCCTTCTTTGATGTTCTCTCCTCCTTAGCACCTACTGAGCTTATAGAAAAACAACAGCAAATATCAAAGCAAAAATAAAATAAAAAAAAATGCGAAAACAAGAACAAAGTTAAAAAGTAAATGCGAAAACAAATATAAGGTTGGGTTGCCTCCCAACAAGCGCTAAGTTTTTTGTCTTCAGCTAGACTCAACTCATTCTAGCAACTAATTAGTAGCAGATATATCAGGAAGTTGCAGCTCTTCACTATGGGTGGGTGGTAGTTCTTCTTCACCAATATATGGTTTCAACCTATGTCCATTTACCTTGAAGGAAGTTTTGGTCTTCGGATCTAAAATCAAGACCGATCCTTTGTCAAACGTTTCAGGGACCTCATATGGACCATCCCATCTAGTGCGCAACTTCCCTAGAAAGAGTTTAAGACAATAATTATAAAGCCATACCTTGTCATGAATATGAAAATATTTTCTATTAATGTGCTTGTCATGAAATGCTTTATTTTTTGCCTTATAAATCTCGGCATTTTGATACAACTCATTCCATAATTCTTTAAGCTCTTGAAGTTGTATGAGTCTTTCTTTTCCAGCTTGATCAAGAGATAGATTGAGTTTTTTAATAGCCCAATATGCTCGATGCTCTAAGTCGACGAGAAGGTGGCAAGGTTTGCCATAAATGAGCCTAAAAGGAGACATCCTGATGGGTGTCCAGAATGCGGTACGGTAGGCCCATAGAGCATCGAGTAGCTTCGCTGCCCAACCTCTTCTATCTGTGCGAATGATCTTCTTCAAGATGTTCTTGACTTCTCTATTGCTGACTTCTACTTGGCCATTAGCTTGTGGTGATACGGGTTCGTGACGCGATGGTGAACTCCATATTTCTTAAGTAAACTCCTGAAATGAGAGTTACCAAAATGAGATCCACCATCACTAATAATCGCTCAAGGACAACCAAATTGAGAAAATATATTGCTAACAATAAAATTATTAACCACTGGATGATCTTATGTCTTTGTCGGTATCGCCTCGACCCATTTGGAAACATAATCCACCGCTACAAGAATGTACTCTTTTCCCTTCGACTGTGAAAATGGTCCCACAAAGTCTATCCCCCAAATATCAAAGATCTCTACCTCAAGGATGATTTGCAATGGCATTTCATCTCGCTTTGAGATGTTTAATTCTGATTGGCACTTTAGACATTCCTTGCAATATTTGATCGCATCCTTGAATAGAGTTGGCCAATAGAAGTCACTTTTGTAGTACCTTTGCTCTAGTCTTTCTCGACGCAAAATGCCCTCCACATAAGGATGAGTGACACATCGATAAAATATGCTCTTGCTCTTCATCTGGAATGCATCGCCAAATAATCTAATCAGCCCCAACATAGAACAATTGGAGTTCTTACAAAAAATAATATCGAATATCAGAGGAAAATTTTTGCTTTTATGCGTGTTCCAATACTCGGGGAAAGAGTTTGTGACTAAGTAATTTACAATATGTACAAACCAAGGTACCTTTGTCACAATGGCGAGAAGCTGTTCTTCGGGAAATGTGTCACTAATCTAACATGAAGATGTTGTATGAAGTCGAGAAAGATGATCAGCCACTGAGTTCTCACTTCCCTTCTTGTCTTTAATCTCTAAATCGAATTCTTGAAGAATGAGAACCCATCGAATCAGTCGCGGTTTAGCCTCTTTCTTTGACTGCAATTACTTTAAAGCCGCATGATCCGTGTACACAATGACCTTGCTGTCCAAGACGTAAAGCTTAAAATTCTCTAAAGCAAAGACAACCGCTAACAACTACTTTTCCGTAGTCGTGTAATTGAGTTGAGCGTCGGCTAACATCTTGCTTGCATAGAAAATGGCAATTGGCTTCTTGTTGATCCGTTGCCCCAAAACTGCGCCCACTGCAAAATCTTAAGCTTCACACATAATCTCACAAGGTAAATCCCAATTAGTACTTTGTAAGATAGGTGCTTCCACTAATGATTTCTTCAGCTACATAAAGGCATGCTTCCCTTCTTCCTCAATGATAAAACCTTTTTCCTTGCATAAAAGAGAAGTTATTGGTTTTGAGACTTAAGAAAAATCTGTAATAAAATGATGCTAAAGCCGACATGCCCAAGGAAACTTCTAAGTTCCCGTATCGACTTTAGGAGTGCAAGGTCTTGGATCACCTCAACCTTGCCCTTGTCCACTTCCAATCCTTTGCTTGAGACTAAATACCCAAGCACTATACCTTCTCTTATCATGAAGTGAGACTTCTCCCAACTAAGAACTAGGTGTTTCTTAACGCAAAAATCGAAGATTTGCGTTGATAACAAGCAAAAGTTTACTCTAAATCATACATTTTATTTGCATTTTGATCATTGAATGTTTTAAATCAACAATTAATTTGCATGTTATCATGATATGATGCCTAGAATAATCACTTTTCATTGCACTTGAGTAGTTACAAAAAATTAGTGTTATTATGAGAAATTTAAGGAATAATTACTTTAAGAAATGACTACCTCAATAGCCTTTTTCGGACAGGATTATTCATTACTTTTATAGCATATATTATAAAGGAAATAATCTTTCTCTTTTTCAGCAAGTATTACCTTCATAAAGGTCCTTTAATTTTAATGCATTATATTAATGCCCTTAATGGGCCTATTGTTAATAATGGATTTTTCGGAGCAATGTACACAGGATTTGCACGTGATTGGCCTCTACCAATCAAATGAAGGAACGGTAGGTCGTGTACACGACGATGTCTACACAACTAACCGTTAGCTCACCTATAGGGTATAAGCACCAAGGCATGCAAGTCATCCTCCATCAATCAGATGGAGGCAGGCAAGATGTTGATCGACCGCAGCGAACAGCACCGATACGCGTGTGGAGTGAGACACAAGGAGGACCTAACAAACACGCAAAAGAGGGGGGAAGCATTGCGATATCGAAAATCTTTGAGAGCAAAGAGGAGGAGAGGGAAAATTTCTGTTCTTGATTTCCCGCCTGAAGAAGATCGGCCTAGAGGATACACCGAGGAAGAAGATCCAATCGTAGGTTTGTAATCATTGAAACAGTGTCCAATTCTTGTTCTCTATTCACGCATTCCTTTTTGCATGAATAGATTTAGGTACGACAGAATTTTTTTAGTTTGCTTCTTTAATCATTTTCTTCCTTTTCTTTCATTTCATTTTTCTGAATAGAATGATTTCTCAGTTGTATTCATTTTTTATTTTGATTGTCTGTAAGTTTTTTTTTACTCAGTAATCAATTCCGATCTAATTTTGAAATTGAATCTTTGTTTCTTAGTATTCTTCTTGCATTGTTATTGTTTGAGGTTGTATTGTGCATTTTGTGTTGATTCCTCGTTTGTTCAGTCAGTAGTTTAGTTCTTTTTCCTTTTGTTTAACGATTCTACAACAAGTCTTCTTCGTGAGAAAATTCATACACATCTTTCTTCTGAAGTCCTTCTCTCTTATTCACTATTATTTCTATTTCTATTACTCTCTATTCTTTCCTTTCTTTTTCTTTAGATTTCTCTTTTATTTTTCCTTTCCTCATTCCTTTTCTCTTCTCTTCTTTCTGTTTCACAATTCTATAGATATCCTTCCCAGTGAGGAAGAACATACATACAGATAAATAGAAACAATCTTCTCTGTGCTAATCTGATTTTGTTGCTTTAGTTTACATTGAAAACTAAAACTAATTGTTTTCTTCTATCAATTAGATCTGGTTTAATCTCTGTTCAAAGTAATCTGAAAGTCTCTATATTAGCTAAAATACTTTAAGTCTTGTCATCTGATAAATCTCATTCCTAAACCAGGTAAATATAATTACAAATAAAAAATAAAAATAAAAATAAAGAGTTTTATATAAACAGAGAATATCTCTCAAAAGGAGTAAATAGAAAATAAAATTCTCTTGATACGTTTTAGTAATAAAAAATAATAACAGCAGTTTGATAAAAAAAATTTAAAAATAAAATTTTTTTAAACAATGAAAGTGAATTTAGCACATTAAACTAGACATTTCTGCATCTTGATTTTCTTCTTTTTATATCATTGCACTTAATTTCATATAATTGCAATTCATTGAAGATAATTGCCTTGTTGCTCTACATTTGTGAAAAAAAAACATAATTTTTTTTTTGAATATATAAAAAAATGGAAAATATTGGTGTAACCTCTCTTGGGTTCGATCCTGTACAAGCCACATACTTTTGGATATCTGCAGTTATTTAAGGGAAATTCTTTTATATACATTTTATTGATTAAGTATGAAAGAAAGCACTACGACGCATCACATCCTCTATTTTTCGGACTTATCATGTGTCAAGGGCTCTAAGCATGCAACAAAACTCGGCCCGAAAACTGAAAAGTCGTGCATGAAGACTTCCATTCTCTCTCCTATAAAGTCGGAGAAGATGGCCATCATGCACCTCTCAAAACTGGCAGGAGCATTACATAATCCAAATGGCATGCGCTGAAATGCATAAATGCCAAATGGACATGTAAATGACATCTTATCCTCATCATCGGGGTGAATTACTAACTGATTGTACCCGGAATAGCTGTCTAGGAAGGAATAAAATCCTTGACCTGAAAGCTTGTCAAGAATTTGGTCAATAAATTGCAAGGGAAAGTGGTCCTTTTAAGTCGCCACGTTTAGCTTCCGATAATCGATGCATACTCGCCACTTTGTCGGAAGACACATTTGAAATTCTTCACCCTAGTCATTTGTCGTCACAGTGATCCCCGCCTTCTTGGGGACAACATGCACCAGTCTGACCCATGGACTATCCGAGATGGGATAAATGATACCTGCATTAAGCCATTCAATGATTTCATCCTTAATTGGATCCCATACCTTAGGGTTTAGCCGCCTTTGTGCCTCTCTAGAGGGATGAGAATCCTCCTCTAGGAAAATGAGATGAGTGCACAAAGAGGGATCAATTCCCTTATGGTTTGATAAGTTCCATTCGATTGCTTCCTTTCTTCCTCACAAGACCGCCAATAGTCTCTTCTCCTGGTCCTAATATAAATGCGAGGATATAATCACAGGGTTAGCGCAATGATGATTAAGAAAAGCATGTTTCCACATAGAATGTAACAATTTTAGGTCGGGTGCCGTCTCATTGGAGGGAAATGGATCATCCTCTAGCTCCTTGAAGCTCTCATCCTCAATAGCTGCCGTCGTCTCCTCAATGCAACTCAAAATCTCTAGATCCTTGTAAATATCGACTGCGCCTACCTCATCGGACTAGTGTGTAGGATGTCGTATCAACTTGTTGATGCTCACCTTTATCGTGCTATCTCCTACCTGAAATATATCTTCGCCCTTACCCCAATCCATAGTAGCTTTCCCTAGTATGATAGGAGAGTCGGTGAAGTCCCTCGTGGATTTCATATCCACGATAATAAAGTCTACCAGAAAGTAATAGTTTTCTACCTTAACTATCACATCCTCTACAACGCCTTGAGGTCATCTCACAGATCCATCTGCTAAGCTCAACTCAATAAATAATGGCTGCAACTCTCAAGGTGGACAAATGTCATACACTCCCTTCGAGAGGATATTAACACTAGCCCCTAGATCGAGAGGAGATCGAGTGAAAGTCCTACCCCCTATCTCACAACTAATCATGGGAGCTCCTGGATCATGTCGCTTACGAGGAAGGGTACTCAACATGATAGAACTAATGATCTCGCTCATATGTATACATTTTGGCTTCCTTGTAGGGGTGCAAAGTCCTTTTAAGAACTTAGCGTATGATGAAATATGATGGATAGCGTCTACTAATGGGATGGTGATAGTAACATGTCTAAAGGCATCTTGCAATGTATCCTCAGTATTACTCGTGGAGACTCTCGGCCGGCTCAATAACTAAGGATAAGGCACTGGAGGTTTGTAAACCTCGAGATTGGGCTCTGCCCTATTCACCTCATCAGGTGCCTCCTCATCATCAAAGTCCTCCTCCGAAATAATCATGTGAGACGAATGATCATCTTTCTCCTCAAGCAGGTCCTTTCGGCTCTTGTGGTCCTTATGAGAATCCACTAAGACCTTGCCGCTACTTAGGCCCAAAATGGCATGTGCCTCCTTCGATGCACTATCAATACGAACTTCGTTCATATTGTGGGTGCGGCTTGTCGATGCTTGCCCTACTATCCTCGGGTTTGCTAAACATTGGGAAGGTAATTCATATATAAATTCAACTCGCTTACCCTTCCTTTGATCGGTAGAAACATCGGAGCATTGGGCTTTAGCCCCTTTGACTCAATCAAGTCGGTCACTAACGTCATTAAGTTTACTTATCAATTGTGTTAATGCACTCATGACGGGGTCAACTGAAGGTGCTGAAGGTGGAACTGCCGGTGGTAGTGTGACCGCTCGGGGAAGACCGGGGGCGAAAGATGTTGGCCTCGGGTTCCGCATATGGTGCTGGGCGGATCCAAAGGGCTGATGATATGGAGTGTGCTGCCCACTCCGCTGCTGCACATAAGATGGGTTATGAAAACTAGAATAACCTAATTCCAGATAGTTTGATCAACCTGCTGGGCTCAAACGTGGATATGCAGTAGGGTTTGGCCGAAATGGAAATGGACCTTGGATTGCCATCATAGGACAATTCAGCTCGACGTGCTCAAAACTAGAGCAATGTGAACACAGAGAGACATCGATATGTGATACTGGCGCGAGGCCATCAGAACCCGGTCGGATCTTAAGCGAATCAATGATCAAATTACTGATAAGCTTAAAATGTGGTATTAATTAATGGTAAACAATATAAATGATTGTTCCGTCGTGTGAGTTTTTAAGCTAACACAACACATTTATAATCCTCACGAGCCTAGGGAAAGTAAGGGTCGATCCTTAGGGAGCGGGTGATTAGTTAGTGAATTCTAATTTAAAGCAGTATTTTTTATGATTTTAAAAGGTGAGGAGATTTTAGAACTTAGAAGACATATTAGAAATGAAAGAAATAAATGAGAAGAATAAGGTCTAGAGAGAGCAACTAAGGAGAAGGCTGTAAATTAGGAAACACAAAAGAAGTAAGTAGAGAATAAGTAAGAAGGAAGAGAAAATGGGGAATACGGGGTGAGAAGTTGGGTAAGAGAAAAAATGTAGAGAATGCATATAGACAGACGGAAGATGCGAACAGTAAGGGCAGAGGGTGGATTTGAGATGAATCGAGGTGATTAATATAAAACGGGAAAGAGAGTCACGAAGGAGACGAGAGAGAGAGAGCGGTGAAACGCAAGGGTGCGGCCACAGGTGAAGCGACTAACCTTTACTTTAATTTTTTTGTTTTTTTAGCTCAAATCCGATTCCTGTATTCAGTTTTAGGCAGACATATCACTCCAGACTAGTGGCGACAACTTCCCTGAGGACGAGGAGAAAATCTAGGCCAAACTCGACGAAGTTGGGAAAGAATTTCTAACGAACTACAATGTTAGTGAATTTTTAAATCAACCTCAATTTTGGAAATCGGCTTTAGGCAGGAACACTTCTAGAAGAAAGATTCACACCATGAAGGAACAGGTGCGAGGACGATCGGGATCAAAATGAAATGAATAGGGAATTCTTTTGTGAAATTTTTCCAAAAATCGATTTCGGAAATGTGAAAGCGGCTGGTGAGACAAGATGCAAAAACAATAGGAATTCTCATAAATAGAAACCGATTGCCAACTTACGGTTTTGAACAGACTCACAAATGCTGGCGAACAGTGGTAAATTCGCGAACACGAGGGCACGAGCAGGCGAATCTCAACAAGACAACACTAAATTTTAAATGGCAGAATTTTTGTTAGTATTATATTCCAAAACCGATCTCTGAAATAACTTTCTCAAAACCGATCTCAAAACCACTTTCTCAAAACCGATTCACAAAACCGATTTCCGATTTCTCCAAACCGATCTCAAAACCATCTTTTCAAAACCAATTTCTCAAAACCGATTTCCGAATTTAGTTTCAGGTAAACTCTGACCTGCAGGCGGGCGGCGGAAGTGTAGTGATTCTAGAGGAGTAGTGCGGAACATAAAAATGAAAACTCAATCAAACTAAATAAAAAAACGTGTTGAATAGTATCATGAAGAGAGGAGTATATGATATTTTTTAATCAAGGCAATGGGAAATTAGGTGCTACTGGCGGGCAGCAGCGATGAAGCGGCATCTCCAACCTCGAGGACTCTTGAAATGTGATTTGCGGGACGAGTCTTGAAGGAAGCCGGTGGTGTCGAGAGCTCTGCAAGTGGGCTATCTGACACCGAGATAACCTGCATAAAAGAGAAGGAAAGAGAGGACGAGGAGGAGAATGGAAGAGAGGCACCTCGTGTCACACCCATCGAGGCCTGAGGGACCGTTCTTCTCCTCCTCTCCAACAGCTCTGGACGCTCCCCTTCTTCCTAGCTCTTACTCGGGTAAGAGGGACACCGATACAGTTGCACGCAAGCTTCCAAAGAGGAATGGACTGAATCAAAGTGACGGCTTCTTCTCCAAAAACCCTAAGGGTTTAAATCGGGAAAGAGAGGTAAGGTGGGCCATTGGATCTCGCGGGCTTCAGCAATCGGGATTCTCTTCTCCTGCCCTTTTGGGTCTTAATGGGCCTCTCAATTGCTTTCTTGACATCTTCATGGGCTGCTCCAAAATTGCTTGGACTGTCTCCTCTAGCTCCTTGGGCTCATGTCTCCACCTAAGCCTTGAAATTCTCTTAAAAATACATAATTATGCATAACTTTAGGGCAAGGTCTAATTTTTATAAAAATCACAATGTCATACTAGATTGTAGATAAAACATGCAAATAAATACAAAGAATTGCATAAAAAATTCATTACAAAAGCATTTTTATCACTAAGATTTGTGACTTATCATTGTCGTGGGTGATAGTCCTCAAAGTGAAAGCTTTCTTTAGACTCTATATAGTCGGTTATGTGTTCGGTGGAAGGACATCAGGTCAGGTCTTGAAGTTATTCAAGATTGTGGAATATTTCATCTTCAGTTGGAAGGAATTATGGCATATCTTCAGGGAGGTCTTTGGTCTCTTCTATGATCGGTTAGAAGTGATCTGACCAAGTTCCTCAGTCGTAGAGGGGTTGATCACATGGGAGTTAACCCTCCTTGCACGAAGCTTCTTTTATGCTCTTCACAATTAGCTTATATATGTCTTCATTGCTCTCATGATGCCTGATGACTGAGATGGTGAATCTCACCAATCTTGTGAAGATCGTGGTAGTAATGGTGACTGTCTTGAGGAGTCTTCAGTAGATAAAAAACCAATCTTCATCTTCATATTTAATTGTGAGGGTTTTGCTTAAATAGGAGATAGTGGGGAGGGTGATCTTTTTGACTGTCTCCTTTAATGGCAGATTCCTTCATGCTGATTATCTTCATAAAGGCTTGTCATGAACTTTGAAACCGTGAAGCTATTCCTGTTGTAGTCGTCTTCATAATCACTTGAATGACTTGGGAATTTAATGTTCTTAATTTGTGAGGCTTCTTAATGTTTTAGTGATGATCTTAGAGCTCCTCTTTAGTTAGGAGAGTGGCCTTCATATTTGATTTCCTTGATGACAGGCTCCTCATGCTCATTATCAACAAGTAAATGCATAGTTTTACTCATGCATAAGTGACGAGACGAGACCACGAGGTCATCGATTTCACGTGGTATCGCGTCAAAAATTATTCCGAACTTACCAATTTTGGGAATTTATAATGAATTGAGTGGCATAATTGTAAATAAGGGTCGAATCCATAGGGAATTAAGGTATTTTTGAGATATATTTTGGAAATTGATCAAATTGGACGATGAATTGAGGTGAGAAATTAGGGAAAATGGTGGTTTTAGGAAGATAACTCAAAGATCTATCCACGGAATAAAAAATCACTCGATTTGGATTAGTAATCGCGAAGAAATCAAAGATGGAAGTGGGATGAAATTTTCAGAATCGCGAAGAACATACACTAAAATTAAAATCGAAATTGAGCTATATTAAGATCCTAAAACTAAAATTGATGACACATAACGATAGATTAGAGGAAGAACTTGTTTTCGAACCCGAGATAACGATCAAATCGATCCAATTGATTGCCAGATCGACAGCTATTCATTCCGCGAATTCAAACGTGAACATCGGTTTTCAAGAGACAAATTCTCCTCGATCGATCGACAAAATCTCACTTATAAACACTCCGTGGACGCGAAATCGAGTCTAGAAGCGATTACAAGTGAGAGATTCAAGAGAAGATGCGTGTAGATAGGTCGATTAAGTGAAATCTTCCTCGAATGTCTTACAATCACGAAGAACTCTTCGTTTTATACGCTATTTAGGCGAAACCAATGGATGGATGCATTTAATCTCCATCAACGGTCCAGATTAAATGCCTCAAAGTGAAACGTTTTGAATATTTCGTGGCCATCAGATCGCGGATGGACGCTCCGGATCGATCCGCTTGATATGCGTTTAAAAACGCCTTGAATCACGCTTGTTGGATCACAATCCAACGATCAGGATGCATAGCGCCCGATTAAATCACAGCCGTTATAACTCTTGGATTTCCGACACGTGCTGTGATTTGATCTGGTGGTCCACGCGTCCACGCGATCGACGCGTAGATTTCCAATGCGCCACCGATCCGACGCCTTACGGTGCTCCACGTGTCCTGCAAATTAAAACAACTGTGTGGGACTTTAGTCCCACATGGAAAAGGTTAGTAAAATCCGTGGGGTTTATAATGCCCGACGGATTAAGGGGTTCGAATACCCTTCTGGGCTACGAAAGGCTAAATACCCCTTATTATATAAAGTATATAAATATAAATATATGTATGCCGTGTAGGCGCTGCGTGGGCCTGAGTGGCGCTGCCACGTGGCCCCGAGTGCCACGTCGCATCCATGTGGGACCCCCGTGAAAATCAAAACGTTTTTTGTCATTTTTTTATTTATTTTTAACGTTTTAAATCGAAAATAAAATCAGAAAAATCCAAAAAAATCCCTAAAAATTGTAAAAATCATAACTTTCAAAATACAACTCCAAATTAATCCAAATTTCTTTCATTTTATCTGAAATTTAATTATCTATCATTATAAAAATTCAAATTATTTAAATAACAAGAGATTTAATTCTTATTTCAAAAATATATTCATTTCTTTAGGATTTTAACTTTAGAAAATTAAATGAATGTTCATAAACACGATTTCGCTCATTATTTAACTTTAAAACCACTTATAATCTCAAGTAAAGATAGGTTATAAAATCTTTAATCTTTAATTCATCATAATTAACCCTAAATTAACGCATTTTGAGATTATAACATAAAATTGCATAGAATGATAGAAATGCAGTCAAAGTATGATAACATGCACATAAATGGAGTGTTTTATCCCTTATTTTGCATTAATAATCATGTTTTATCATGTTAAGATTGCATGTTATCACACCCCCCAACTTAAATAATTTCTAGTCTCTTAGAAATTTCCTATAGAATCTCCCTAGAAAGTCCTTTCCACTTCTCAATCCTACTACTAAAGAGGTGAAATGTATATAAGTATGATTACTCTTCCTCATAGTGTGGACCATAGTGATCTAGATTCCATTTCTAGGTTGACTTCTTTAGTGCATCTTAGGGTAGTGCTCATCGGCTAATGCTCGAGTCTAATTCTCAATTGTGATCGAGGTGAGCATATCTAGGGTTTAATGCTATGGGAATGAAAAGATCATCACACTCTCATGAGCAGATGTAATCCTTACCCTCTCCATAGATTCATCACTCCTTCCCTCAAAATGGAGGCTACTTAATGTATTAGAATTCCCCTCAACTTACCTTCCTCCTAAAAAGAGTGCAGTTGCAAAGGTATTCCTATCTTTGGGATGTAGCGTTTTGAGGTGGTTGAAAGAAATTTAAAGACACTATATCTAAAGGAATGATGTGGTTTAAAGCAAATATGTGTGTAAACAAAATGGATTTTTAAAAGCAAAGGTAGTACCACTTATGATAATTTAGCTCCAAAATGATGTGGATGGTGATGGATGGTAGATATAGATGGAAATGTTAGAGATGGTGGTGGAAGAAGAGAAGATATTCCTCTAACTTATTCTCCTTCTTTTCACTTCTTCTATTTCTCTCTTTTCTTTCTTTTTCTCCTTCCTTTTTCCTTGCCTCTTTTTTTTTTGTTTTGTTTTTGTAACTATTTTTTTTCAAAGATATTTCAAAATTTCAAAAGAGTTTACATGAAATAAGGATATGGAGGAGTTGTTTCGTGGAGGTTTGAAGAGAGTTTGTCAAAATGTGAAGTGTAATGTTTGAAGGGATATGTACATGTGAGAGGAATGTGGAGGAGATGTGATGGATGTGTGAGTCACTTGGGAGTGTGATTATCATAAGTGAGGCTGAAAATGGGTGTAACTAATTAACTGGAATGAAAAATTGGAACTAAATGCCTAATTGGGAAAAGATAGGTATTTCAAAAAATTATGGATCATTGCACTCTTTTAAGGGAAGGTTCGGAATCGAGGAATTCCCACACTAAGTAGGTTTGGCTGATGTAAGGTAGGGGATAAGAATTTTGCTTGATCTTCACTCAAAATCTCTCCATTTCAAATCCATAGTACTTCAATCTTTTGATTACTCATTTTTCCTCGGTGCCTTGTTAGATACCCAACACCAAAGAAGTCAACCATTATGAATAATCCCATGGTTTATCTATATCACTTGATTTTATTACTCAAAATGTAATCATAAGGGCTATAAGGCCCTCATTTCTACATCTCTAGTAGATAAGATCTCAAACTTTCAAGACTTCTAAGGTGGAGAAGAGTGGTAAAAATTTGGAAAATAGGAGTTTTAAGAATTTAGAATTTTAAAATTTTTGAAAAAATGTTGAATTTTTCTAAGTCTTCACCCCCCCCCAACTTAAACTCTACATTGTCCTCAATGAAATTATTATGCTCATGATGAAAGATAGCAAGAATAATGATCATGGCATGAAAAAGATGATAAAATGTGGTAAGGAGAAAAGGGTTTAGAAAAACTCATTTGGGCTTTTTGATGCTTGTTCACGGGATTTCTCGTGCGTGCGCCCTTCATAATATGGTTCTTTGACAATGTATTTATTTTGAAAAAGAAACTAAAGGAAAAACACAAAAAGGATAACTTTGGGCTGCCTCCCAATAAGCGCTAAGTTTATCGTCTTCAGCCTGACTCGTTTAAGCTCATATTCTCCAAAAATTGATGCGATTATTTTGAATAAAAACTTGATGCATGATAAGAAATTTCCTCAAGATCCAAACTATAATTATCCTTGTTATGAATAATAAATCATTATACTCCATGGTTTGAAAGTGAAATTAAGAATTTTATGCATGAAATTCAAATCATATCATCAGATCAGATTCATGTAATCACAAATTATTGGAGATAGTATATTATAGATATATTATATTATATATATAAAAATAGAAGTATAGATATATTTTTTAGAAAAATTTTCTATCGATTGAGCGGTTGAAATTTAGATCACTTCGAATCTATCATGGCCTAAGTCTACGCAGAGCATGGCTTCGATGCGGCCTAGGATGACGAGAAACTCTAAATAACCCTAGTACAACAGGCTTTTTCGTATAGAATCGTTAATTTCAATAAAGATAAAAAATTCAACAATGATTTAGAAAAACAAGTCATGCATGATTCCGTGAGAGCTTGGCCCTCTCAAAACAATACTTGTGAGCAATAGACTGTAATCCTTGGAAGAGGGAAAATTACTCAAGATGGCATCGAGTTGAGGATCATTTAAGGTAAATTTCATCTTCGGAAGGCATTAAAACATGTTTTCTAAATGAATGACATCTCATGAAAATAATTATATAATACTAATTATCAAATAATGGCAAAGATCATACCTGGGTGTCGGTATCTGTGAGTGTTTATAATTTCTTAACGCGATTTTGAAAAATGATTGCCCGTAATCCGTAGAGAAGGGGTTGAATTCACTTATTCTCGTCGAATTAAGGATCACGAAGATGGAATTCACTCAGATCACTCCAATTATGGTCGATGCGAGTTAAATTCAACAAATAAAAAGAAAAATCCGATGTTGACCAAGTCAAAATTGACAAATTTTCTCAAAAATATGCCTTAAATTCCCCGGCAGCGGCGCCATTTGACGAGTCGAGACCGCGAGGTCGTCGATTTCACACAGTATCGCGTCAAAAATTATTCCGAACTTACCAATTTTGGGAATTTATAACGAATTGAGTGGCATAATGGTAAATAAGGGTCGAATCCACAGGGAATTAAGGTATTTTCGAGATATCTTTTGGAAATTGATCAAATTGGACGATGAATTGAGGTGAGAAATTAGGGAAAATGGTGGTTTTAGAAAGATAACTCAAAGATCTATCAACGGAATCAAAGATCACTCGATTTGGATTAGTAATCGCGGAGAAATCAAAGATAGAAGTGGGATGAAATTTTTGAAATCGCGGAACATACACTGAAATTAAAATCAAAATTGAGCTAAATTAAGATCCTAAAACTAAAATTGATGACACATAGCAATAGATGAGAGGAAGAACTTGTTTTCTAACCCGACATAACGATCAAATCGATCCAATTGATCGCCGGATCGACAGCTATTCATTCCGCGAATTCAAACGTGAACATCGGTGTTCAAGAGACAAATTCTCCTCGATCAATCGACAAAATCTCACTTATAAACACTCCGTGGACGCGAAATTGAGTCTAGAAGCGATTACAAGTGAGAGATTCAAGAGAAGATGCGTGTAGATAGGTCGATTAAGTGAAATCTTCCTCGAATGTCTTACAATCACGAAGAATTCTTCGTTTTATACGCTAATTTGGGCGAAACCGTTGGATGGATGTGTTTGATCTGCATCAACGATCCAAATTAAATGCCTCAAAGTGAAACGTTATGAATATATCATGGCCATCAGATCACGGATGGACGCTCCAGATCGATCCGCTTGATATGCGTTTAAAAACGCCTTGAATCACGCCCGTTGGATCACGATCCAGCGATCAGGATGCGTAGCGCCCGATTAAATCACAACCGTTATAACTCTTGGATTTCCGGCACGTGTTGTGATTTGATCTGGTGGTCCGCGCGTCCACGCGATCGACGCGCGGATTTCCAATGCGCCGCCGATCCGACGCCTTACGGTGCTCCAAGTGGCCTGCAAATTAAAACAACTGTGTGGGACTTTAGTCCCACACGGAAAAGGTTAGTAAAATCCGTCGGGTTTATAACGCCCGACGGATTAAGGGGTTCGAATACCCTTCCGGGCTACGGAAGGCTGAATACCCCTTATTATATAAAGTATATAAATATAAATATATGTATGCCGCGTAGGGGTCGCGTGGGCCTGCGTGGCATTGCCTTGTGGCCCCGAGTGCCATGTCGCATCCACGTGGGACCCCCGCAAAAATCAAAACGTTTTTTGTGATTTTTTTATTTATTTTAAACGTTTTCAATCGAAAATAAAATCGGAAAAATCCAAAAAAATCCCTAAAAATTGTAAAAATCATAACTTTCAAAATACAACTCCAAATTAATCCAAACTTCTTTCATTTGATCTGAAATTTAATTATCTATCATTCTAAAAAGTCAAATTATTTAAATAAAAATAAATTTAATTATTATTTCAAAAATACATTCATTTCTTTAAGATTTTAACTTTAGAAAATTAAATGAATGTTCATAAACATGATTTCTCTCATTATTTAACTTTAAAAACCACTTATAATCTCAAGTAAAGATAGGTTATAAAATCTTTAATCTTTAATTCATCATAATTAACCCTAAATTAACGCATTTTGAGATTATAACATAAAATTGCATAGAATGATAGAAATGCAGTCAAAGTATGATAACATGCACATAAATGGAATGTTTTATGCCTTATTTTGTATTAACAATCATTTTTTATCATGTTAAGATTGCATGTTATCAATAAGCTTTGTCTAGAGGTAGAATTCGAAGACACTTCGCCTTTAAGTAATAGGATATAGATCTCTTCTAAAATTTCTATCTATGGGTGAGTTTCAAGGAAAGAGGGGAGTATAAAACAAAGATGTTCCTACTGATTTTCTTTCTTGAGATCATTAATTATACAAGGTACCTATGATATAGTGGATATGGCTTGGACATTAAGGATCCTATACCAAGGGAAGGGTGTTTGACTTGGTTTATTCAAAGAATTCTAAGTATCTAAGGATGAGGGTTTAATTTCTTTTGACCAAGTCAATCTTTGGATCAATATGTAAATGGCGAAGGAGGGAAGTTAATTCCCTTTTGATCTACACTCTCTTTCAATGTTTTAGAGAGGCTTTCTTCATTCATGTCATGAATGGATAATTTTCAAATTAGTGAATAAGGAGGAGTATAGTATTTTGCTTCTGTTGAGAATGATTTCTCTTCCTTGGTGCCTACCTAGGTTCACTTGGAACCCTTGTGTTCATGTGCTGAGATAATTCTCCATCCATTATGCTCACACTCTTTCCATGCTCTCTTACCTTTCATTTGAACATCTAATCTCATTACCTCAGCTCCCTATGGGTTCAACCTTTGCTTACACTATACTAAATAAGACATTATAAATTTTATTGTACAAAATTGATACACAACGATGACAAAAGGCCATTGCTAGAGTGAGTTCTTCATCACGATTCTCTAGCTGAGGATGCTTTTCTTTTGATCTAATATTATAATTCTCTATTTTCAATCACCAATTATTAGTTTGTGACCCATAATGAAAATTTACTTCTTTAATCGATAATTTTCAATCTTTGAAGAAAGGTATGGAAATTCTTGATCAAATTTCTAAATCTCTCAAAGTCTTCTCGCTTTTATTTATTCATCATGTTAGATGCTAGTTTCTAAGCCTCGGTGAGATGTTCAAGCTCTCAAACAAATGATTGATGAGGGGCTATTGCTAGAGCGAGTTCTTGATTAAGATTCTTTAGATGAGGATGATTTCCTTTTGATATAATACTATAATTCTCTATTTTTTATCCCCAATTATTAGTTCATAGCCGTTAATCAAAATTATCTTATGTGATTGAGAATTTTAAATCTTTAAAAGGAGGTGTGGAAATTGTTGATAACAATTTCTCCATCTCTGACATTCTTCTCGATCTATTCATTCATCGTTTTAGGTGCTAGCTGCTATGCCTAGGTGAGATGTCAATGCTCACACGCCAATGATTTACGAGAGACCATTGCTAGTGTGAGTAAATGATCACAATTCTCTAGATGAGGATGATTTCCCTTTGACCAAATACTATAATTCTCTATTTTCAACCCCTAATTATTATCTTGTAACCCTTAATCACAGATTTCTTCTCTGATCTAGAATTTTCAATCTTTGAAAGGAGGTTTGGAAATTGTTGATCAAATTTCTGCATCTTGCTTATTCTTCTCGCTTATTTTCAATCATGGTGTTAGGTGCTAGCTGCTATGCATAGGTTCCCTTCAAGTTGCACGTTGCTTTCTACATCATCGTTTCAAACAAAGTTTTACCAAACAAATGATCGACGAGGGACCTTTGCTATAGTGAGTTCTTGATCACAATTCTTTAGATGAGGATGCTTTTCTTTTGATGTAACGCTATAATTCTCTACTTTCAATCACCAATTATTAGTTTATAATCCTTACTCATAATTGTCCTCTCACGGAGAATTTTCAATCTTTGAAAGGAGGTTTGGAAAATGTTGATCAAATTTCTACATCTTGCTTATTCTTCTCGCTTCTTTGCAATCATCGTGTTAGTTGCTAGCTGCTAAGCATGGGTGAGATGTACGAGCTCTCAAGAAAATGATTGATGAGGGACCATTACTAGAGTGTGTTCTTGATCACTGTTCTTTAGATGAGGATGATATCCTTTTGATCTAGTACTGTAATTCTCTATTTTCAAACCCCAATCATTAGTTTATAACTCTTATTCACAAATTTCTTCTATGATTAAGAATTTTGAATCTTTGAAAGAAGGTATGGAAATTTTAGATCAAAATTTTTTCATCTCTCATATTCTTGTTGATTTTAATAATTCATCATGCTGGAAGCTAGCTGCTATGTCAGGATGAGATGTACGAGCTCTCAAACAACCGATAGATGAGCGACCATTGCTAGTGTGAGTTACTAGTCACGATTCTATGGATGATGATGATTTCTTTTCAATGTAATACTATAATTCTCTATTTTCAATCCCTAATCATTAGTTTATAACACTTAATCACAATATTCCTCTCTAATTGAGAATTTTCTATCTTTGAAAGAAGGTGTGGAAATTTTTGATCATATTTCTACATCTTGCACATTCTTCTTGCTTCTATTCTTTCATCATGTTAGGTGCTAGCTACTAAGCCTCAGTGAGATGTACGTGCTCTCACACAAACAATTGACGAGGGACCATTACTAGCGTGAGTTATTGATCATGATTATTTATAACCCTTAATAATAATTTTCTTCTATGATTGAGAATTTTCAATCCATGAAATAAATTATGGAATTTTTTTATCAAATTTGTGCATCTCTCACATTCTTCTCGTTTCTAATTATTCATCATGTTAGATGCTACCTGCTAGGCGTGGGTGAGATGTATGAGCTCTCAAATTTTCTTGTGATTGACGAGGCACCATTGCTAGCATGAGTACTTGATCACAATTCATTAGATGAGGATGATTTAATTTTGATCTAGTATTACAGTTGTGCATTTTCAATCCCCAATTAACCCTTAATCACTATTTTCTTCTCAAATCAAGAATTTTCAATCTTTAAGAAGAGGTGTGGAAATTGTTGATCAAATTTCTGCATCTCTCACATTCTTCTTGCTTCTTTCACCAATCTCTTGCATGTTCTCTATCAAACTACAAAACTTAGCCTTGAATTCAATATTCTAGCCTAAAGATCAATTTGAAAGAGTTTAGGATAGTTTTCGACATGTGAATTTGGGTTTCAGTGCTTGTGATTTCACGCTTATTGATAACATGCAACTTATATTTGTATTTGCATGATTATTAATGTAAAATAAGGCATAAAACATTCAATTCATATGCATGCTATCATACTTTGAGTGCATATTCATCATTCTATGCAATTTAAATTATAATCTCAAAATAAATTATTTTAAGGGATAATCACAAATAATGAAAAATTAAAATTTCAGAGTATATTATTCTCATTTTATATTTGAGATTATAATTAAGTTTTAATTGAAAATAATAAGAGAAAATATTTTTATAGACAAAATATAAAAATGAGTGTAATTTAGAATTAAAAATTAATTCTCAGGTTATTTTGTAAATTTAATTTTTCAGAATGATAGGTTATTTAATTTCAGATGAAACAAAAAAAATTGGATTAAGAAAAGTTTAAATTTTTTGAAAAATATGAATTTTCTAATTTATAAGGATTTTTCATGAATTTTTTGAATTTTTTGAATTTATTTTGAATATTCTTAATTTATTTTGAATTTGTTTGAATTTAAAACATGAAAAATATGGCCTTTATCAAGCGCTGACATGGCTGATGATGTGGCATATATATTTGTGTGTCTCCACATGGCGTTGTATGCGCGTGCGACAGGGCACACACACACATGTGCGCGTGTCATTGGTGACTAAGTGCATTTTTTAAGGGCATCAGGTTATGTGCAATAAATACACAAGCAGTGTCCTTAGTGATTAAGCACCCTTTTTAAGGGCATTTTATGACAATTAGTATACACTCGATGATGCGGAGTGATATGGAAGCTCCATCAAGAATTCAACGGCCATGACTTAACGATGGCGATTCATCTCCTAAAATTCAATCACAACTGTTGATTAAAGAGGAGAAGGTGATCCGATGGCCACACCCAATTCATTCTCTATTTTTACGCGCCTTCTTCAATGGTGTAAAATAAGAATGAAATTTGGAGTCAACCTAATCTGACCTAAGAATAAATAAGAATTTCCAAGTATAAATAATATTAGACCAACAAAACTAAGAACTGAAGTGAAATACAGAAATCAAACTTCTCAAAAGCAAAACCATGAGCCTGATTTCGTTGAAGATTCTTGATTGGGAAAGAGCCTTGAGAGGTAAAGAGATGGTGAGAGAGATTTTGGAGTTTTGATCTTGTGAGAGAGCATTTTTGAAGCACCCCTTCTCTTCATTTTGAATTTTTCCCAAAAAACTGCTAACGAATGCCACTTGGTCAACATGACCATTAGATATACTAGATCTATAAAAATTAAAAAATTTAAAATCAAAGATAAAAAGATTATGTTTGGATTTGGATGATGGAAAATCTCAATATACCAAAAAATTAATATGATTAAATGATTAAATGATTAATCAGTTTTATAAGAGATATGAATGATTATAATCCAAATTCTCAATGAAAAAAAGAAAAATTACTAATATAGCTCTTATGTTTAGTAGTGTCTTGACTTTGATGTCATTGTGGTTCAATCACTTGAGCCTTTGATGCCTATAATGGCAAAGATGTATCTGTCTCATATTGTTTTTGCTAAACATATCAATCATATTCTAAAATTAATTGATAAAATATTTCCTGAGCATCAATAAACTACCAATATTAATAATCAGACTTATATTAAACTAAAAAATCATACAATGCAGCTTTAAATTGAAAAGTCATTTTTTCATGACATTAACTTATTTTTAAATCATGCAATCCCACATTAAAACTTTGAAGCTACTCTCAATATGGTTAGTTAAATATACAGATAAATGAAGGTTTGAAGAGTTTTGAGGGAGAGAATGATGGGATCTGATACTCAATAAGCTCTCAAAATTTTGATCAAACATCAAACATATTATAATTTAGTAAATTGAACACTCAAAATACCAAGGTGCCAAGAATATTGATGCTTCCATCATCAAGTATACATGAAAATCTTTACTTATAGGGTAAATGGATGGATTTCTTACAAGCTATATGACCTCTCATACGTAACCTTGGTGCCATTGGTTGCTATGTACATATAACCCTTTATTTATGCGACACTCATGAATGACTCAAGACCTGATCAGCTCTCAAATCATAATTGGTCATTCAAGTTAATACTAATGCATGGAGGAAATAATTGAGAACATCATCTCTAATATTTTCACTACCTTGGCACAGGATTATTTTTGTATCTTCTTAATTGAGTTAATCTCCTCTAATATAGAGGACGTATAATTTCATCTTGACCAGATAATCACTTTTGAGGACTTCATGACATATCTTATATATAATGTTTTGGAGATCCCATAGCAGGAGATTCTTCAATCAAAATCAAACATGATCATCCAACTATAAGATGTCTTTGGTGTCTCTAATCAAAGGATCACATACACAAATGTGATATGACTCAAATTGATTG